>VYZV01039380.1:103495-134851 GCA_013401275.1 Pandion haliaetus | reverse complement strand
GGGGGAAGAGTTGCATTTAAAACAAATATCTAAAACTTTAAGTTAATAATTTCTTTAATTTGCCTTGAGGAAAGACTAGCAATTTGCTTTTTTGCATCATCCTGTTAGGGCATGTTAGGACTGGGTGTTGCTCAGCACACCATGGAGTTTGTGACCAAGTTCTGAAACACTCCATTGCAAAACAGACACAGGAAATGTGTCTGTTGAGAGCCTGAGAGGGGGTGAGGGAAATGACGGGTTATGGGAAAAGCACAAATTTATAGAAAAGCAGCAAATCATAATCTTTTTTCTGACTACATTTCAGCCCAAATGTTTTTCTCATTCACTGAAACAAGGTTTTCTCTTAGTTGCCATACCTGGCGGTGAGCAGTAGTGAGCAGTAAGCCTGAATCGCAGGGGCTGATGCAGAAGAGGTGAGCTGTGAGTCCTTCTGCCCCCTTTCCTACTTGACCTTCCACCATTCAACCCAAACCGATTTTGCGGATTTCTATTGGGGTTATTAATGTCAGTTCATAATTGCTGCTGATAATTGAATAAGGAAAAAAACAAACAACATTGGTTATGTTGATGCTTTAACCACCTACTCTGAGACTCCCATCCCTGGCTTCTGGCTTCCAGCCCCGTTTCCATCCTCCGCAGCCCCCGACACTGCTGTGCCCCTGCTCTCGCAGCCAGCCTGCCACTGTCCACGCTGGTCTTGCATGCACCAAGGCCCAGCCCCAACCTGGGGCCGGTTATAGGGAATCATAAAGATGCCTCGCTTAAGTGTGAATACACATATATAGTGAACATGTGTATTATGTCCTAAAATGCATCCTAACTAGCATAGTAATTATGCTTATCAGCATCACCCAAAACATTTCCATGTTTGTTTATGGATTTACTTGCAAATCATTATGATAGTGCTTTACTTTCCCACACACACACACACATATTTTGAACATGGTGTATACTGTGGATGTGAGAGTACTTTCCTGCAGCTAGGTAGTTGTGCTCCAAGATTACAAGCACTTTCACATGACACACAGACCCTTCTTTTAATTTGCCCCTATATGACTCTTCTTTCTTCCCTCCCCTACAGAAAACAAACCCCCAAATTTACCTCCTGCTCCCTACAAATAGAACCAATTTATCTAGCTGAGAAAAGACTTGAAAATAAAAGGACATGTGTCCCATGTGAAGATCTGAGTATGTATGTTTGAGCAGGAAAAAAGATATCTTTCACAAGCAACCATAACTGTGTCTCTGACATTTGATAAGGGAGGGAGAGATTTGTTTGTGTGCAGAATTCTAAAGCCATTTAATGATCAAAGAGCAATCCTGATTTTATCTTCCAGTACTTCCTCAGTGGTGATAAGATTAATTCTTTTAATGTTACGTTAGACTGCTCTAACCATAAATAGATGTGTAAAAATACAAACATGCAAGACTTGGGAAGGAACAAGGAGAATTACTTTGTTGACCAGAGACAGAACACATTTAAAATATGGGGGGTGTGTGTCTTTTTTTTTTTCCCTTTAATTTTGAATTGTCATTAAATTTTTTAATAAAAATGTATAAAACTACAAAATTATTGTTTACATACAAACCAAGAACTGTTTGCTTCTTTGTCTTCTTCTTTTCATATCTTCCTTCTCCTCCATCAATAGAATGCCATGCTGATTTCAAGATTTTCTGACATCTATTCTCTATCCTACTGCTAATTCTGTCCGCCTGCTGCTTGATAGATGGGATGTTGGATGCAGGCCCTTCCCTGCAGGAACTCAGCTGGCACTTGCAAAGACGGCTGTCCCCAGCAGACGTCAATTCTGGAATGTGGCAGGGGATCCCCTTCCAGAAGTCAAGTGTGATGCCGGAAATGCTAGTAGCTATTAATACCGTCTGTATTTTTATGATGAAAAATTGGCAAGTGCAATGCTTTAAGACCCATTCCTACCCAAAGTGTTATTGTGGATGCTGGCATGAGACCAAGTGGGTGACTTGACTCTAGTAAAACTAACCTTGTTCTCTTTTTTTTCCCCGTCTATGAGTATAGTCATCAGAATAATTGAGGCACTGCTGTAACTTAAGGAAAAGAGTGTTCTGAAAGCCTGATGATGTAGTAAGACATAAAACTCAAGTCTGACATATTAAACCCTTGAGGAAAATTAACTTTGTTCATGGTGAGTGGTGTAAAATAGCAAACTTTTATTCTGTCTCATACAGGCAAAAGCTAAAATCAGTAACCTTTGTGACCTTCCTACAGGGTTACATGGTTGGATTATTTAAAAAGTGGTGTTAAGTGTCTTTTTTGAAATAAATTCAAATTTTGCATGTATAATACTACAGTTGCATAAGTGAGAAAAAATTTACAAATGCATTGGTATGCACAGTGTAAGATCTGAAAATCTGAAAACTGGTATGCTAGTCTGCCTTTCAGCAGAGCTATTTCGGCAGCTGCATGAAGTGCCTGTTCTAGAAAGCACGACATTTAACTTACACTCTAATGATTCTTACATTCCTGCCATTTTTGTCCCCACAGTAGCACATCAAAGAAGCTGGTGGCATTTTGGATGCCAGGGTGAATGCAATATTTACTAACTAGAGCTATTCCTAGAGACATGTAGCCAGGGCGTAGGGAATTATGGGTCTGTCCTATACTTGGATGGGAGACCATGAGGAAATCTGGATATAGGACAAACATTTACCCACAGGAATTAGGCAGAAATGTTGCACCTAATTCCGTTGTCACTGCTGAGCTGAGAGAATAGGAAAGAGGTGAAAGTAATGCCCAAAGATTACAAGGGGGTTCAGGGTTCTTTATTAAAGGATGTGATAACTCTTAAGTCCTGGCTTTACAGAGTTAGATAAAAAGGGGGAGGGGAAAGGATATTGGGGAAACTGAAATACATTATGATTAAGTTACATTTGGAAGCAGAAGAACAGTCAGAGCTGAGATTATAGTTAAAATCTTCACATGCCTGAGTGAACAACAATTTCATTAGCCTGTGCTGCCACTTCATCAAGTACATCAAATACACTTCATCAGCTAACTCCCTGTTAGCAGCCGTAGCATGGGGGCTGATAATGGCAATACCACTCTGTAATCCTCCTTGTTCTTTATTTTAAAACCAAAGGAAGAAGGAGGCAGAGCTGTATCAGAAACCATTCAGTTCAGCCAGCTCTTAAAATTATAGTCAGTGCTGGAACAAGCTATTTGCTTGATTTTCCTGCATGCAAAAAAACCAGAAAACTGGACTCCAACCCCACAGTGCCCACCGCTACCAGCCCTTGCTGCTCCTTTTCCTAAGAGCCATGTTGGCCAGCCTCACATAGCAGAGGGCTTCCCTCTCCTCTCCTCTCCTCTCCTCTCCTTTCCTTCTCTCTCCTGTTTTAGGCACAGGCTCAGAAGTCTCCACTCCTGCGCAAGGGAACAGGCACCAGAGGGGCAAAAATAGAGCAAGAGACTACTCCAGATGAGCTCCCTGTGCAACACTCTGGCTAATGTCTGATGTATAAATGAGCTGTCATGATTTAATCTTTTCATACACCTTTGGTGAGAACAGGTGCAGGTCTGATGACGACAGTTTAAAAATTAGTTAACAACATTGGAAGAGGGTGCAGGAACCATTCAGGGGTAGGAAGGTTGAGTTGCAATGAGTATGAGAAAGGACAAATCAGTTTACCAAAATACCAGATTAAGGGATGTCTCAGTTACTGGCTATTAGAACCAGCATGGAAAAAATGGTTGCTAAAAGATTATTGAATCTACTAGACAAAAACATGACAAGAAGTCATGTTTTGAAGCTCAACCTGAACAAATACAAATACAAAAGATTTTTCTTAAAAAAAAAATTTCTTAATATTAATTAATTTTACATATTTCTTAAGAGTGACTATGATGTTAACCTTCAAAAGAGGCTTCCAGGAGAAGCAATAAGTTATCTACGCTGGATGTCTTTCTGGAAGGTTAAATTTTAATCAAGCCCAAATTATTGGCCTTAGTACAGGTAAAATATAATGGCCTGTGATACATGCAGACCCTGAAGTTCTGCAAAACAGTAAAATACATGAATAAAGACATTGTATGAGTCTGTGATCATGTGATGGATTCACGGGACCAACAAGTGAACGACTGAGACAGGAACTTTGCTCTGTAACCTGCTGGTTCGGACCTCTAGCCAACTTCAGGAGATGGACCCGGCCCTATTCCTCTCTGTGTCTTTTACATTAGAAAGTCCTGGGGACAGAGAAATCCAGCAGACAGATCCTACCCAGGTGTAGGCTGTGGCTGCTAGACCTCACAAACAGGTTCCTTTTTACACACACTCCTACTATTTCCCCAAGCTGCACAGGGCTCTTCAGCCTAAAGGGAGGGAGATGTCATCCGTGCCCTCAGGGTAGTACATAGCATAGTAGTCTAAATACACTCTTAAGATACAGAGGCTATGAGTCTGACTCCTGGGTTTAGACAAAGCTTCACATCAAGTCTCTGGTTCCCTGAAGGACTGTTCTGACCAATAAGTAATTACGTGTAACTGGATATTGCCATCAGCAGTTGTTTTTGTTAATGGAGTGGTGGGTTCCAATTTGAGATTAAAGTACCTGCATCTATAGTCCCATTACAGTCAGGTTAGATCTAATCAGTGCAGTCTCACTGGAGCTGAGAGAGATATTCAGCTAACCAGCCATTAGGGCTGCAATTCAGTTGCCCACACAAAGTCATTTGGGATGCTCAGAGCATCTGAAATGTCTGCAGAGGGCTGGCAGAAATGACCTGTGACTTATAGGAGATCCTAATCTTCTGGAGTGGCAGCTAGAGGCCGGGAAGGATGTCCCACAGCAACCAAAATACCACTAGACATCAACATCTGGGTAGCTCAGTCCATCCCTGGGTGTCAAATTTTGGTTAGCAAAATCACTCTCCTGCCTCTATTGCCTATATGACTAGACGTCTGCTGAGTATGATGGGAGTTTTGACACCTCACACACAAGTAGGCACCCACGTTTAGGGGTCTTAGTCTGAAGCTGAGTGCTATTCAAACTGTAGTTCTGGTGCTCTGTGTTGCGGTCACCAGCTTAAGTCCGCGCAGAACGTACCTCCTCCAACGTTAAGACTATCATCTATGATGGGGAGAAATCAATTTCTATCATTAATGAAGAAGAGAGATTTTCAAAAGCCTGTAAGGTGAAGCAAAGTTTCTTAATCGTTGTCCTATTCTTAAGAATGGTTAGCATTATCTTTAATGAGATCTACCTTTGAATGTCTGTAACAGACACAGAGTCCTTGTCAGCACACGAGACTAAGGTGAGGGAATAGAATTGAAAGTTTATAACAAAAGTTTTCACTTCAGTCAAGGAAAGATCACTGAGGCAGATAAACTGGGTAATGAACCATTACTGACACTAACTTCCTCACAACAATAAAAACAGAAGAGTCTGGGTCTTCCACTGTGGACAGTTTTATTTGATATAATACCTACTACACAGTGACTGATGAGGTGAGTAGAGAAAGCAATTATCACAGAGCCAGCTGGGAAGAGAGCTAGCACTAAGCAAGGAAAAAAAACCAATGGCCATAATTCTAAGCCAGAAAATTCACATTCATGTCCTTTCTCTTCTGCCTGCACTGGCACAGCTGATCCTGCTCTGCTAAAATGCTTTGGACAACACATATCCCAGCCCTATTTGTTCTACCAGCATTCTTCAGCTGTCTCTAAAAGCCCCACCAAAGCACAACATTGTTTAAAAACATGTAACAAAAGTAGAATTATTTGGACCGTGTTACAATGAGGAAGGTGAGCCCTTGGTTTGCTGCCCTACCTCTATGCCGTTACTGCTGCAATGCATCCAGCCCCCGGGTAACCCTGGGCCAGCGGAGCACAGGCAGAGCCTGGTGTGCCTCCCATGTCACCGCAGTCTTGTCCTTCAGCTCCAGAGCTGCAGGGCTTGCACTGGAAACATGGATAACAGATGATGATCTATGCACACTACGGCTTCCTCCATGCTATGCTGCTTCATTCCCAGCAGTTTTGTTGGGGCTTTGTCCCGCCTCTATTAGGTGAGGACTGCAGAAGGAACTGAGTAAATGGGTGTGATGTGGTTAGCGGAGACAAACCCACGTCCTATTTTACTTACCTGCAGTGATCTTCTTGCCTCTTGCCAGCACAAACACCTGCCCAGGGAGGCAAGGACTCAGCCCCAGGAATGGATACTGCTGCACTATTTTCTGCTCTCTCGCACATCCTGCACTGAAGGGGCTCCTCCCTTTCTTCCTGGGGTGTTTAGAGGACAAATACCTCCCAGACAGGATCCATTTTTACTTCTGTGATGTGGCTGTGAGAAAGGTATAGCAGAGTACTACAGCAGAGAGCTGGACAGCATGCTCTTTATTTCTAGAACAATGCAGCCTTTTTCTGAGTTGAACAAACACTTTACCCAGCAATACTATCCTTGGCAGTACTACATTGTTCTCAGCTTCCATGGCCTAAGTAGGTAGATTAAGTTTCTCACCTGATTAATCACCCCAGTGGCCCTTGCCCAACCCAGGTGTCTCTGCAGAATAAAACATCATGACTTGCAGCAGTTACTGACATTCTTTGCTGCTGCAAACTTTTTGAGAGTTTTGATAAAATCCTTTTTTGCTGGATGTTCCCTTCCCAGGCCTTGCTAAACCGCTCATTTTAATGTGTTTCTTCTCAGATCAATCTCACCGCTGCAGATCTCAGTTGCTCCCAGCATCCAAGCCAAGCTATTCATGCTGCAGAACTATCTCCTCTGGTTTTCTTTTTTTTCTTGTTCCTCTCCCACTGGCTTACCAACTAGTCTAGAATTACCTTGTCCATTACTCTGTCTTGGCTTTGGACTGACAACTGCTGTCTCAAGTGATACTTAAGTTGCTACAAACAAATCATTTTTGACCGTCTGGATTTCATGCTTTCCACATTCAGTGAGCAGAGATAGTCTGTTTGATATTTTCTTCAGGCATGGCTCAGCCTGGTGGGATCTCTGCCTTTCCCAAGCCAGTGACACCAGGGCGCTGGGCTTTTCCTGCACTGCATAAAGGGGATCTAGCTGTGCTTTTAAAGAGTAATCCGAAGAGAAAATGTTATTTAAGATTCATAAAACAGTGAGGGAAGGTATAACCATTAGAACTTGAAGCAGCAAACAGCCCATTGAAAAAGGGGGCCTGAGCAGAGGAACACATTTTCAGTAATCTGCAGGGAGAGGCTGTGCAAAGCTTTCTGCATGTTTTGATTCTCACGTGTTTTAGCAAATTGTCCCTGGAGAGGCAGCAGGTACCATATGGGTAACCTTAAACTCTGCTTTCAAACTGAAAGTCATTTGCATTCAAAAAGTTTAGCCCCAGATTTGCACACCATGTTTCAGAGTTGTAAAGTACGAGGGGTGCCAGGTACAAACCGCCCCTCTCTGAACATTCCTCCTTCCTACCAAGGTAGAGGAAAGCTTTAAGGACTTCTGCTCCCTTGGGCATCTTTGATCTTGAGGTGGAGCCCAGGCCACATCAGGCCACCTGCCCTCATGCCATAGAGGCAGCTCTAGAGAAGGGAGGGCTGCAGAGAGAAGCTGCTTTTCCATTTCCTGGCTAGAGCTAACTGGCAGAGGTCAAAGCAGTACCATTAATCAGCCTGTCATGTGATGGATGGTGATATCCACTCCTTTTGGCGATTACTTTTGCATCTCCCTCCTTATATCAAATCAAAAGCAGCCAAAACATACTGTCAGCCAGTAATTTATCGAGAGCTGCAAGCCAATTCACCCTATTAATAAAGCACACTGGCTGACATGATGAGGATGAGGCCATGGTAAACAACTGATGTCTCCTGACAGACGAATGGATGAGACTGGTCTCGCTGGACATCTATCAGCAGCTCTCTTCCTGAACCTTGCTTGCCCCTCGTCACAGGGCTGCTTCCTCCTCCCGAGGGGTTTCCTTCCAGTGCAGCCTCTTTGCTGCTGGAGCGAATCCTCCGTTTCCAGCCTGTTGCTCTGGTGTTTCTCACTGCCGTTGGCAGGGTGGGCGGTGGTTCTTCTGTTGGGATGGAAGGGCTGTCGGGAGCCTTCCCAAGCTCTTAGGAAACACAGAAACTGCAGACGCCTGTGTGCTGCTTCAACATCTTCTCTTTCTTCTGTGGGCTGGGGAAAAAGGGCTGGTTATGACGTACAGCTGCAGGATGAAAGGAACGAGTGTGGGATCCCCCGTTTTTTTCATGGCATATGACATTTATTTCATTACTCCCCTCTTTGGCTAAAGAAGTCTGTTGTAAAAAGAAACATTGAGGCTTTGAGAACACCTACCCCCAGCTGCATCGGGGTGCTTGGTGGCACCCTCTTAACACACTGCACTGGGTCTAGGAAGAAATGTCTGCTGTGGGAAGTCTTCTCTGAGGCGTAGCGTTTCTTAGCGTGACTATAAAGAGGAACTTGTGCGAACCGGACGTCTCGGACTCTCTCCCCACCATCCTGCAACTTGCTGAAGAGGCTCTGTGAAAGTGATCCTTATCTGCAGCCTGGCAACTGTATATAGGTCTTTGTACAGCCCCACAACCCGCTGGCTTGTAGATATTGTAGGAGTCCTTTCCTCTGAGTAAGATATTTACCAGTCCTGAAAAAGTGTTTTCCCTAATGCTGCTTTGAATCAATTTTATTGCATGACAACATTAAGGGGAAAATAGTATGTTTGCTTAAAAATGTAGATTTTCAAGAATGGAGCGGCACTTCAGAAAGACCATCCATTAGCAGTACTCTTTCTTTCTGGTTGACATTTTATCTTAAAACTGTCATTAAAACTGGCAAGAGAATATGAGGGAGGAGGTCACTGGTAGATCGCTAATATCAAAGTTGGCTAGCTTATCTGCCTTGAAACATATCTTGTAGCTATATTAAAATATTATACAATAAATGGGGTTTAGTAACCAAAACAGGCTCCTCCCCATCAAATTTCTCTGGCAGAAGAGCAGAAATAGTTGCAAGCTGCTCTGCCAAAATGCTAATTACTCCCTAGGGAATCATCCAGTTATGCACAAACATGTGGCTGTTTATGTCTTCTGCATAATGCATATAACTTAACTAATGCACTTTTTTTTTTTCTTGCACAGGAGATCTGTATATATCTGAGTTAATATCATGTTACCTGCACTGCCAGAAGTTGCAGAAGAAGGAAACAAATGAACATTCGTTACAGGAATGCATAGAAGTTAGCCATGGATTTCAAATTACAAAAAATTCTCCTGCCTTCTCTGTATAGGAGCCACATATATCTTTCTGTCTTTTAACAACTTTCAGGTTCTCAGGGGACTGCAATGTAAGTCCAACCTGGGCTCACTACCAGCTTGGAAAACAGGCAGAGTGGATGATGAAGTGAAGAGGTGCTTCTCTTTCACTCATCGCTAAAGGTAATTTGAGGGAATGGGAGTTTCTGTGTGGGAGAATATGTGATGCAAGAACAATCTAAAAATATTTCTTTTTGCTTCCATAGCAACTCCCATGCCAGCATCTCTTTGAATTTGTTAATTCATTCTTCCAGTCCTCTTTGTGGGCTTTGTCCAGTTTGCAGAGGTGCAAAGTGATGTTTACAGATGTGTGTCTGCAGCCTGTTCTGGCAGAAGAGTACATCCTCTTCTCTGCTGGCAGCAGCACTTGCTAGGGGAGAGGGTGATGGCCCTAACTGTGCGCGCAGAGCCAAAGGACAGCAATTACCCTCTGCAAACTGCTCTCTCCTTTGTGCTCTGCCTTATGCTCCCGCTGACCCAAAAACATCAGAAGGAAGGCCCTGGCAGCCCTCATCTCACAGTACAGAGTTGTAAAAGCAGTCTTGCTTACATTTTATCTCTGTCTCTTCTGTGACATAATGGTGCAATTCTGAAATTTATACTTGCAAACACTCATTTCAGTAAAATACCTTTGCTTAGCTCTGTGAGGGAAGGAGACAGAAAAGGGCTGCAAGGCTGTCTGAATTGGGGTTTTTTTTTGGTCCTCAAGGAAAATTGTTTGAGCTATTTACATGGTTCTGCTGAACATTTCCAGGTGAGCTGGATTTGAGGGAGAGAAGGAAATGAAGTGTACTTCTGCCTTGTGGCTGTGAAGGACACGCTTTAGACCCAACAGCTCTGCTTTTGAGTGGGGTTTGCAACATGATGACGTCCAGTGGGTAGGGCAGGGATCTGGGAGTCTGCTCCTCGTCATGCCACTGGTTCCTTGCAGTTGTGTCTTTCTGCCTTGTGTCTGATGGCAGCAAGGATACAGTTCATCTCCTTCACAAGTTATAAGCAGAGCCTTGAGTGAAAAATGCTGTAACAAGAAAGGTTTTATTGCTTTCTAGATTTTTTTTTTTTTTTTCAGAAAAAATGTATTATTTTTGAGAATGTGTGGGTGTTCCTGGAAATTCAGCAGTGGTTAATACTGATCCCTATGAGGGATAAAAATACCCCTATGAGGACCACTGTAAAACTTCTGTGTTTACAGGTGAACAGTTTTAAGCAATGTTGGGTGAGCAATTGGTCACGTTAGCACCTTTCATGCTTCTCTGGGATATGGAGGGTGAAAACAGCTGCAGCATGCCCACCCTTCCACAGGCCATGGTACACAAGTGCCTTAGGCTTGAGACGGATTAGTGCAAAGAGCAGTTATCCCGCGGGATGATAACTACGAGGTGAAAAACAGCCTGCTGGCAGTGGTGATGGTGGGAAGGTGCTGCCAGCAAAAGGTCCACAGAAGTCCATGATGGTAGCTCTGAGACAAGGGCCCCAGTGGGCTCGGGGGGCTCCCACAACTGGGGCACATGGCCTCGGCCAGACCCTGGGAGCAGGAGGAACCACTCTCTATGGCTTGAAGCCCAGACCCAGCACTCTTCCTTTCTAATCCCAAACTTCTGACATCCTTCTGTAGTGCTCTGAGCTTTTCTTTCAGAGTCTTGTCCAAAATCTTCCAGTTCCCCAATTCAGCAACTTCTCTTAGGCCCCAGACTTTTATATCCTCCTTTGTCAAAGGAACAGAGATTAAGCTGATGTGGTGAAATGGCTGCTGGACAGTCCTTTCTGTTCCCCTTTTTTAGTCTTTTGTCACCCTTGGACTAGATTAAAAAATTCATTTTGATCCTCTTATACTTTTGACTTCAGCCTTCAGCCAAGAAATTCATTAAGATCAAAAGCCAGCATAGATATCTAAGACAACACCATTTCAAACTGTAATGTCATAAAATAAAATAACAGCAAACCACTCCGGAAGATGCCATTTTAACTAATTCAAAACAGCTCCTCTGCCATCTAGTGTCATTGAATAATGTATGCTGAAACCTAGCTTCCACCCTAACTGCTGAAACACCTCTACTGTGTACTTTTCTTTCTAGTAGGTGTTTAAGGTCTGGCACATGCCTTTATCAGTGGATAACAGAGAGAGGGATGTAAGTCAGGAGCAGTCTCCATTCAGAAGCTCCACCATGTCAATAAGGTGAATATAAGCTGTCCATTACCTGTTCCTTACCTGGAAAGGTGAGCTGCAAAGCTAGGCACATCTGAAGAACTGCTGACCTTCTCCCAGTGATTCATTAGCTCTATGGAGGCCACATAACAAATTCTTTATTTTAGGCAGGAATGCAACAAGCCTGTCAGGAAAATTCAATCTTTTCAAGTCTACCAGATGTTCATTTTGCCCCAGGTATTTTCTGCTTCATAGTACGAGGTCAGCTGCAGAAGTGAAAGATTGCCTAAATTAGGCCATAGAGGTCTGAATGCCACTGGTCTTTGCTGGATGAAGGGAACAGACTGGAATTTGTTTGTTTGTTTCTAATTCTCCCTTTGTATGCTTTATGTCCCCCCCAAATGGACTTACCTTCATCCAGCTCAGGGAACTGTTTGTTTTTTAAACAAGTTAGTAATAAATAATAAGTGATAAATATCTTTGTCTATTTTAATGCTATATGTAGGTACTTAGAAATAATTTAGAAATACTTTTTTTTCAGGGCCAAACACCAGTCTTGCGAGGGGAATCAAATACGTGGAAATTAGGAGTTATTCATGTATTCTGCCTGTTTCTTACCAAACCAAATCTCCCTACTTAGAGGTCATCCTGATAAATCTTTAGAAATTGACCTAATTTGCCAGAATAACTCCAAATTTGGATCAGCATTCACAACTTCAATTGATAACAGATGTTTGGCTCCAGTTAAAGGATTTAAATCTTAAGTATGACTTTACACATCTTCTTCTGAAATGTCACAGCTCTTTGTACTCATAACTAGAAGCCATGCCAGAGCAAACTAATACTGTCAATAGCACAGCTGAAAGAAAACACACAAAGCACAAGACACTGCATTCCAGAAACAGTACAAATGTGGTTTGGAAAAGCTCAAATTTGAGGCTACTAACACCACGATATAAATACTGCAGCACAGTAATGGTCTGCTTAATTTGGGAGCTGATGAGAAATACTGCCTTAAATCATCTTCTTTCTAAAGCAAGCCCATGAGATTGCCGCTTTTTGGGGACATAAGTGCAATGAGGCAGATCTCAGCTACTGTTACTGAGTTTTTGAATTCCTACCCCAAATAGACATTCATCCTAAAATAAGGACAAAAAATGGAGAAGGAATCTTTTAGGACTGTAGACACTGATTCTATCTTACCCTAACATCTCCAAAAAGAAACATTCTTACAGCCTGTCTTGCTGGCAGGACCCCTAAATCCACATTTGTTCCCAAAGCACCCTAGTCTGAAGTGCTGTAGAGGGCTCTGCCGCCTCCTGAGGTGGCTCTGCTGAACATGCAGAAGCTTATTGAATTGTTGGTGACTGAAGAGATCCATGTTTTCCCTTTCCTGCCAAAGCTGACCAAAAGACAACTGGGTTTTCAGGTATTAAATGACAGCCAGAGACCAGCAAGCTTGGTACATGGGTGTTGTTTACTCTGATGTGCTCTATTTCTCAAAATAAATAAATGATCCCCCTCTCACCAAAATTAAGTCACGTTTTGTTTTTATCACAATAGTCCCAGCTGTTACAAATAGCTGGCACTAATAATCTGTGGTTTAGACTGATTAGCATCCTATATCCCTTCATTTCTAAAATGGAATTTTAATCAGATTGTAATTCCTTGAAACCTCCATGTCAGTGAGTACTTCCCTAACCATTAATCAATTGAATTTTGCCCTTTATTAAGCTGCTTAAATCCACTTCACATTACTGATTGATAACTTCCATTGCCTCTAGCATGTTGCTGACATACTGTGGGGGTTTTTTTAACACCAGGGCCATGACACTATTCTAAAACTAAGAAAAAGAGCAGACGCTTGCATTGCTGCTGTTGTGGCTTTTCAGCTTTCCCATTTTAAATCCCTGTTTTCTTCAGGGATTTGAAAGTGGGTCATAAATTCATTCCAAAGTGAAATCACTTTCATTGGTCTAATCATGCAAGTACTCAATGTCTCTTCTGGGAGGCCTGTTCTTAGTGTGGAAGTAGCTTAGCTCCTTCTGCTCAAACCCCCTGCATTCATGTTTTCTGGCCTCAATGCTCATTTTTTGTCCTTTTGTTTGGCTGGTTGCTTTTGGTGCTACTGTGCTGAAGCACAAATTTATTTTTAATAAGGAAGTTGATAAGTTGTGACTCTCCAGTGCAGGAGGATAATAACAGTTGTTTCAGCTAAGAAGGAAAATGAAGTTATTTGACTTGAGATCAAATGCTTCCTATCAGTACATTGCAAACTGGTTTACTGGAAATGTGAGGAAGCTACATTAGCACCTCGGTTCATGAACAGCTTTAATGATTTGTCAGGACAACACCACATGACCTGAGGGAATAATTCTGCAATCCTTGCCCAAGCCAAGGGGATTTAAGTCTCTGGGACTGGGTTCTATATCAACTGGCAATAAATAAAGAAACACAAAACATGCTTCTCAGGGTAGAGGGTTTTTTGGGTTAACTAAGAGCTCATGATGGAGGACCTGATTCAGATATGTCCTTTCTTAGATGCCATTTTTTAGATATTTGTTTTTCTGTGAAACAAAGTATGTTCTTTGCATGCTAATTTACAGCAGTACATGTGTTGTGCTTCAGTTTTAACCTGGTAACATTTTCCAGCTATGATACACCCATGCATTTAAGTAATTATCAGAACGGCAGAGCCATGGACAGTAACACCTACAGTCTGGAATTTGGCTGCCACAAGAGACCAGAGGAAGATAAATCCTCAGAGCCCCAAGGTAGCACAGAAATCACCTTGAAAGAGTAACCTGAGTTCCCCTCAGGTCTTCCTACTGACATAAAAAAAAGAAAAAAACAAACCCCACAAAGCAAGCATTTCCATTATGATTACTACTGCTAAACCTAATTAACTCTCAGTATGTGCCAGACATAGCAGACCTGATTAAAATCTCCTGTTCTGGTGTTAAAAGATAATCCAAGGCCTTTAAGCTTTTATTCAGATGCCTATGATTTCGCTAGAGCACCTGCTGTACAGCATATGCTAATTAGAATTTTTGAATTAAAATGGTCTACATTGCCTGTTTATGGGAGGAAAGAAGGAAGGAAGGACATTTTAGCACTAGCTGACTGCCAATGGCAGCTCCTGAAGGAGTGGAGTTCCACTGCTGTCTGCAAGAGCTTAGGCTATTTGTTTCTTAACCACCTCTGTTGGAGATTAACTTCACCTTTGTTTCACTTCTACCTTATTGAAGTTGTGTTCCTTACCTAGCTATGTGTTGTTCAGGCTGCTGGAAGACTGCTGTTTGTGGCCAAAGGTATATTTTGATTCCAGCTGAGAATAGGTTTTGTTGCTTCAGTGGAGTTCTTCCAAATTCAGAGCAAATTTTTTTGAAGTAAGTCCCTCATTTTTTTTCTAAGGCATTCCACTTTGCACCAGAGCAGACTCAGAGCAACTGTGATGACCTTGGTGGTATCATAGACTGTGGTTTTGACAGGAGAACTGGCAGCACAGGGCATTGTGTAGTAGGAAGTGACTGTATCCTGAGTTAATCAAAGTTTGCAATATAACACATAAGCCGGATTTGATTATAGTTCATTATCTCAAAGGCTTTAATGTTAGGAAGGAGAAGGGCAATTTGCTTGCTTTTATTTTGAAGCAGTTCTATAATTTGCGCTAGGTTCCTAGCTTACTTATTAGAAAAAGACACGTACTTTGGTACTTTGTTGTTTGCTAGAACTCATGAAGTTTCTCTGTGTTTGTCTATAAAAGTTTATCTAATGCAGTCCTTTAATAACCGGCACGTGTCCTCATTTGTTTCAGGGGAAGTCCTTTCCACTTCTATTGACATTGCAGCCGCCTGTGAACCACTGAGTGAGGAGGTGGAGAATCAGAGGTCCCATTTATAGCTTTCTAAGTCAATAGAAATAATCCCAGGGGAATTTTGAAAGAGATCTTTAATTACTTAACACTGACCCTGGAAAATAATCTCCTGTCAAAGCTAGATGTTCAGTGGGACAGCTAGTCACCTGATGCTTTGTTATGCTTTTTAAAGAAGCGACAAAAACAACTGGATGTATTTGTTATTGTCAAGAACTTAACTTGACTTCTGACTTAGAAGTTTGCTGTCAATTCAGATGGCCAGTTTTTCGTAACAGAAAATACCTACATCTGTGTGGTGGAGTTCCTTCAGAAATGCAACATGTTTTTTTCTTTAGGCACTGTCAATATTTCAGGTTGACACTGTGTTAGAAATATACAGAAATGCATTTTTCTTGCATTTTGTGTTATACTATCTGAAATGTATTCCAATGGCTACAAGAAGTATTGGTGCAAACTGCAAAATTTTGTAAAGGAAGTCAAGTTGTTCTATATCTTGACCATAACCCAGTAATCCCGAGCTGAAAGAATATTGCAAAAGAGTGAGTTTTCCTCCTGCTCTCACATCAATCAGTACTGCATAAGTATTTGCGTAAGTGAAAAGCTCGTACCGTTGGTAAAGTGGTAACAAAGCCAGGTTACAGTATTTTCATTGCTCCCACCATCCAAGGTTCATTTTAAAAAAAAGTATCTTTTCCTGGTTTTTTGCTTCATAGATTTTGACCCTTTGTCATTTGCATCTCCAGAATTTTTTCTGCAACTGTGAAAGACAAACGACATAAAAAGAGGAGTCTATGATTTACAGTTACAATTTTTGTATAGCTATTAATTAAAGCAGGTTTTAATTTCCATTCTAGCTTCATGTTGTAAAATGATTGTTACAACTGAATCCCTTCTCCAGAGGCTCAAAAATCCTCCAGAAAGATTTATGGGATAACCTTTCTTTTAATCACTACTTTTTGCTTATGTGTTTACCTTTCTCTCTGTCCATTGCTCGTTCTGTGCATATTTGCCTTTAGTTCTGTTGCTTCCTTTTCTGTGTTTGCCATTCTCCATCTTTCCTATTTTCTCAGTGTTTGCTTTTCTCATGCGTGCTTTTAACGTACCTTTGCTTTTCTTAAAGGTTTCTGTGTGCTCATATTCTCTGAAGGTGCAGGGTTATGTTTGGCAATCAGTAACTCGGTGACTGACTCACGGATCACACTGAATTAATGCTGCATCTCTGCTATCCTCCCATCATCTTTCTCAGCATGCTTCTTTCTGACACTCCGAGGATTTGTTGAACTACTGTGTCAGTGTAGGAAAATAGCATAAGCATACTCTGAGATAGTTTCTTTGCCCGCTGTGGTCTAGTTTGCTCCTTCTTGGACTTGCATAGTTTGTTGCCTTGCCAGAAGCTGTAATAACCTCCCTGCTTTGTCTGCAACTGAGGCCATACATTTTTGGTGAAGCCCAGCCATTTTACTCCACTATAGCGAGCCAAAGGGGATGTGTTGATCATGCTCTGCTTCAGGATGTTCCGTTGTGCTAATGCCACAGGACTGGCACAGACTATTCCCTTAATGTGACCACATACTTTTATGGTGATCCAGCATCTCAGCCTTGTTACTACGATTTTACTTACCATTTTGTGCGGCTCTCAGTACCTCATGCAGGTATTATTTACAAACCTAAGATTTTTACCCATGCATTTATTGATTTTGTATGAGCTCTTCTCAGGATAAAACTTGGACATTCAGCTGCTATTAGTAGGAAAGACGTGTGTCATGCTGTCGTGTCTGGGAGGCTCAGGCATATGGTAAAACAAGCTGAACGGCCTTGTGCAGTTCCCATTGATACGTTATTCACCAGTACTGTCTCTAACACCTGCAGGAAGTGAATGGACAAGTAACTGAGCTGTCATCTTGAACCAGAGGATGAAAATAGACATGTCATAAGTGCACATCCTCACACTTTGAAAAAATAAGTGGTGTGATCTCTCCTTGAAAAGAGTGTTAATTTCTTTTTCCCCATTTCTAAAGCAAAACTTCAAGTCTAAAAAGGAACAACACAAAATATTCATGATTCTAGAAATCCTTTCGTAAAAGGAAGATTCCATTTAAAGGCTTTCCATATAAAAACCAGAATTATACTAGGAAGATAATGGATACATGGTGATGGGATAAAAATTGAAGGTAATTGATTGAATGACCTCAAGTCGGTTAACGTTCCTATTCACAGGAGTACAAGAACAGCAACATTAAAGGTAACAAGTTTATAACTGGTATAGAGGTACAGCAGAAAAAAGTTCACCTGTGAAACTTCACTCCACAGGGAACTTTAAACAAGAATAAGTTGAGAATGGCCAGTATAACCTTAGGTACTCTAGCTTAAAAAAAAAGGCTTTCAGGGAACATGGTCAGTACAAATTTAGAGATAAATTAAAAACATCCCCCTTGTGTCAGAATTATGAGAGACATGCCTAAATGCTTGGTGTTGTGTATCTGTTGGTTTTGCACTCACCTCTGAGACCGTTAGCATTGATTACCGTTGGATAGACTGTCAGACTTGATGCACCACATCTGAATTAACTGGGCAATTGCCATGTTGGTGGGACAGTGTGGAAAAACACCAGCCTTACCTGGGCCAGAGCAGATGCTGCTGCAACATTGATGGGGTTGGATTAGGGGAAACGCAGTGTGAGATGGTCACTGCGGACTTTGGGCTAGAGAACACGCGCAGCACTGGATGGCACTAAGGGGAGGGAGAAGGGTGGGACATAGGGTCCCATCAGGTCCTTACTCCCAAGTAGGTCTGCATCCATCTGTGGTTGAATATGGAGTTCATGAGGAACTGTCAACTTGACTTCTTTCACAAGTGCTAATTTCATCCCACATCATTAACTTTTTTCTTTTAAAATCCTGTTCTTTGCACTGACATTAACACTCATTAGTTGGTGGAACATAAAAGGCTCTTTCTGAGAGTGGCTTATACAAGAATATTCTCTAATAAAGAAGAACGTGTCTAGACTTAGTACTGTAGATAATTCTTGCTAGGATAAAAGTAATTTCTATGTTAAAGGAAAAGTATTTTTAATAGAACTGTCTTTAAAAAAAAGGAATGTTTTCTCCAGTAATGTTTTGTGATGGCTGAACTTTGCACACTTCTTCTTGCAGCCTCAGATAAAAAACCCCATACCTCTCACTCGCCGTCCTGACAAGAGTCCTTACTGTTGCCACCGCATATTCTTCTAAAAAAATGTCAGCGGGAGAGCAGTACATAAACTATGACAAGTCAGCACAAGCTGCAGTCTGTAAGAGCGGAGGTCTTTTACATATGAACAGACAATAAGAGGGTTTGAAAGGATGTCAAGTGTGAGACTTTGGCATGAGGATGTAATGCATCATCATTTCCAATCTTGCAAACCTTAGTGGTTGTGAAAATGAAGAACCGCTGTTAACAGTTAATTATTGCCACACACGAAGTTCCTGCTTCGGCTTCAGGCCTAAAGAGGGTCCTATGAGCACGAAACGTTGCTCATTTTTTCCAGTTCTGACAGTTGCTCTATAAAAGACATTACCTCTCCCTGCAAACCTTGCCTCTTTCGTAACGGCCAGGGAAGCCTTACTGCAGCTGCATGGCCAGCACAGGCTCCTGCCTAGAGTCACTCTTCAGGCACCAGCTCAGTGGAGTGCCCATTATCCCACATGCCCTTTTTTAAATTGCTCTCAGTCACTTCTAGAAAATATTTTGGGACACTGCCAGTTTCCAAAAGGTGCTGGGGATCCAGATTAACTGCACGAGAGGGACCTCCCAGGATGTCTGTTGAATTCACAGAGCTGCTGAACGGACTGTGGCTCACTTCTCAGGACCGATAACATGAGCAGATCTGCAGCCCTGCTCATTTGGACTAGCTAATCTTTAAGAGACTGGCAATGTAATTTCAGGTTCCAGGTTTTCGCCCCGTATTGCAGGCATAAGTAAATCCTTCCAAAGGACTTTAACAGACAAATCTGACTGCTGAGTGCTGTAATCAAGTCCCTTCTCTTCCACCCTAGCCAGTCTTCCTGGCTCCTGGAAGTCCCAGACAAATGGTCAGTGTTTGCATGGGAAATCCAGGTTTCTGTTGCTTGGCCAGGCAATTTGTGAAGTTCATGTGGATCCTGGAAAACCCCGGTGTATCACACATTGCACAGTCCACACCCATGGTCTCCCTGTACGACACAAAGAATGGATGTAATGGTCCAGCGAGTACCGAATTTTGTCAGAGAAGCTGAGAAGCATCAGCTGAGGTCTACCCAGGAGCTACCTGGGTTGGATAGGCAAGGAAAAGAGTGGGAAATGCAGTATCCAGCACAGTAGAAAAGAAGTAGAAGAGCAGGAGTGTGAGTGAGGGCTGTCTACTGTGCAAGGCAGGAAACAAAATCGCCCTGACCTGCCAGTGCTGGGCGGAGAACATTTAAAGCAGGCCTGGGGTTTGGAGACTTTCCATCTGCAGACAGACGTGCATGGCTGGCTCTGCATGGGAGGGCTGGGATGAGAGCAAAGAGGTGGGCAGTTGTAGGGCTGGAGTAATGATTTTTAAAACCATTAACCTTGTCAAATGCAATATTTTAAGACTCTTCCTCCAAATGCCTTGTTACCTCCAAAATATCACCAAGGAAAGTTTCCCTCTAATGAGGGAGAGAGTTGTAGCGAGTCTCTCTGCTCACAGAAGGGGCTCGGTGATTCAGACAGGCGGCAATGATCAACGAGCAAAGCAGCGTCTAGCATGTCACGAATGGAACAAAAAGGTTGGGGACATCTGAATGAGGGAGCTCAGCCATCACCATCAGCCTTGCCTCCAGGTCTCATTCTGAAAACTGCAGGAAAGCTGTGCTCTTCCCTCCGAGATTTGCATAGGCCATTTACTGCATCAAGGATTCCTTCTGACATTTCTAATGGAAACAGCTAGAAGAAAGAGGGAAATCAGATAGCAGAGTGTCTCTGTGCGCTCTGCTGTTGCCAGGCAGATTATGTGCTGTAATCTGTAAGCACTGAACTGTGTTTGAATTATGAGGAACCTTTCCCTTGCTTTTGTTTTAGCCCCCTGGGAGAGGCGATGTTTCCGGACAGCTAATGTCACAGCATGACCTGTTAGTAACCTGCGAGAGCCTTCCTCCACTCCACTGCCTCCTGCTCCCCCAGGACCCGGCAGCTGCCGTCACATGGATCGAATGCCTGCCTTGTATGCGGTTCATTGAGAAAAATTCAAGCATGTGGCCTGAGGTTCCCCTGATGACTGTCTGGGGATGATGATTTCTACCATCTGTTCTGGCTGCCTGCGGCTCCCGGAAACACCGAGGTGTATGTTGCTTCTGGCCATACGTGGGATTCCTAATGAAACCTCAGCTGCCGTCCAACTGTCTGCGAATATCAGATGGGTTTGAATTATCTTTCCGCCAAGAGGGGAGGGAGAAGCGCTTTGTTTAACTCTTTAATCTGATCCACTACACAGCACGTGCATAATCACAGGGTACAAAGCCGCTGAATTATTAGCATCTGCATCACGGTGGCAGCTGTAGCGTTTGCATGTGTGCCGGCTCTGTCCGATTCGAGATGCCCAGGCTGGTTGTTTCCAGGCTAAATATACAGCCTCAAGTCAAATTCATCTTAATGTAGCTCACTTGGAAGCTCTATAATTATACCAGAGATTTATTTGATCCCTTCACTTCTGATTTGTGTTAAAGGCACGTTTCAGCCATATAAATTGTATATCGGTATATGACAAAAGGCTGCTTATCAAGCGGTTTAAATGCAGCCGAGGAATTGCAGCAGTTTCAAAGCTATTTATTGAGATGAAGGAAGTCACAGTAAATTGATATTAATTTTGGTATGTGAAAGAGACTTTCATGCAAAAAACCTTAATAAAAAATAAATAGAAATTGCTTGTCTTTCAGGATTTGACATCCTGCCTGTTATTTTCCCCGTAATCTATAATTTAGAAACCTTTTCTTGCCATTTGCTGAATATCATATTTCAGTGGATGTTGAGAGGCACTACATCACCTAAAGGACCAGGTCTCAGTAGAAAGGATTTGACATTCTTCTTAGAATTACCTAGACTTCATCCATTGATATTCACACTGTTTTCTCCATTGATATTTATACTGTTTTCTTTGAATGAATAGATGCTCTCAGTAAGAAATCCACTGAATTTTACGTGGTCAGAAAAGCTGTTTACATAGTGCTGGAGCAGTGAAGTTATCAGAGAGTCACTGAATGGATCAGGAGCAACTGCTTACATTTCTTGCAGCCATTGTTCAGGCAGGGCAATGCAGACTATAAGACTCATAAGCGACCTCAAGGCAAAAAAGGAAAGGAAAAGGACGTAACTTCCCAGCAGTAGGCAGCGGTGATAGCCTTGGGTTGTTAAACAGTAAAGGGGGAGTATCAGTACATGGTACTGGATGTTTCGCGTTTTCAGATTCAAGTTAAACACCTCTGTAGCATGATCTCATCCACTTATTTTTAGAGGCTGTTTTTCTAATATTGTGGATGCTAATCAAAGAATGCAAAAACACTTCTTAGCCGTGGCTTGCCGAGGGGCATTTGATTGTTTTTGCTTTTGGAGCTTATTTTGTTATGCTATGAGACATAACCGCAATCTGCAAATGCATTCAGCAGCTAGTGCAGAGGTATGGGGGTGGGAGGCAGGGTTCCCACCGTTGCTGGCATTCCTTTCTCTTGTCAACTGACTCACGCAGAGATGCGCACATATCTCTTACATATGCACACTGTCAGAAATCAATATCGGGGTAGAAGGCTTGAAAGCAGATATTACCAGAAAATCCAATAAAGCTTAGAAATATATTTCTCTACCTAGTTTTCTGCTTTATTGATCTTTTTTTTTAAAAAAGACACTCAAAGACACAGGAACTATATATGGAAACATTTCACGCATTTATCTTCTCCCACCTGGAATGACCCAGTAACTACCTCTGCCTTCATCTTTAAAGCAGTTTTCCTTTTAGCAATGAATCCAAGACTACTGGCTTTTAGCAAACATGAGCTAGTTAAGCAGGGCAAGCAAATACAGAACAGGTGGTTTGTCTATAAAGTAAAGCTTCTCTAGGCACATTTCTCTTTTTACGGTCTGGATCTAGGAAAATTTAACTGAACTACCAGTGGCTGGCTGGCCAAAAAAAAAAAAGAAAAAAGAAAAAAAACCCAACCAACCAACCATCCAAAAAAACCCAACAGAAAAAAACAACCTTAATTTTTAAAATAGTTAGTTTTCGGCCTAGAGCTTTTTAAGGAAAATCTGGTATTTCTTTCTTCTCTCTGCGTAGATCTCTGCATCACTTAAGAGAGATTTGACAGATGGAGACAGCTTGTAACAATGTACTTGAAGCTCTGAAAGACTAAAATGAGTAATCGAAACCATTCCAAAAATGACTTTTTCATGAATCTGTCTAAAAATATATGTCACAGAGAATTTCTTTCCCCTCCTTTGCACTCCTCTTTTTTGTTTGAAGTAAGGTGGATATTTATACTTAGCTGTATCTCATTATGTGTGATTTCCCTTCTCTGATAGTCACATCACGTCTTGGCTTGCAGTAACAAGTGACGTAAGATGTTGCAAAATGTCACTAATAAATATGTTAAGAGACAGTGAACTAGAAATAAAACATGGAGATCCCAAAGTGAATCTCATCATCAAGTTCTTCTGCCATAGTCCGATTTTGATGAAATTTAGATTATGATGAAACATTTGAAAGAATTATTCTGAAACGGAAAAACATACCCTGCAATTTCCAGGCCTCAAATGATGACTGTAATCATGCTCGAAGGGACAGAACACGAATGCTTCCCTCCTTCTGTCACTTGAAATATTTCCTTTAGGCTTAGAGTGCTATTAGAGGGATTTGAGTGTACATACCTGTGGGAACATTTGGCCTGAAGGGATTCTTTCTTGGTTGCTATTGAGAGTTGACTGTTGCACTGAATTCCCAGTCATCTGTGCCACAAACCCTAATGGGATTAAGGGAATGCTGAGGAGAACATCACAGATGATGGAGGAAGAAATGGCTGCCAGAGCAATTTTGTTGCTAGCACAACAGAAGAAAGTCTGAGTTTCCAAATACATCCATATATATTCTCTGCCCCAGGTTACGAACATCCAGCCTGAGATACCACAAGGGTCTGGCTTACACAGGTGCTGAGCAGTTACTTTTTTGGTTGTAGTGTCGATAGTTTGCAGTTCTGAAGATGAAATTTATGATTTCTCAGCACAGGCATCCATTTATGGATGCATGCATTAAGAGTAGCTGGATGGTTAGTCCTTAGTATACCTGGTCTGGATTTGTGTGTGATTATAAATGGAGTGTTAGCTCTCTGTACCTGAAGGAAATTTCAGTGCTGAAGGGCTTTTTTGAAAAAAGCCCTAGAAGTATCTGGGTTACCCATATAATTCAGACCACAAAGAGAATCCTAAACTTTTAGAGCCCTCCTAAGCAGTCTTGTCGTATAGAGAGGAGGATTAAATTTTACATGGAGAAAATGGACAACCATAACTTCTCTAATAACGGAAACCTATCACATGGTGGAGTACTTTCCTACAGAAAATATGCAGATGCCGTCACTCAAGATGTTCATAAGACTGACTGAAACACTAGGAATATACAGGTAAGATTAATTCTGTGCTGAAATGAGGTTCTAATGTGACTCTCCATCTCTTACAATGATGGTGACATTCCTTTGCAGCGGCAAACTCGGAGTGAGCAAAGAATAGTTAGTGCTAAGTAAGGGAGTCATTTGCCAAATAAGTGTCCCATCTTCAATTAGAGCAACCTTCTGACTGCTCTAGCTTGTCCTGCTCGTCTGCTGTTTCAAGGAATTGATACAGCAGCTGGCAGCCAGCAAGGTTTCTTATGACAGCAAATGCATACACAAGTAGTAGAAGGCAGAAGCAGTTGGGCTTCCTAGAAGGAAATTTGAAATAACCTCACAAGATCTTAGGTAAATCACTTGGACTGGCCGGTAAATAGATAAAGCCCAGACGTTTGCAAGTGCAAAAACTGTGAGCCTTACAAGGATAAAATAACTACATAAAATGGTACTCATTGAAGAGGCCGTAGTTACCATGTTAGAGACTTTTTTTGCGTTATGCTCTGGGCATGCCACTGAATTTCAGTTACTGAAGGAAACATTATTTAGGTGTAATAACAGCTATGAATGTAAGTAACCTCCTTAACATTCTAGGTAAATTTGCATCTAATTTTGAAATATTTATAATGAACTAAAAAAAAAAAGCATTTTACAAATACATTAAGTACTTGGTTTTGACTGAGTTTTTGCATAATGTTAAATGGAATGTGTAAGTAACTTCAGTGAGTTTTGCTTTCTGAAGCAAGCAAGCAGGTATTGAAAGGGCCAGTAGATAATGACACAAACCTATCGTTTGGTCAGTTCTTTCAGTTAAATCACATCCCAAATCCTTATGATACACAACTGTGTACTAGTGAAAATTTCAGCAAAGATGAGCCAAAGTCTGGTTCTGGAGAATTGGTGTGATTGCTTGGTGGTCTTGATCCCTGATAGGCAACTGATACAGAGCAGTCTTCCATTATCTTCTTTTAATCCAGTGTTTAGGCCAAATTCTGATATGCTTGTAAGACTTAAGTCCTCAAATACCTATGAGGTGGTCACGGTTTAACCTCAGCCGGCAGCTCAGCCCCACACAGCCGCTCGCTCACTCCCGCCCTACAGAGGGATGGGGGAGAGAATCGGGAGGGTAAGAGTAAGAAAACTCGTGGGCTGAGGTAAAGGCAGTTTAATAGGGAAAGCAAAAAACGCACGCAGAAGCAAAGCAAACCAAGGAATTCATCCACCGCTTCCCGTCGGCAGGCAGGTGTTCAGCCACCTCCAGGAAAGCAGGGCTCCATCACGCAGAGCGGTCACTTGGGAAGACAAACGCCGTCGCTCCCAACGTCCCCCCTTCCTTCTTCTTCCTCCTCCTTCTTCCCCCGTGACGTCCTATGGTCTGCAATAGCCCTTGGGTCAGCCGTCCCGGCTCTGTCCCCTCCCGACTCCCTGTGCCCCCCCAGCCTGCTCGCTGGTGGGCTGGGGTGAGAAGCAGAAAAGGCCTCGACGCTGCGTGAGCCCTGCTCAGCAGTAACGAAAACATCCCTGGCTTATCAACGCTGCTTCCAGCACAAAGCCAGGCCCAGCGCCCCGTCCCAGCGACCGTGCAGAAAATTAACTCTACCCCAGCCAGAACCAGCACAGAGGTCAATGGGACTACTGTAGGAATAGGAGACTTTTCATTAAAGTAATCAAATGTGTGAGATTCTGGCCCTTTGCTAGTATGCTGTTTTCCTTTTTTGCTTGCATGTTTTTATTGTCCTTATATTGTGTACTCTAGGGGACAGGCAGGGATTCTCATCCTGTGTGTTCGTGCATAGTGTTTTGCAGGGAAACTGCTGCACTAAAAAAAAATACTGTCAATAACAAGAAGGATAATAAATGATGTAATATCAGCCATGACTGTAAGAATACCCTTAGTATGAAAATTTTCGTGATAGAGACCGTTTTTGCTAGCAACTAAGAACAGAGTATTGTTTTGCATCCTATGTGCCTTTTGTGTTTCTAGGAACACAAAAAATTATTTCAGAAAGTTTCACAGCTGAGGAGAAAGGAATGACATCACAAAGAGCTGGATCACTTTCTCGCACCAGGTTCTCCTCAGAGACACTTGCCCATTAGGGGAAAGCACACAGTTTCAATTTCAGTGGATGCAGTTCTTATTTATTCTGGGTAAAGTTGATAGGGTGACTCACTGCTCTGCTAATGAAAGCCTGGTGTTTTGCCTCTAAAAAAAATTATTCTGGATTCATTCAAGCAAAACAGATTTTACTTACTGCTTTTGTTCTGCTATTTTAAGGGTAGGATTAGAGGACAATGCTAATAGGTAGAATTAAATAGACATGTTTGTCCCTGCATAAGCATAAAATGAAAGCACACAATTAAAAACCCAGTGAATTAGAAAGGAAGGTGTACAGTGAGTAACAGCAGGTGTACAGGTCTGCGTGTCTCGAACAAGGCGTAATGTGATCGCAATCTCAGCCTTCCTGTGGACCATGAATAAGAACACGAAACAAAGGAAGAAAACGGGGCCACATCCTCCCTTAGTGTAAAATGTCATAGCTTTGCTGAAGTAAATGGGACTCTGCTTAATCACCTTAGGTAAGGGTTTAATCTTCTCAGTGTTCTCCCCAGCTGGACCCTTGCCAGGCTGCCACGTAGGCATCAGTCACCCCACCTGCATGATCTTCAGCTTTCCCTCGCTTAGGTAGACAGCAGCATTACTCCTTCCTGTAACCTGGATCTGGGGGATATGCCTTCAAGGGAGGAAAGCTCTGCTGCTTTGCACTCCCACAAGCAATGACATCTGCCCTGGGGCTCAGGCCTATCTTTCCCTGAGCTACTACTCAGTGGAGACACAAAGTCTGTGGTCTCGCTTCTCAAGGAGGGGTGCGTATGTACAGACACAAACGCCCACACATTTTACATGAGATTAAGTGCTATGTTAGTTTTTATTTTACTAACATGGAAAACCTGGATCTGCGGAGGGGGGAAGGTGCTAAATCCCAGATGCATTTTTTTCTTGTTTTCTGTTTGCAGAATTTTGTTTGGGTTTTGAGTCTCTGTGTCCGAGTTCCTTATCCTTCCACCTAGTCATGGAGCATCTCTCCCTCTCTGCTGCCTAGTGTCCTGTTTGTCCATTTCCGATAGCCAAATTGAACATAATCCTCCAGCTGCTGTAAAAGTATTCTCCTCTCCCCCCCCCCCCCTCAGTTGCCTACTGAGTAACTCCGTGACATTTCTTTATCTGTACCACCTCTGTGCTCTTAAATAATGCAATTACCTAGGATTTCCTACCTTCACATTCAGCAGTAAAGAAAGCCCTATTTTTTTTCCAGCTTTAGGTAAGTGGTTGCTCAGTGCATTTTCACCTGACAAAATGGCCTTTTAGGTTTGACTACAGCTTGCAGCTTTTGTCATTAAATGCACCTATAGAAATTATATTCTAAAATAGTGGTACTTCCATATTAATAATTTAATAATTTCTATATTTTTCATAAGCTTTATCTAGTTGCCACCCCACAATCACAGGTTGATTGCCTTGTTAAGTCCTGGGGACATTTTTATTGTTGAATGAGTTTAAAGATGATTTTTTAAGGTAGGTACAGATTATATTTTTCTGAAAGTTATAAAGCAAAGGACAACCTGAAATCAGACTTGGAACGTGAACCTACTGGCTGCTTTGGAGAACTTGTTTCCTAAATACTTTATATCTCAGGCTGCAGCAAAATGAAGGAGACAGTTCTTACTGTAACCTGTTCAAAGAGAGGGAATTAATGGACATCTTATTTCTAATTTCATTATAATAAAATGGAGAAGATGAGATAACCGCCAAAGCCAAATCTTTTAAAGAGAAATCCTGGCCCACTAAAGACAATGACATGATTTCCAGTGCTTTGAATGGTGCTAACGTATCATTTCACTAGTTCAGTGGGGTAAGTGATACAAAACAGGCCCTTTTTCATATATGCTGGTCTTCTGGGTCAAGTGGCAAAATACAAAAGATAAGGACAGGTGGCTTCAACACTTGATATAAAGCTTGGATGTCCATTATCATTTGAGGTAGGGAAGGCCTATCATGTGTCTGTGAGAACAGGCAGAGGAAGGGTAAGCAATAATCTGAAGCGCAGACTTAAACCCAGTGCAACTGGAATAGTACTTGAGAGTAATGAGCTATCATGCTGTTGTGACATTTTGCCAGTTGTAAAGTAAAACAAGGGCTGCACTGCAATAAAATGGGATTTTAGTATTAACTCCAGAAGGGTTAAGTTTTAATTTTCTTGAGTGTTTTAAGAGCACTTTTCTGTTCTACATTAGCTGAAGGAGGGGAAGAAAGTTTTACCTTGTTCTAAGTGTCCAGTGCACTCTGCTGCCAGAGTGCACTGTAACATGCCTGGAGGGATCTTCTGGCTTTTACCTGAGTCCTGTTCTTATATGCAAACATACAATAGCTTTCCTCAGATTCTGAGGGATGTGCCTTCATTTGTTGCAGTACAAAATACAAAATAAAATAAAATCTACAGAAGAAAACCTGCTGTTAGCTGGTTAGTCCTCCTGGGCATGTTTGCTTCTTGTATCCACAGTCAGTTTACTTGAGATGGAGAAGCAGAGACCAGACTTACCCTTGTTCCACATAAAAGCTCCCGCACAGTTTGGCAACTTCACTTTGCAGAGTCATTTCCTGTGAGTCAGTAAAAGCTCTCAAAGAGAAGGAATAGTTTTGCTAAATTGGATAAGTAATACCTGCTTTTATGATTTCCAGTCTTAGGGGAGTCATTTTTGTCTATCCAAATTTCCATGGTATTCTAATAAAAGACACTGGATACTGTTTGCCTGTATTCTCCCTAGATTTCCACAGCTTTTCTTATTCAACAGAGTTTTTCAGGCAAGTTCTCTATGTCCCTCTCCCTGCACACACCGTTCCAGTGCCAGGCGGGTAAACTTCAGGTTCAGCTCCATGCCCTTGTTGACACTGTCTCCTAGTGTGCAAGTGTAACGCAGAGAAGCAGGCGCTGGAGAAACAGCACAACAAATGCAACTAATTAGAAGAAACAATGTTGACGGCTTCTCAGTTAAATTGCACTAAAATATTCATTGTTAATTCTGTATTCTTTCAATGTTCTGGCTTACAGCCCTAGAGTTTGAAATCACCTACTAATGACACAGGAAGTACCAGGCAAGAAATGTCTGTTCCAGCTGCGCAACAGCACCAGCTAATGTGCTCAGATCCATTTTCAGGGGTGAGGAAGCAGGTTGTTTGCTCTATTCATTCTGTGCCAGGGTTGCCAGGATGTTGAACAAGGTTGTATTTACACAAGGAGCTCTTTGCTGATACGAGAATACTGGTGTACTCTACTGGCAAAAGGCTTCTCATGCAATTGCAGGCTACAATAGCAGAACTGTGGAAAGCCACCCCTCACAAGTGAGACAACGGTGGGCGTAAACCAGCTCTTTTTCTGGCTTAACCCTTTTTGAATTAGAGAGTTCTGACAGTGCAGCTATGTTGGGGCAGAGGCGTAAGGAGCTGAAAGCCATAAAATACTCTTTCCATATTACCGTGCACAGAATGTAGGTTTCTGAGTAAATGCATGTATGAGGAAGAGGTGGAAGAGTGGGAACAATGAAAGAAAGTGATAAAAGTTGTCCTCTAGGACTTCTTAGGATCTGACATTCACCTCATGTAGACAACTGCCAATTTATATTTTGCATTGAGATGGAATTGCATCATGCCATGGAATAATCTAGGAGGGAAAGATCAGGAAGGAGAAGTGAAACATTGATACCCCAAACATTAACATAAGAACAAATGGCTACAAATTGGACACAAACAAATTTAGTCTGGAAAACAGAAGAAAACTCCTAACTATTAGAGGACTAGCATCCTGTAATGGCTTCCCAGTAGAAAAATGGTAGGGGCAAGAAATGTTTACTATTGAGGGACTGACAGTAAGAGACCGGTCACCGATGCACTTGATGACCTAGGAGGACCCTTTCAGTCTTCTGTTCCAAAAACCACTTTAGGAGTTACAACAGAAGATAGTAAAAATTTAGAAAGACAACAGTACTGTTTCCCAGATGTCAAATGGAAAGGAGTCTTAGCTCCGAAAAATGTCTAGGTGAACAACGCTACTCTGCGTTGTTACTCCTGGCTACAGCTGTTTGTGCCCCTGATGATGTGTAAGAGTGATGCAGGAAATTAGCTTGAAATTAAGTGGATAAAGTTATTTTTTTAAGGGGAAGCCTGTGGCAATTTGCAGAAGGCTGTAGAAGGAGCAGTATCCAACCGCTCTCCTCTGTCCACATCAAGTCCCTTTGTGGGGTACATCCGCTGATGGACTTCTCAGGAAGAAGAAATGAAAGCCACTGTAGATATATAGCTATAGAGGTTCTTCCTTGTCCCCACTGTAGTGGCTGTAGTTCTTGTATCCCCAGCAACAGTTCCTCCTGAGCTGGATGTAAACTCCAGTTACTAATGAAGAAGGAGACATCTGCGGGCGTAGGGCCATGACCCAGTTGTCATCAGGTAACCCAGGAGAAAAAAGCTCCTCTGCCTGTCATTGCTAGTTCTCAGAGCCAGTTTTCTCTAATTCCCAATTGCCTTCCCGGTATTGCTAGGTATTGTGGAAATTGTGGGTGAACAGTTTGAGCCTGCCCTACAAGACTGTTGTCCTTTGTTTTATAGTCATAGATCCTTTTAAAACACTGCTGCCTTTTATAGCGAAAATTGCACACATGCTACAAGTGGTGTGAATCACGTTAACTACGTGCCAATTCAAATGCCATAGTAGTACCTTATGTAGTGGAAATGCCACCATCTGGTGGTTGCATCACTGCCCAAAGGCATACCGGCAGTAGTGGTATTAGGGAATGAGCTGCCTCTGCTCAGTGAGGAAATCCTGGGTTAGATTTAGAGCTTAAAGCTCCTTGGAAATCATTTCTCCTGGACAGCGTTCCAGTTTACAGACCTGCCAGATAGGCCCAGCAATGCAGGGTAGGAGACACTGGAATGAATGTCATTTTTTTATGATGTGATTTTATTACTGAGAAGCTTGTGATCTTCAAACACTTCTAATGTGAGCTTTGGTTTTGGTTGCTTTTTTTTGGGAGGGACGGGTAGGACAGAGTCACAAGGTGACTTCTCTAAGAAACACATACAGAGGCCATCCGCACACTTCTTGAACATGCAGCTTCTCCCTCCTCTTGTTTAAATGCTTCCTATGGGATTGTGACAGGGAGGGTCTGACACTGGCAGAAGCTTATTGTCTCCCTACAAGACACTCTCTAGAGAATTTTACTTTCTCTGGTATTTATTTTTTTCTTGCTGTCGATGTCACTTTGTTTCAGAGAGGCTTTTGTTAGGGTGTAGTTCTATATACATCCTTCTGAGGTAGCTCAATGAGTTTTGTTATTATTGTCACCATGTTCTAGGCTGTGTAAAAATATTCTTGAAATTAAAAAAAA
>VYZV01039380.1:75601-103484 GCA_013401275.1 Pandion haliaetus | reverse complement strand
AAAATAAAAAAAAAAAAAAAAAAAAAGAATTATTTTGTTCCTGCATATCAGGAGGGCAGCAGAGGAACAGAGATGATCTCAGTAAAGACACTTTGGATTTAGCCTAGGACAGAAGAGAGTGCAATAAGTCTTTATGCTTAGCTGAAGAAAGAAATGAGTGATAAACTTTAAGCAAGCCAGAGGCTTTCATGCCTTTTGACTGAATTTTGAGTTTACCTCATTTTTGGAAACCAGATTTGTGGTTAGGTTGCTGACATGTTTTGTGCTGTAGTTAAGGCCTGAAGTTCACGGCAAAATGGATTCATGCTCTAGAGCAAATCACTGCTCTGTGTGGTGCAACAGAGCTGCAGAGTAGGATATTCTGCATAACTTGTGGAAAATTTAAATGAAGCTTTGATGCAATACAGCAAAATGTTATGAGGAGCAGCTTGTCTAAGTGACTTGCAGAAAGTCAAGCTTCTTTTTTCTTCTTCCAACCACTTTTTATTAATTTCAATTACATTTATAGCTCAAGAATACAGGGACTGCTTCTCTTCACAGACTTGTATGGTGCCTATTCCAAGGGACCTCAGTCTCTGGTGGGATCCTTTGGCAGTATTACCATGTAAAACAGGTGCTCTTATCATGCACAAATTGCTTCGACAGCTACAGCAGCTGGTTCTTGGCTCTCCTCTTTCCTGAGCACTTCTCCGATGCAGATAGGGGAATGTGGGTAAGAAATACATCCATGTGCATTAAATCCCATAAAGCAAAATAGCTAAGTTACATGGATGGAAGGCTCTAGAACTTCAGGGGAGCACTGGACACACCATGGGGTGCACACAGGATGCCCCGTCCATTCATACTACACATCCAGTCAACAAACTTAGCCATCCAGGTGTAAATAAGCATTGAAAATCGTGCACATTAAAAGGGAGAGCAATTAGTATGTAATTTGCTATTGAAATCCTCCTGCTTTTACTCAGCCTATATGAAACACAGTTGTTAATGCATGTCAGTTTTTTTTCAGATGGCCACTCTCAGCTGCTTCCTGCACCTCAAATCTCTCTGTTCCCAAGTTAGCTGTGTATGTTATAGCCAGTGAGAAAGGCTGGAGCTATGTGACTGAAATACAGCAAACAGCTTTGCAATTGATTTTTCCTCTCCATTGTTAGGAAACATCAGACTGCTTAAAAGATTACACTGGGAGTTGTAACCTTCTTCCCCACTGGCTCTTTGTGAGTTGTTGATTAAATGCACTAGCCTGTGCTTTTGCAATGTCTTAAAACAAAGAATGACATGAAAATACTTTGTCAAAGGATAACCTTCTCATTCCAGGCATTTTTAACCTTGCACTGGTATTGATTTCAGCTGCAACAGGTTCTGGGAGTCCCTGAGCTTCCCGTTGGCGGTATTCATTGCCCGCTAATGCCAACGGCAAGCCTGTACCCTGGCCCGTGGTGCCTGGTTCCTCCCAGCAAAGCCAGCATGCAGTGACACCCGCTAGCAAACCAACAGAGAAAAAAGACCCAGAAAGCAGCTATCTTAACTTGCTGTGTGCAAGGCCATCTGTCAGCTACCTGGCAGCTAAATGTTTACTGGCGAGCAGGTGTGCCTTGTTGAAGACTTAATTGTCTATCACTATTATTAGTTACTAGTTATTGAGTGCCAGCAATCTGTTCCCTGCTATACAGTAGGAGACACAGCTTTCTTGTCTTCAAACAGCTCTCATGAAACTGTAATGAGAGAAGAGAAGTAATAAACAATCATAAACTATCTGGTTCAGGTTAACTCTTACAGAAACAGATTTCCTCTCCTGCTTTCCCCATAGGTTTTTGTCTTTCAGTAGATTCCTTTAAAAATGCACCAAAACCAGGAAAAAAATGGATTTATGCAGGTGTTTATGATGTGCCATCCTGTTTAATTTGCTCCTAAGAAGTGAGTGGGATTACTGTATTGTCTAAATATTCATAAGAAGGGATTTCAAGCCACAGGGATTTCAAACTCTCTTGTTACCTAATCCTCCTCTCAGACAGCTACATCACCCAATTAACAGTGGTTCTGTCAAGACTTTCCGACTCCTCTGAGAACAAAATATTGCTCCAGGGCCATGGGGACATACTCTGGAGCAAGGCAATCTATGTCCTCTAAACACAGGAGGTAAACTCCCCTGCTTCATCTCCACACCTGAAGCTTCTGGGAAAAAACAGCCACAATAAAGAATTTCTGAAGTAATTTTTAAGTGCATGACAGGCTTGATACTGCATTACTTCTAAGTGTCAGATTAATCTTAATAGAAGTATGTTATTAAATAATTCAGTAATCACATGAATGTCAGATTCTGTTTGACTGAAGACTATATGAAAGAGAATATATAGCGTAAACAGATAGAAAAAACACTTTTATACAGACTAAGTAACTTAGTCACTTCTTTTGCAAAGTAAGTTTGGTGCCTCAACTACCTAATTGCAGCAGTAAGCAAACAGTAAATTCAAAAAACTACATGCTGGGAACCTTTACTCACCTGCTAGCTGAATCCCTGGGGCCCATATGTTTGTATCAATTAACTTAATGCCTGAATGAGGTGATAAAAATAAGTAAGCCGCACGTGGCCCAAGGTCCTTTGGAAAAATGGGACTTATGCCCTTCATACAGTCTTGAAAATGACAATCCAGTTTGAATATTCTGAGGCGTAATGGGATGGTTGGCCTGAAGTGGGTCATTGAACCAAAACTGCTGTCAGGTCTCTCCGACAGCTACGGTTTCATTCTTTAATTTTCCACCAGGCTGAAGTTGGGCACCTCACTGAAGCTGGGCTGATACTGATACTGAGTGCAGTGTGTCACTTAGGGTACTCCCTGCTTTGCTCAGATAGTGCCTAATTACCCACACAAGTGTGTACCTGCCATGGACAAGAATGCAAAGAGCTGTAGGAAGAGGCGACTGTGGAGCAATACTAGGAATGTGTAGTTGTGGTACGCCGCACCAAGACCATAAAAACAGTGGGGGTGGAAATGAGAAGAAGTATATTCTGTTCTGTGTTCAAAAATAATTTTAAATAATCAACATTTGCATGAAGCAGGTCAGATAATTTTACTAGCAATTAATCTTCAGAGGCATTTATGTGTACTTGTCCATATTATTTTCTCCTCAGAATTTTAAAAATTCCTGGTAAGTGCCTGTCCTCAGAAGAATTGCTTTGCACAAAAACAGATGGTAGAAATAAAAATTATTATAGTAGTTATTCTCCTAGACTTTGCTCTGATTTCTGTAAGTTCTGTTCCCATGAATTTACTTCCGTTGCATAGGTTTTAAACAAGTGGTATATGTGTGTCACATCTTACATTTTCATTAGAGCATGCTCTTACTGAACAGTGTGGTTCCTAATTTCTCATATTCCACTCACATACAAAGCACACATTGTCAAAGAGAATTGGATGATATATTTATGTACGTGGTGTATATGGGTCATGTTCCTTCAAGTTCTCCCAAGGCCAAAAGAGATGGAAATTGGCCTGAACCGCTAAGTCAGAGATCTACTTCATGCATAAATTTAAGAAATACAGTTGTTATACCTGATTCCTACACCATCTTCTCAGATGGCAGTCTGGCAGGAGAAAGCTGAGATGGTGGGCAGCCTAGGGTCCTATTTGTAGGCTACAATGAGAACTAGAATAAAAAATTTGTCCTTGGGGCTGGACAATATCTTACTTCCAGGTATGCAGTGTGTACACTGGGGGACAAGACCTCTCCGTCCTTTCTCCATGCCTGTGTGTGGCCCCGGACCAGATTGCCCACTCAGCAGAGGAGTTTGCTGTGCAGGCTGTAGGTGCAAAATGGAGGATTATTGAAGTTTGGCAGACAGCTTTGTATGAATTTGAAGAATAGGTTTAAATTTGAAAAGTAATTCTCGAAGATAGATTCACAAAACAGCTGGGAAAGAGAAGGCTTCAAGGTGTCCCAACAGTAGCCATCCAAAATGCATGAGGAGGTTGCTGAGCAGACATAGCCAGGCTCTTCTCAGTGCTTCAGGGCCATGAATGAAAATGCTCTTAGCATTAGGCCATTAAGGTTACAACCCAAGCCATCCAGCAGCCAGCTTTAGAGGCCATCTGGGTGGGAAGAATCCATTAGATGGAGGCATGTAAGATTTTTTTATTGGTTCTCTGGATCTAGGGACTGAGTTAAAGTGTTCAACTGGACAGGTGACAATTGACTTAAGTAAGTGCCCACCTCCTTTAAGTGTCCTAAGGGTGACCGTGATGTGTTTCATTCACATCTTCTCTGTGTCAGTTTAAGCAATCAAGGCAACATAGAACACCTACAATGAGAAATACTTGGAATTATCAACCATCAGACGTAGCCAAGTGATTATAGCTGTTCCTGGAGATGTTATAAGGGAGCTGAATTCCCCTCTGGCAGAAGAAGGAAATGAATTTGGATTTACTGCTTTCTGGCAGGCTACTCAGCAGTTCAAACAGTGAAGAGGAATCCCACCAGCTCTCTGTAGCTTCCTTAAAACTTATTCCATTTCTCTCCCTACTCCAACCCTAGGTGTTTGGCTGACTTTTGGACACTTCACAGAAGTAAAATTGCCTTTTCCTTTCAGTTGTTGCCATGCAGGCCCAGTCTTCAGTGTGTTGCTTCTCCTCTGTGTTGCCTTTCCCCTCTTGTACCTCCAGTGGGAACTGCATGCTTACAGGAAGAGTGGTTTTCACCTAGACCTGTGAATAAACCTGGGAGCACGGAGTTGCTGTTCTATTGCCCGAGAGAGATAACAACCTGGGCTTGTTTTGTCATGTTTTTCCTTCATGCCAAGATGATTGTTTCTCATCCATGCACGGGAGACTATAAAGCTGTCATTATGAACCAATGACTAAATCTGTCAACAAATCATCACTAATATTCCTGGCCAGCAGATGACTCCCACCTCAGTTATGAATTTCTGGTATGCTTAAGGCTATACCTTACCTACTTCTCAGGCACTATGTATTGTTGGATCAGCCAAACCACTGCCCTGTCAACTTTAAAAGATTCACTGAGGCTTGGTAAATTTAAGGTTGGTGGCAACCTTAGATGCTCTTATTCTTGCTTTTCCCAGATGATTCACACTTCCCGAGCCTCGGTCATTTTGGAGATCTTGCAGAAAAGTACCAACAAGGCGTACAAACTGGCCTGCTTTGGAGCGGAGATAATAAGACAGATCAAATTATGAAAAATATCAAAGTTGTTTCCATTTAACACAGTTGAAACCAGACCCGCTTTCTTTTTTAAATTTCTCACTGAACTTCTAAAATGCTGGACATATATAGATTTTTTTTTATTCATAACAAAACATTAAGCACTCTTATTGAGAACATTCTTTACACTGTGATAGGAAAAAAAAATTTTCCACTAAAGAGTTATTTTTATTATTTACCTTCATGATTTTATTTATTTATTAGTATTTGAAGATGGTTTTAATCCCCGATTTCAGTTTTCAAAGCAACTGACACTAAACCGTGAGTATCAGATAAGCCCTTTTAGACTGACCCTGCTGTGGGTAGTTTGAATCTGTGAATCTGCCTATCCATTTAGTCTTCAAATCTGAAACTGAAAGAACCTGCAACATGATTTTTTTTTTTAAACAAATTTATTTCTGTTAATTTGCCCTTGTTTATTTGCATTCTTTGCAAATATGAATAGACATTTAAATAGGTAATTAATTGAAAAAAATTACTTGTCTAAGTGAAATGACAATAGCAGCATAAAAGTGGGCAAAAGTGCCTAAGTAAGGCATGTTACTATTTTATTTTTTTATTTGCCCAGTTTTCAGTTTTATTCATAGGCTTATCTAAACTGTCCCTGTAACTTTGGACATCAAGCTCACTGAAAGCCTTATCACTGCATGAATGCAATGCTTTATATAAGAATAATTAACTTGTCTTATGAACTAGTGCTGCTACAAACACAATGCTGTAGAGTTATTACTGCTTTGCCCAGACTAATTTGAGAAGGAGCGAGGTTGCCAGTGTGATGGTAGATAAGTGATCCTGTTTGTTATTATTTCTTTTGTATTATCTCCACTGCAAAAAGATAAAGGTTATTGAGATTATATCACGGGACGACCAATCTGTATTTCTGCTCCTGTAGGGTCCTCTCTGGAAGCTTGTACGTGCATGTTCCTCAAAATACCTTACAGTTTTGTGGCCACACTCACTGCTGTTCATAATGTATGGATTTAGGGCTCTTGGGCCTTGGGCTCTGGTGTGACATCCAGCTGCTAGAATTTGATAGGCAGCTGCCAGGCTCAGAGTTTCTGAGCAAGCACGGCAAATGTGCAGCCTAGCAAATGTGTTGTGCATGCACGTGGAGTACTGACTGCAGATATATACTTCTTGTGCTCACGGTTGGGGAAAACTGGTGCTTCCAGCAGCATAATTGCAGTCTTTGCTGGTGTTATAGTTGTGCAAATAAGAAGCATTTGGGTAATATCGTTTGGGTTTCTACCGAGGGAAACTTCTGCGCTTCTCCCTGTGCACTGCACTGTGAATGTCTTCTAGAGAACATGCATTTCTTCTTGTTGGGTTTCTATTCCCCCATGGTTTTTGGAGGGAAAGGAAGGTGAAAGAAGGATGGGTTATTTCTATTCATTACTCAGAGACAGGGGGAATGGCAGAGATCATTAATTCCTTTCCCATGGCCGAGATCATTCTATTCACAGTTCTTTTACGAGGAAATATCCATTTGTCTTAAGACTCTGATAGGTACTCCAGAAGGTTAAAGTCTAATGATGGATTGAGAATGATCACCATCTCTCTGACAGAAGTTGTTTTCCTTGACGAGGGGAAGACTTAATTTCTTCATAAGCAGCTCCTGAACTGCTGGAATGTTTCACCCCGCAACAAAATGATAAACCAATGCCAATTCCTGCTGACTGCACAAAACCAGGCCCCAAACTACCACAGTTTAGGAGCTGTTGAGAGGCAATCACTTTCAGAGGGATGCTGGAAAGAAGACTAAATAACAGTACATGCTGCAGCTGGCCATTTTTCATTTACTGCCATGTATAAATCAGAGCCCACAGATGCTGAAGTTTATCTATGGAAATCTACAATCTTATTATTTCTCTCCCTTTCCTTCCAGATCTATTTTTTTGTTTATTTTATATGTCCTTCAGTTTTCTTTTCCTGTTACCTTTAAAATTACTTCCTCTCCCCCCACTTAATTTTCAGTCCTAAGTGTAACTCTGCATGATAACCTGAGGGAAATACTACAACCAGGAGAAACAGGTGATTAGGTGCTGTTGTGGCTTGATCGTTATCAGCTTTTCTTTGACTTTTCTCAGGAATGCTATTGCTGTGCTGGAAGATGTTAATGGCTTCCATAAAGGTTGCCTTTGATCTGCAAAAAATTCCAGGCCTCATTAATCCCCTGGTTATGGTGGGCACCCTCCATTCAGTCTAAACATGAAGCAGCAGCTGAGCTCCTGTACAAAGTAAAATTGCTGAAAACAGTAGAAGCCACCACCCAGGCAGTTATCCTACAAAGAAAAGTTGAAGCATGAGCTAATTTGTGGAGAACAAAGAACTTTCCTGGGAAATTATTATATATTCACTGGCTGAGACATCAACTGATAGGAGCTATGTGTTTAAAAGTAATCAGAAAGCTGGGAAAAAACAAATAGGCAGCGTGGGTGGCCCAGGGAGAAAGCCAAGAGAAAAAGCTTCTGTTGAGCAGAGTACCTACTGAAAAAGGAGAGTTGGATTTCTGAGTAAGGAAATAACCTTCTGCTGTTTGTTCCTACCACATTCAGGGAAACAGGACTTTGTGTACATTCTTTGCAAATACACAGGATTTCATCAGAGAAACATCATCTGGCCCAAATCAACAGTTTCTGCTACTGAAACACGTCAAGATCGTAACTGGTGGCTAAATATTTGGGCATGACAACAGTTGATTGAAAATGGGAGATATTTTATAATTTTTCCTTGTTTGCTGAGATTGTAGACTTTTTCAACCTTGAGAAGCCCAGTTCACGCACGTGACCGGCTCAGTGAAGTTCAGGGAACTGAGGAATCATGCAGCTCATGTTGTCCTTCCTTTTTTGCCATAACCAACTGCAGCATAAATCTGGCAGCCGAGTGTTCCTCACGATAGCACAGGTGAATAACCAAATTCTAGTAGGTTTGGTGAATTCCTCCTTGGCTTTCACAATCCTTGCAAAGATAGTTCCCACTTTTATTGCCGTATATGGTTATGTAAGATTAAAAGACCATAAATCTGCACTGAGTTGAGCCTAAGGCTAGATAGAGGTGTTTCAGGCTGCTGAGCTGGTTTGGTCACTGTCAGAGCCCTTTTGAATGCATATAATTGTTCTAAAGAAGCTTTTTGTGTCACTGGGAGGTGGGTCACTGATGTTTTATTAGGCCACAGTTTAATGATAGAGCTTTAAAAAGCTTGTTTCTTACTCTGATGCCTCTACCAACACGAGGCTTTTTCCTAAACTGTGTGATAATTTTGTGACCTACAGGGTTTTTCAAGTTTAGAATTGTAATGAAACTTGCCAGGAATTTATTTCAAAGGCAATCAAAATTTGTGACTCAAATTTAATAAACAATGGATATTATTTTACTATATCACAAATGGCTTTGGGACTGATTTTTTTGTACAGACATCTTTACTGTCTGGAGATTCATGCATTTATTTTTCCATTTATCAGTTTGGCCTTAGACTGATTAGTTTATAAAAGAATATCTGTCCTTGTTAGCTAATAACGTGAGTGCTTCCTTTCCTTTGGGACTACTTGCATGTATTTAACCTCCTAAACCTGAAAAAAAAATAATAAAATAAAATCAGTGTAAGGATCCACTGTTGCCCCATTCATACTGGACTTTGACCCATTTCCATCAGAAAGAGAAATTGCTAATATAGGCCAGAGATCTTGAAATGCATCTGGATCCAGCAATGCAGTCAGACTTGAGACCTTTTGGATTTAAAATAAATATTTTGAAACATATTTGTATTTATCAGTTAGTTATGAGATCAGAATGGGAATTATGTCTTTTGCTTGTAGTATATGAAACATACATTCAGAAAAAAACATGTTAATTATCAATTGTTACAGCTCTTTGATTTTGAAGTAATGTATCTGATCTCTTGAATTCCTACTCAAAAGAAAGCATATTAGAAAACAGAATTACAAGGGCCATCTTTAATTTTTCCACTTTTTATAGTCTTGGCAGGGGACTTAAGATCTGAAAGGAAAAGGTATCTGTACTACATCTCTCATCTCCCTTCCACCCTACTGCGTGCCAGTGAGCACGTATGCTGTGTAGTTTGGGGAGTTTGCTCCGCTGCAGCCTGCTCAATACCTATTCTGCAGAGGAAAAACCTATCTGTTTGGCACCATGTTAACCTTTCACAAGTGCAAACTTTGCTTTGGAAATTCTTAACAGACTGAGTTTTATTTTAGCTAATTTTATTGCTACAGTTTACTTGTAAAATGGAAAATAGAAAAAAGGACATATACAGTATACCAATGCCTTGAGCAAAAATAGCCCAGCTATCTAAGCTGACCTGCTGTTGGAAAATCTCCTAAGTAACTCCGATCCCCTCCTTCATCATTCTCTCATCCCCAAAGTAATAAAAGTGGAGTTAGAACAGCAAACACCTGGCATGTTGGTCACGCAGCATGACTTTACATTGTAATCATCTCGTCAAGGAGCTGAAAATAGCATTGTGCTGCAGTGTTCGAGCGGTGCTGCTTCAGGAAGGAAGACAATAACCAGCATTTGGCAGCAGCCTACACACTAACTGTGAGCGATACAGAAGTATTCCACAAATTGTTTCCCTGTCTCATCTTGAAAACATTCACCCTGCATCCCCTGGCAATGTATCACTGAGGCCCACACGCTTCTTGTCTCCAAGTAAAAGGTGGTGGGCATTTACTGTGCTGCACACAACCATAAAGCAGTCTTCTGTATAGCAACACTCACTCCAGCTTTCAAGAAAACAGTGCATAAAATTAAATTAATTCCAGCATGTTCAGTGTGCCATATAAATTGCAGGAAAGAATGGCACAAAAAGGCTTTGTTTGAATGAATTAAGGTGAGTCATGAGCGGATAAGAATCATGATACATGATTATTAGACTACACAGCAATCCAGGAATATAAGATTCGAAGTAGATATTTGGACAAGTGACCCTGCCCAAAGAGAATTTTTGAAGGAGATCAAGAGGGTGGAGAGTGACTCAGCTAATCTGGCACCAAGGCAATGCCACATAGAAGTATGGGGATCACGGGGATTAAAAAGAGGTTAGGCAATAGGCATTGTTTTCCAAAAGTGGATGCCATAGTGACAGTTAAACTCCTTATGAATTTCTTGGGAGAAAAAGTACGGACTTTGGAACTTGTAAATCTGAGTATTTTCATGTTCAGTCACTCATTCATATGCACAGCTAACAAATTAATCAGCAGACTAACAGTACATTTTTGGGTTTGGGGAACTGCATCTTTCATTATGAATATTTTTTTATCACACTGCTTCAGCACAGCTCTCTGGGTTACCTTCTGCAGTAATACATTGGAAGTTACAAGATCAGCAAAGAGAAGAGGACTAGGGCACAGCAACTTGGTGTATTAGCAATGTTTATTCAACTTTGATATTAGGTTGGCAATTCAAATGAATAGGGCCAGTCAGCTTGCATTCACTAGCCTAAAGAAACTGGTGGAGGTAATCCCTGATTACTAAATTGTGTATGAGTATGATTACTAAATTGTGGCATATTAGGAACATCAAAGAAATCTGAGTGCTAATATCGTAACAGTTTTCCAAATGTCAGGTAGGATGACCCAGATATCCGTGGAGAATTATGCATGTCCTCATTCCCAGGCAATATGATAAGAAAGCTGGTATTCCACTGATTAAGAAATACACGTATAACCAGTACAACTCTATTTTATTTTATAGAAAATGGTCAAACAAATATGTTTTCATTCTCTGAGGAGATTACTTCCATGCAAATTCCCTTATTTAGCAAACTTGTCTGCTTGGACATATTCTGGACACTTGAGTTAGTACAACATTGCTTTCCGATTAAACAAATAATGCTATACAGAATAATTCTAGCATACTGCATTACGTGGTTTAAGAAATGCCTAACTGGCAGACCCACAAAACCAATCACCAAAGGGAATTGCCCTCAGATGGAGATGCTTGTACTGAAACTTTGCAGGAGCTGGTGCTAAGCCATAACACCGTGCAATGTTTTCTTCTGCCGAAAAAAATTTGGCTGAGAAAAGATGGGCAGAATAGTAATTAAGGAAGAGGGCAGGACAGTCATGCAAAAGAACCTGGACTGTGTAGTAAAATAGATCCCTGTTAAACTAAATATCTATTAGTACAGTCAAAGCAAAACTGCCTGTGCAGAAGTAGGAAATAAAAATTAAAAGAAAGCTTTTTTTCCCAGACATTTGGATGTTATTCAGAAATAGGCTTCTGTTCTCTACAGAGGACGTTGGGATCATAGGAAATAATCCGTGAATTTTAGCTGTGACACTGTAGAGGCTAACACTGGAAGTAGAAACAGGGAAACAGCATATACTAGAAGGCAGGTGAGTTTTCCTCCTTTGCATTGTATGGGTCATGCTGCACAGGGCAGGGCATAAAGAAGAGCCTCAGAAATAATTCAAGGACTGAAGAAAATGGGAAGACTGTAAAGATTCAGAGTTTAGCTTATTAAAACAAGATGACAGAGTATTTAATTACAGAGTGGAAGTACGACGAGTAGGAAGAAAATAGTGGTTACCAGAGGGTTTTTTATTCTAGCAGAACACAGCAAAATGAGAAACCAGGAATGCAAGCTAAACCCATGTAATGTTAAATTGGAAGTAACAGAATTTTTTTTTCCAACAGTGAAGGTGATGACCTTCTGGAAAATGCTTCAAAGGGAAACACCAATTTATCTATTTTTAATAACTTCAGATTAACATTTGAATTGTGCCTGATGCTGAAACAATCGGAAAAATGTTAAGATTTATGCAATGAGTGACCTCTTTTCTGGTCCTCATAAATTTTGCATTCATTGCAGGTGATGCCTTAGCATCCTGTTTCTACACAACCATTTCTTGTGTGTGTATTTTTAATGCAGTTTGCTTGTCTGAGTTCCCCTTTTTGAACAGCCTGTTAGTGGTAATCATAAGGGTACGGCCAGACCTGTACTTTTGATTCAACAGGCAAAATTTAGTCTAATCTCCTGTGTTTTCTTTCACTTAGACTGACAAACTTTATTTTCACTTTTTTTGTTGTGACAGGGAACTAGCAGAAGGTAAAACATGGTGGGCATTTTTGTACAATAAAAGTTAAAGCAATGGGTTTGCTAATGCATTATTCTTTCCCAAGGGTCTTCTCAGGTGAAAAATGAAAACCTGATTGCTATTTCACCATGAGATATGCTGGTGTGTCTCATAAGCTATCATTTTTTGGTGCTTGGCAAAGAGGTATCTTTAGATAAAGACATGGAAAATATGTAAAATTAAGACAATTAGAAAAGGATGAGGGAGAGAGCAACCTATAATGAAGGGGAATGCAGTTTGCCATGTTTGAATTCTATGTGATGCTCAGCCTCATTATTTTTCCCCAGTGGAAGTCAGGAAGTTTTCAGATAATTATGTTTTAGCACATTGTGTATGCTGGAACAAGATAAAAAGAGAGAGACTGCCCGTAACTCATGTGCACATGACTGTTTATAATTTTTTGCAGATTCTAACCTCTTTAATTGCCTCTCTAACGAATCTATCACTTCTGCTGACTATATTTGCTAAAATAATATAAATTGAAGAAAATCAGATCTGGCACAGTACATTCTAGAATATAAAGATATAAACACACTGGAGAGTAGCTACTTGAATCAGAGTAGTTAAGCAGTCATGGCTAAAACTCGTCATTTAAGATTGATGATGACTGTGCAACTGCAGTATGAGCTGAATATACATTTACAAGTGCTTGCATTGGCTCCTTCTGGGGCCTGGAACCATGAATGTATCAGTTTCTGAATGGCTGGTACAGGAAAAATGAGTGCTGTGCCTTATGCCCCTTCCAGGTTTTGGTTTATTGATCCTAGATTGCATACTGCGTGGCTGCAGAGCAGCAGACAAATGGGACTTGACGCTTCCCTCTGTGGGATATTGCTCTACAATTCAGTTAACGGTAGAGGAAGCTTCTACCTAATTGATTTTTAGCTTATTGTGAATTCTTCTTGGGCCGGTGTCACAAAAACACTCCGGTATGATTCCTGCCATCTTCAGTAATTCTGTGAGAAAGACTGAAAAGTGAGGAAGAGTGATTTACCATGTCATGCCTGAGAGCTGATCTCTTCTGCTTGGATGTGGAGCCAAGTGGCTGTAAAAAAGCTCATGTTGCCACTCAGCACTGACAACCTTAGTCTGTCAACAACAATACTTAACATTTATATAATGCTATACTGGCATTAGCTAATTAATTCTTACAATGCCACAGGGTGATGAGTCACCAAACACCTTTAGAAAGACCTTCATTTTAATACCTCTGGCAATGTTATATGCTGAAAGGCATAGATTACTGGTATTCATCTCAAACAGAAGCTAGAAGGTGATGTAATATTTTACAGTTGTTTTTTTTTTTTAAATAAAAATAAGAAGTAAGTAAAAAAATCTCAAAAGCTTAGTATTAAGAGAGAGATGTTTATGCTTTTAACTCTTGGTTCAAATCCACCTTGTGTCAGTAGTGAATAAAAGGGAGTTCCACCAGATAACTGATTAATTTAAAATGAAATCTCAAGGGATAGTAACTGGTGTCAAATGAAAACCCACCAATGCACTTGCAGTAAACCAGCATCTCCTTTAGGTTGTTAATACGGAGGGAAAAGCATTGAAAATTAAAAAAATTGGTTTTCTCCCCTTGACAGCTGGGCCTCCCAGGCAGCATTGAAAGATGCCGTTATTTTGCCAGAGCAGAGCAACATCCCTTGCCAGAGCAAACCATCGCTTGCCAGAGCAAACCCTCCTGCAGCAGCGGGAATTTATTTTTTCCCCACTCAGAAAGCACCATTGTTGGGGTGGGGACTGGTTTATGCTGGTAAGGACTCATGCTGTTCTTCGTCTGTGGTGGGCACAGCCACAGTACTGTCCCGGGCAGGTTAAAGTTTATCCTTGCACTTTTCCTTTCTGGTAGGTGGCAGCTGGTGACAGGCTTGCTGAGGAGCATTTTCTCCGCTGCCATCCCGGTTGCTGCTCCTCCTGGGGCACCCCCAGCTCCAGGGCTGCTGGCCGTGCCTGGCGTCTGATGGAGCATCAGCAGTGCAGCCCCGAGCACGTCTTGCAGGTGACAAAGAGAGGGGCAGAGCACTTTCCCCAGTGCTATTTCTAGTGGAGGCAGGTGTAGCACATACAGTAAAAGGCTGGAAATAGAAATGTATTGTTGAGCTACAAATGAATGGATTTTCCTTTTAGGCTCACCCAGAACATCTCACTCCCTAGCCTGGTAATTATGCCAACTCCTTCTACTTAAAAGCAGTCTGCTCTCTCTCTCCAGTCCAGGTATGAAACACACAAACTGGTGCCTTCCCTGTAAGTGCTGTGGTGACAAATGAAGAAGGACCTTTCAGAAGAGAAGGTGCCATCACATCTGTTTGAGCCAAACAGGGTGCTCGTTGTTGTGTTAGTACTATGTACTTGCACACAGAAGTACAGCAAACTTCTGGTACTTTTATTTCTACTGTAGCCCACTGATTTTTACAGAAGGAATGACTTCTTTGGAATTAAGCTATTCAGAAAATACATTGCCCACATTCTTGAATAAAATAATTCATCTTAAAATCAATGTATTGCATTAGGCATCACATATCCACACAATTTTTTGTTGATTTACTTGTTTGCTGCAAGGACTGTTGAACCCAAAATATATCACAAGTACCTATCCCCCCCCCAAAAAAAAATCCATCCAAGTGTTACAATACATAATCTATTAAAATACTTAATATACATACTGTGACAACCTTAGAATCTACATATAATGATACCAAACATGTAAAAACTAACCATGGCAGTTCCTAAAATATTGATGTTTTGTATACATCATGTACATGTATATATGTATACAACATTGGTATAGAAGTTCTTTTAATATACAGGGTATTGATTATATATTTTGTATAATCATAGGTATGCTCATAATAAAGACATACGTTGCAATCGATATTTTCCTGGATTGTCACAGGTACATTTTATTTTGTTTCATGTAAAATGAGAGCACATATCAGAGTTGTTTGTCAATTTAATGTATGTAAGACAGTAATAAAACACAGTATGCAAGTAAGCTACATCTGGTTTTTTCACCACAGAACTGTAACTTGTCTGCCAACATACTTAGAGCGTTGACACACACACCTGCATTCTGTGGCAGAGATTTAATGTATGTGATAATGTGATTAATGCATGTGATATTTGATTTTTTTTTAAGCTTAAAAAGTAGCCTGTAAAAAGTCAGTAATCGTCTTTAGTTGAATTCAGGGTTGATTTGTTCTCTATGTTAGCTTTAAAATAAATTCAGGAAATTCTTTAATGAAGTACCTTTAGAAACTTCTTTTCAGCCAAACACCTAAGATTTTACTTGCATACATGCAGAAGCTGTCAGCAATGCTATACTCTCATGACAAGCATGTGATTTGATTAACAAGTATGATTTAAGTCTGAAGTTTTCAACAGTTTATAAAAAAGCAGGTGAAAAATTATTCTGGAAAACATTCCCACAACACGTCTACAAACAGGCTTCAGATTTTTTGAGAGTCTATCTTCTCACACTAAAAGATGTCAATGGCAAGAGACAACCAACTAGCACTATTTGTATAAATTCTTTTTTTCAATAGTGTTTTATTACTGTGTATGTTTTGACACACTGGTCTCTATTACTTATCTTTACTATTTAAAAAAAAGTTTTGAAGATAACTTTACTGCCTTATTTAATGCAATATTTTCCGGTTTCAGTTGCAAAGAGTAAATTATTTTTACCACATTGCTTTTTTTCCCCAGGGAATGCCAATTTGTCCCCGGTGGAGCCAGCAGTGTCTGCCAGCTCCCTGCTCAGCACGGGAGTAGCCGGAGGGCTGCGATGGATGCGTCAGTAATGCAACGTGTGGACTGTTTGGAGAACTTGAACGAAACCAGGAAGCATGATCAAGATAAAGCTTTTAATGATGTTTGCCTTATTATAGTTATGAAGCCTGTCTGTTGTGTCTTCCCCATCATTTACTCAAATTGCTAAGTCATTTTCAAGTTCTTCCTGGAAATAACATGAATGAAGCTGACTGTTGGCTGGCTAGTAATCTTTGCTGCTCAATCTTCATTCATTACAAGCTGTCAGGAACAGTGGCCAGGCACAATTGAGGTGCTTAAAATTTATACCATGCCTACAAAGTAAAGGATAGGTTAAATGCCTTCGAAGAGACTTATTTATTTTAGTTATTCAATTTAGTCAGTGCAGAACCTGATGATATATCTTATGACAGCAGAACAGGGTTTTGGTGTAATTTGAACAAGAAAATAGAGTGCAGAATAATTTTACTGTGCCAACCTGAGTTCCTGACATGGACCATTCTAAAAATTGCTGTGGTCTCATTGGCTTCAGCACAGCTATTCCTAGAGAACATATGAGGGCATATGTAACTTGAGTTTTTCTCAAAGTCCAAAGAAGGTTGAAACTATTTGCTGACAGATTTCCTTAACCACACTTGAGAGGAGAAAACGTGCCATGTGAAGATATTCGTGCAATAGTGATCTGAGTGTTCCACAAAATCATAAAATTACTCTCTGTTTAGCTCTTTGCTCCTTTTCTCTGCCTATAAACTATTGTCAGGACTATGCAGTGCCTGATTCTTTAGCTTCCATGTAACTGTTTCTAATATGTCCTGTGATAAATTTTCAGAATGTTATTTATCTCATATGTATATATGTACATACAAAGCTTTTACAGTGTGAATTAAATTGTGAATATTTGACAGTATTTTCTTGGATGATGCAAGAGGGAAAGTCTGGAGGAAGGAAGACTTACACTCAGTGGAGGGGAGCTAGGTTAGGAAGCACTTAAGCAGATTGTAGCATCTTTCATATGAGGAGTGGCTGAGAGGGCTGGGATTGTTGACCCTCAAGAAGAGAAGGCTCAGGGGAGTTATTATGCATGTGTTCTTATAGATGTATATGTATCCATGTCCCAGCCATGTGATGAGAGGGAAGGAATACTTTTCTCAGTAGTGTCCATTGACAAGACAAGAGGCAATGGGCACCAATTAAGACATATGAAATTCCATCTGAACACAAGAAAACACTTTTTTAATGTGCAGGTGATCAAATGCTGAACCACGTTGCCAGAGAGAGGCTATGGTGTCTCCATCCCTGGACATACTCAGAACCTGACTGGACATGGTCCTGGGAAACTTGCTGTAGGTGACTCTGCCTGAGACTAGATGGTCTCCAGGGGTTCCTGCCAACCTAAAAGCTTCTGTGGTTCTGTGAAGATAAACTAGCCAAAACCTCTGAAACTTGGTAGAATGTAGGAAATATTGTTCCCAGTATCAGGTCTTTCAAAAGCTGTCTCAGACCCTCAAATATTCACATTCAGCTTTTTCCTTGCTTTGTCATTTTACTTTGGTGATACTCACTAGACTATCTTCTCTTCCCTCCTTTCCTTCTGCTCCTTATATTTTCTGACAAGAAACTGGACAAAGAAGCCTAAGAGATATTGACAGTGGCTGTAAAGGCCAGAGTAGGCAGGGTAGTGTGGATGTTAGAACAAAGTCCCTGGGCCTTGCATGGCACAAACTATTGCTGGGTCTGGGTGGAACAGCCTAGCTATCACTCACTCTCGGGAGCCTTATCCAGCATGACCTCCATTCCACACCTCACTGAGACTTTGCAACATGTCCAGCCAGGCATTCCTCCACATTGACATTTAGTTCACATCTAAACCCCTTCTCCAGTGTATACTACTTGCTTCCTCATCCTTGAAAGGACTGCAGAACCTAACATTGCTATTGGTTTGTCTGCTAAACCTCCACGCCTCTGAATTACTCATTGGCAAGTAGAGATTCAAATAAAGCTGAAGAAGTCCAAGTAAACAGTCTTTCACAGTTATGGTGGTGAAAGGGAAGAGAAATCCATTTTTGGAAGAAAATGTGGAACACAGTATGAAAAGCTCTGCAGTTGATGATGCCTTGAGACTACATCTACATTTAAAACTGAGATGATTAATTGTGATTTTATATTTCAGACTCCAAAATGCACATACTGAAAATCCTTTTTCAGCTGTTATTTGTCTCGAAGGAGCTTACTTTTATCAGCAAAGTTCCCCAGATGCAGGTGTTCTGCTTCTGAGTGTGGTATGCAGTGTCTGATATCCACACTGTGCTTAGCAGCTAGATTCTCACAAGGAGAAAAGACTTGGATTCCAGTTCCTACATCAGTAGGAAGTTTAATGCTTGTTGGAAATGCAGTAGGAAATTAAACTTGTATGGTTTTGTATCCTGAATCTTCACTAGGGCAAGGACAGGCACCCAGACCTTTTTTTCTTGTAAGTAAGTGCCCAAGCTAAAGACTGCAGTGTCAGGTGACTCTTGCTCATACTGTATGGTCCATTGAATACTTTGTTCATCTGTGCGATCCAGAACAATTCCTGCAGGAAGGGCTGTGATTACTTGTATACGTATGCACATGTACAGGTCAGTATGCATTCTGATCTAAACAGCTTAAACATGAGGAAGGTATGACTTCAGATCACATTAGTCAAAAGAAAATGAACACATACGTGCCAAAAAATAATATGAGAGCTCTAACAAATGAGCACACATAATATTTTTGGTAAACAGTAAAATGGTAAAAAACCTGTAGTCTCCAGATGAAAGAAAAAGATAATGTGCTACTCGTTTTAGAAAAGCAAGGGTTTCAACCTCTCATTCAGGAAGGACTGCACCCATGAGAAAACAAGAAATAACCTTCCAGTTGGGAAAGAAGGCACATGGGTTGAGCAGAAGGTGTGGTGTAAACTTCTCTGTCCTTAGCGTTTCCCACTGAATAGCGAATGGTTTAACAGTCAGGGTGCTGATTTCTGCAGAGCCCATTCATAAGCACATTCTGCATGGAGAATTAGTCATGAACTTGTATCTCGCTACTGCAATTCTGCTGTAATTCTCACTAAATGTAATGGCTGAGCTTGAAATAGAAAAGGATTAAGTCTTCATTAGATCTCAGAGCAGTTTGGATAATTGTCGTATGATTCGTCTTGGGCTAAGAGTTCATGAGATAAAATTACATGAATCAACAACTTACCGTAGCCAAAAATGGGCAGTCTTGTTCCCCTTCCTGTCCCATTCCCCTTATCCTCCTCTGCTCCAGTGGTTATGTTGTGTGACCACAGCACGTTGGTCCCTTCCATGAACTGTTTTAACTCACCAATAGGGTAGAAAAATAACAAAGAAAAAGACATGGGCTATTTTTTTCTGCCTCAGTAACGAGTTGGATTGGCTTACAGAGGGCTGAACGCTAAAGCCAGTGGAAGGAAGGAACATGCTTGGCCTCCTGAGATTGGCGTGGGGGGGGGAGAAAGGTAGAAAAGAGTACAGGTGGCAGGAAGAGAAAATAAGGGGAGAGCAGCTCTCCCCCTTTTCACAAAGCAAGCCATTAGACCATTACTGAAACAAGATACTCTGCTCTCTGTGTCTGCTATATGCATAGCCCATCTTGTACCAAAAGTTAGCTTTTTCAGAGGAATGATCCTAAACGCAATTTGAGATGGTAACACTGTGCTCGGTGCAGCTATGGACCTGCACCGAAACTCAGATCTCAAGTTCATTTAGCTTTGACAGGTTTCTTAGTCTCAATCAAATGCCAAATTCAGAGTAAAACTTCAGTTGGAGGGCTTTGTTCCTACTGAAGCTCTTCAAAAGAGATTGAGAGTCTCTAAATCTGGGGCCATATCTCATATTTTTGGTTTATGCATTTGGCTCTTCCATTAGCACATTTGACTCTTTCTTTAATGCATTTCAGCATGATTGTTGCACTTAGTGGTAGATAAATTCATCCAGCCATGGGCCTGCTGCTTCATAATTTTAACTTCAGAATATCTGAGGGGTGTTACTTATTTCTGACTCATTTTTTTCCTGCTTAAATAACAAGATCACAATATAAGACTCTCCTCCTTACTGCTCTTTTAGGGCTTTTTATGCTGTCTTCCCACTGACCTTTAAAAATTTCCTATGAGGACCTATGTCATAGCTGCCAGTTAGAATATTGTGGGGAGAGTAATATCTTTTGTTAGACCAACTCATTGATGCAGTGGGAAAAAATGAGCAAACTTTCAGCTCAACAACCCTTCTAACCAAAAGCTAGTCTGTTTTTTCCAACTCTCATTTGCTCTGATAAAAGATGTAACTTCTCTATACAAAATGCCTTGCAGACTTCCTTAGGTCAGCACATCCAAGCCAACTTTACAATTGTTATTAAAGTATTCAGCAGAGTCTCCTAAACCTGATCAGGAATAAAGCAGTTTATCCCAGAGGTGTATGGTGCTTCTGAACGACCAACAAAGTGTTTCTGGGTAGTTTGGAACTAAAATTCACACCTGTCACCAGGGATGGTCAACCTGTGTATCAAGACAAACATGTCCATTACTCTGTCTTCAACTCAAGACAGAGTTAATTTCTCCATAACCTTTTTTCCTAGTGCTAGTACAAACATTAGATAACTGGTGGTATGTATTGAATCACAAGGCTTGTTAATTAATCCCATAGTGGTTGATTACCCATGAGGTCCTGAGCTGATGTACTGCCTAGCCAACAGCTAGTCACCAAGGTGTCTCAGCTTTCAGGTGTTCAGTGTCACAGCAGGGCAAAGTATAACTGGTCCATGTAATGACTCTTCTGCAATGCAGTTTGTGTGCCTAGGAACTAGTGACAACACTTCATCCCTGGGGTCACACACTAGCAGACCTGGTGTGTGAAATGTACTTACGGAAATCACAGTATGATATCGCTCAAACAGTCCCCATTCAGTTCACACTGTGCTGAGTACTGTCCTGGGACACGTATGGTCGTGGCTGTGATGGGGCACATACAGCACCTAACATTGTTTCTGAAGTTGCACCTAACCAGGAGAAATCTGGAGAAATCATTTGTCTGTAGCAAAGAAACTGAAAATGAGCTTTCCGTAACAGGTGTAAGATGCAGTATCCTTCAGAAATATCCTAATAATTATTTTTGTAGGCAACAAAAGCCATGCCTATTCAGAAGCAAGATTACAAAAAAGTGCATACATGTAATGCACATTAAAACATGCTATTCTTTTCATTCATTTTCACAGGAGCATGTAATCTTATCTGCAGTATGTGCTGTCAGAGGCTACTTCACACCGGTCTGTCAGAATTCTATTGGAGAGCTTTTCCACTGTTGACAGATTTGACAGGTTTCTCCCATTTAAAATGAGTCCTTTGCACTGCAGTAAAACATATGCAACTTCATAGTCTGGGTAATAAAGGAATACCTTGGTCAGTACCTGTTATTACATTCTGTTTTGATTTAAAAAGTAGAACGATACAGAATGAGTATTGCACACAGTCTTTGGTTTAAACTGGGTATCAGATAATCTCCAAGTATAACTACATACAGGAATTTTAGCCCTCCTCCATTTAAATTTTTCTTATTGACTTAGAAAACATAAAATCATCACTAAAAATTTTCAGCCATACAAAGAATGCTGAGATGGTTAATAACAGAGATGTTGAACTAGTGGGCAATGAGTAATTTGAATTTCTTGTTAACCTGTCAGCAGTCAAACAGTAGTTGTACTGAGGTCAACAAGAAGTCATGACTTTCCAAACACAGACCACTGGCTACATTTTCCTTTAATATACAGTAACAGCAGTTTTCTTACTGCCTTTATTCTGCAGGCCTACATCATTGACTTTCTCCTTAACGTTGATCATTACCATTTCTGCCCAGATTTAGCTCTGCCCAGACACTAAACTTCACCAGGGGATGAAGATGAGTTGAGAGTTGCTGTGTCCTGGTTTCAGCTGGGACAGAGTTAATTGTCTTCCTCATTAAACCACGACATGCTGTTAATGCTCAGCTTGCACTTAAAGTAAGAGTTAACTCTACCAAACACACATGGATTCTTGGAAACTCCACCTTTCTGACTTTGGAAAAGAATTGGGATCAGCTCATAGTGAAAAGATGTGATCAGAAGGATTTATATGATGAAGGTTATGCACAGACTTCGGGATAAAGAAAAAAGAAAATACACACATGGCCACCCTCTTCTTCTCTCCTTCCCTCCCCCGTGATGGTGCTCGTACAATTTCTCTTCTTCCGGTATCTGCATTCCAGAAGGATGACAAAAATTTTGTAGAGAGACATAAGAATGATAAAGAAATAGAAAATATTTGGATAATAGAATGTTCTAGAACTTTAGTCCATTTAACTTACTAAAAGAGAGGAGGAAGGTACAGGAACATACCTATAAATACCTACAAGAGAAACATTAGAAGACATAGCTCTTCAATCTATCCCACAAATGTGTAACAGCCTCTAACGGAAGGTATGGTTAGAGAAATCCAGTCTAGAAATAAGATGCAATTTTAAAAAGTGAAGGTAGATAAGCAGTGGAAAAATTTTTAGACTTTAGAGTAGATTCTGATTCCTCACATTCTTAAATCACAATCGGGCCTATTTATAAAATATTTCTCGACTTTAGCTACATCTATTGAAATCAGCTATTGAAGTGAGACATTTCCTATATCGTATATTGCAGGCCTGATCACAAAAATCCCTTCTAATCTTAATATTGGTGTATTTTCTGCTGTTACATCCAGAGTTACTGACACAAGATAAGTGCAAGTGTACACGGCCTGAATTGGAAGGGATGTTTAGCTCTCATCAACAGCCTTTTCATTGGGACTTCTGTGTGGAGAAGAGTTGGACCCTGTTGAACTGTTTACCCTGGGCTGGTAAGCTTTGTCTGTTCTTATATGAAATAGAACACTTTAACTGAAAATGCATACACTTTAAAATATAGCATTGATTTTTTAGAAGTTTTTCTGTACCTGAATGTTAGCAAGCCCCATGTGCAGAGAAAGAGAGGGAAAGCAGAGAACACATGGGTAGCAACGCTAGCAGGGATAATATTCACACACCTCTCCTGCAGCAATTTCAGCCCCTACCCTGGAGAACCAGACGTTGCTTGTTTGCCTTCTAGTGGCTTGAGTTTAGAACAGCTTCAGCCAAGAATAGGTCTTGCAAAAGAACTAAGTGAAACTGAGAAGTTATTAGCTCACAGACACTTACTATTATTATAACAAGTTCTGAAATGTCAAGATGCCTTTGGTGGGAAACATCTGTGAAATGCCACAAACTGTATTAAGAATGTGTAAGGACTAGATAGATCAGCAGTACATGTGCATGAAGCAGGTCTAGAGAATCATGATTTCAAAAGAAAAAATGTTTTCAAAGTAGATGTGGCTTCTCTGATACCGGTGACTTTTCATTCAAGCTACTACATTAATATTTTTGGAAATCTTTGTCACAGCTGTGTCTGAAACAGTGGTCTCTCTGGAGCTGCTCCACTTAGTGTGGGATGGGTCCCCCCCTGGCGCAACCGGGCCTACCGAATATAGCAAAAAAAGACTGTGTGCTTTACACGTCATAACATAATTTGAAATGACCTTCACAGACTCCTCTCATTCCCTCCTGGAATATTTGGGATTAAGGATATAGGCAAGGACTGGCACCTAAATTACTGTGATACAGACAGACTGCCACACAGACAATCCTGCTCCTGCTGCTACTGAGGATGTAAACTCACGTGCCTCTTGTTTCCTTTAGTGAACCTCCCTTGATTTACATTACAGCAATATATGAAGAAGTAACATATGAACTTACCCACCTGAACATTTTATGATGTGATATCTTTATGTGTACAAAACTGCTCCTCTTAGTGAATGAAAACTGCTGTATTAGTGTGAATGTATTTTTTCTGAATCACATTCTTAGGTTTTAGCACTTTTTTATTCCTTTACCATCTAAACTGTGTTTAGATTTACGGGATGGGCTTTTATGTTAATAATACACTGTTCCTTGCTGAGAGGCATAAACTCATTCAGAGATGACCTTTGCTGGGGTATCAGGGCTCCTTTCAGATCTTGCTGATCTTTCTCCTCTCCACTCCAGAGCACTAGTGACCGTCTCTGTGCTAGCTGGACTAAATCAGTCTGCACTCTTCTGATCCGTTCTGCTGAACACTGAAGGCTTACCAGAAATCTCTGTTGCTTATATGCTGTTCTGCTAAATTTAAATGGGTCAGAAACTCTCACCATGCTGTCACAAAAGCTATTTTTAAAGTTAATACAGCTCAGAGCTGGATTAGGGAGCGCACATCCCTCTAACTGTGCATGAGCTCAGTATGGTCCAGCAGGAAATCGTGCCCTTGGCAAGCACACGTGAGGAGCATCTTTCTGTGTCAATGCTCATGGCCACCTGTTCAGATGGCCTAGTGCCCTCTCACAACGTGGATAGACAGCTGACTTTGGGCGTTCATAAAAGCAAGGACAGGTTTAGAGCCATACAAGGAATAACACTGCGAATGCCAGCTCTTCAGCAGTCCTGCATGTGACAGCATTGGTAGCACATGCCCGTTTCTTCTCATCATTTGTATGTTACTAAAAGTGTATCAGAACTGTCAAGAATACAGAATTTCTGGCACATAATTCTGGCTGCCAAAAATACATACATTCTGCACTGGGAGAAGACAGGAGAAGAACATGGAGAATTGGATTCTTCCTGTATCAATTTATATTAATAATTAGGTAGTCTAATTTCACAGATCAAAAGTTATCTTTTCTTTTTTTAATATCGAAAAACTTTCCATATATATATGATGGATCTTGTTTAGATGAGATACACATCCAAGCCCCACGTAGCTGCACTAAGACAACAATTCATGTGACCTGCTGCTGTTTCTTGTGTGAGATGTGGCAGCAGCAATATGCAAGAGGAATACTTTCCCTAGTTGAAGTAAGATAACATAAGAATGTTCAATTACTCAACATATCTAGTTATTTCAGTTTATGAATGAGTCATCATTCCATTTTGCAACAATATCTGAAGATCCAAATGTCATTCAGTGTAGTGTTTGTTTTGCTCTTGAAAAATACCCTCTAGCAAAATTACTATGAGAAACACAGAACAACTTTACCTTCTAATTCCATTTCCACTTCAGATAACCTTGAAAAAGAAACGTTTTTCAGTAAGTCCAGAAACCAGATGGGTTTGGATAGTAAAGGTCAAAAGAGAAATTAAACTCCAGAGGAGGAAAATAGACTCTTTAAATATGTCTCCAAAAAGTAAGTACTGCCTTTTTATTCTCTGAAGAGTCCTTATGACCTACTAACTGATAGGTGCAACTGATAACAACCTATACAGAGTTGTTTCTGGACATGGACCCACCTATATTGCTGGCTTCTGGCTGGACATCAGACTAGGGAAAGTCAAGTTTCTTGGAAATGCAGGTGTCTTAATGCACTAAACCCAAAGTTCTTTCAAATAAAGAAAGGCAATTAAATTAACAGAATTACAAGTTAAGATGGTATAAGCCATTTTAAAAACTGTTAAAACTGAAAATTAGTTTGACTCATCTGCATGAATGATCGGATTGTAATTTCATATGATTTTACGTGTCAAGTTCAAGTAGCAGCATTAATATAGTACCATTTTTTCATTATTTCATTGTGGAAGTGTCCTCTTCAAAAACTGAACTACTTTTTCATAGTTAACTAGTCAGATTAACAAAATAGAAGCTTCCCTTTGGTGTAATTACAAGTTACATTATTTTACTTACACAGACATTGTCAAATCAAACTCTCTAACAAAAACACGCCTGAATGGAATCTCTTTCACAAGAGATCATACATGAATGATTATGAAGAGAAATATCTCATCTGTACAATAATTAGAGTTCTTCAGGATGTCTTCTGTAAATCCTATTTTTGGTTTGCATGCTTCTGCAGTTAAAGTCTCTTGGTCTGCCATCTGCTCACTGGCACTGTACGTGTGTCCACAGATGTCCTCATGTAGAGGGCAAGGCCATAGAGGTTACTAAGCCCAGAATACCATGATAGCAATGAAACAGAGTGAACTCGTTGTTCTGACCATGTTCTGATATATGAACAACAGACCCTGAAAGTATTCAGCTACTCTACAATTAGGTTTTTTTCTTATTTTGAAAATTTTTTCACAGACACACACACACGCATATACATGCCCAGTCTTGGTGAGTCACAGGTAAAGGAGCTGAAAATTTGGAGTTAAGGAGAGACTGTCACACAGCATTACCAGAAGACCTCTACCTCCTAAAATAACAGTGTTTTGTCAAAAGTATACTTACTTTTATGTGACTGTTCTAGGAATATCAGAGAAAGAAATGGGACATGAAAACTCTGCAGATGGTCTCCAGGGACTGCTAATATAGGCCTTACATTGACCTGAGAGATGGCTGCGTTGTGACAAGCCTAAGATGAGTCTTACACATGGCTGGGTCTAAAAATCTGTAAGTACTTCGAGGGAAGACTGTGATTGGATAAAGTGATATTTTGTTTGAATAAGCCCAACATCAAGGCCAGTGTCTCCGCAGCCTTCCTAGTTTATATAACCACTGTTAAGGAGGCTTTTAGAACTAAACCTGGCAAGAAAGATGTTGTGCTTCCACTTCTATCCCGATCAAAGAGAATTACATTAAGGTTTTATGGGCAGAAATGTTTTCTGACTGATAGAAAGATCCTGGGAAGACCCTTCAATAAAGTGGGGTTGCACAGTCCTGGGGTGATTATGGAGGAAGAACTGCTGAATACATGCTAATCAAATTCATGGATAATCATCATCATGTTTTGGAGGGAATAAGTAGGCCAGTATGTTAGGCAGCTGGATATCAATAAATTCCTACTGTCTGCACCAGCTGGTAAATCTCCTAGTTCAGAGAGCTGGCCAGCCTCAGTCTTTTCTAGTGTGCGTTAAGATAATCTGTATTTCTGAGAATCATGATCCTTCTCAACTTGGCTTCCAGCCAGAAGTCAAGTCATAACATCAAAGGCGGCTGCTTTTGGGTTCGCAACAGACATTTTGTACCAAGTTATGGGATTTTGGCTGGAAAGGAGGATGCATTGGAGGATAAACTAAAGACAAGGTGAACTCTGAACACTGGAACTAACAAAATATTCTTGACCCTAATAAATTTTGTGTGATCTGCCAGTGTAGCCAAGGAATCAGGAAGACCAGAAGACAAATGTGTAAAATGTTACAGACCCCACTGTGAAAAAAAGAGGGTGGAATGAATCTGAGATGTCTTTTGTCCTGGATCAAAAGGCAAATCATTTCCTATTCTCAGTTTTTACAGTCCTATCTATCACTGGCTGATAGCACCTTTGGGATATACTGAGTCAGTGCAACTCCCTCTCACGGCTTGCAACGCAATATCTGCTCAGCCTNNNAAATGTCTGCTCAGCCTGTCCACTGGCTTTTGCAGATACAGCAGAAATGACCCCAAATCGGTGGTTTCTTCTCACCAGCTCTTGTGTAGTACACAATCAGGGACAAAGAGTGTCCTTGGAGCATAAACAAGAAACACAAAGTTCCAGGAACAGAGTTTTTAGTTTTCCCCAAATCATTGTTAGTTTTCCTAAAAGGTCCTCAGCAGTACTAGTGGTAGACTAAGCTGAAGCTTTAGAGTTGTTCCTAAGAGTTCTGACCCTGAAGAGCTCCCAGGGTAAGGTTCCAGAACTGGAAAGAAATCTAGGAGAAAGCTTGTATGCAGATTTGACAGCAGTCTTCTAGTAGCTTAAAAAAAAAAAAAAAC
>VYZV01039380.1:46887-75474 GCA_013401275.1 Pandion haliaetus | reverse complement strand
ATGTAAGCATAGCATAAAAATTGCCATTCTCCTATACCAATGCACCTGTTTCCTCTACACTAACCCCTTCTTTTTTTGCTTTTTATTATATAAGTCCCTATTAAAGGAGTAAAGGAGATTTTTAAATTTCTAAGCATGTTATCAATAGAACTACAAGTCGGAGAGCTAGAACCTTTGGCAAAACTTGGAGGGAAAAGCAATTCACTCTTGGGACATGTTTGTGCAGTTACTTTGAGTTTGCGGTTCAAGTTTGGAAGAATAAAAGATGGACAGATCTCACTGGCCAGAAAGGATTGCAAAAACCGAGGCAACCAAGGATAATCTTGAAATCTGTTTCTTTTCTTTGGATTTTAGAAAAAAGATTGAGAGCAGGTTGCTCTCGACGTAACTCCACCTAGACACCGGGAATATATTTTTTACTTGACTATGGACTGCCATCTGATGGTTGTAGTTAATAATGCTGAAGGACACGTTGAATCTACTTTTTAAAAAATCTAGCTTGAATGAAAACACACATAGGGCCTCTTATAACACTGCTGGATAGATTTCAGCTGACTGGTGATTTACAGTTGAGGTTAAATTTTTGACATACTAATTCAGATTTACAATAGCATCACTCTGAAATGTTTTTCACTACAGTGAAGAATGTCTAGGCAATTCCAGTGTTGCTTTACAGAACAGCTGTGACTTTAAGTTGAATTTTCCAGGATTCATGAAGCTCATGCATAGCTGTCTGTCTGAGAATTTTTCTGAAAAGGAATACAATTTCCTCTTGCTACCAGGGTTTAATGACCTATCATTGGCATGTCAAAGAAGCTCTCTCATAATGGGGAAAGCATGAGGCCCCAGCTAACAGCAGCAGCCCTGTTAATACAGGTTCGGGTTCTTTGAGTAGACAGGTGTCGTCTCCTTCCCAGGCTGAAATGTGAAGTAGTTCAGTGCTGAAAAAACTGATACGAACTGTTGATGACCTTGCCAGTCATAGCTAAAATCTAATGTTCTTTGTTTAACAAACCAGCCGAGAATCTAGCAACAAATGTCAGTGGAGTGTCAATGGAGCTCTCTCTTCACAGTTCAAGGCGCCGTACTAACCAGACTGAAGACTGGGAAGAATATCTTTGTTTGCCCAACTGCACCTCCCAGCAGCACCTATGCTTGCTGCATGTTGGAAGACATTCTCAGTACCAACGAACTCAAAAACTTCCCCTTCCTTTACATGTCAAGGAGTGTGTTAGCTGGGCATGTTTATTCTAGCTGAAGCACTGGCATTGAAGAAATCCCTCATCATAATGTAATCACAGAATTTAAGGAGAACATAAATATTTTAGGATTAAATACTTTTTTGGTTTGTATACCAGAAAATATCTTCATTTAAAGTAAAATACAGCAAAATAGATACCGTGCTGAGTATCTGGCTGTAGTGCTCAAAAGGAAAATCTAACACGTTGGGGAAAAAAACAGTTGTTTTAAAAATATGAAATGTGACTGTTCAGATAATATTCAGGTTAAATACGTTACTAACAATGATTTTGTTGCAAAGTGTTTTATGACAATTCTTTTAACTTTTAATTGTTCAAATAAAATGCAGAGGGTCAACGGTTGATATCAGCATGTCATACAGTCTCACTTAAACAAAGTTTTGGCAATACTTACTTGTGCTAAATTCCTTAGTTCCTCATATGCTGACTGAAGAAGGACAAAATTTATACAGTAACAGCAAAAGGTCAAGGCATAAACAATCACAGCTTAAATCCTTAAAGTAGCCTTCTGTACAACAGGTTAATTTTAACTTCTATGCATGTAAATTTGAGCAGAATTTCACATGCATTTGGATAAGTTATGTTTATCTCTGGAAGAAATGTTCATTGTTCTGACCACCAGAAGGCCTCCTTACACTCGGAAAGCTGCTGCAGCAAAGTCATTATGCTTTTCCTCTGCTTAGTTTGCAAATCATTGGGTTAAAGGAAAAAAGTGATCAAATTTTTAAAATGCTTTTCTTTCCAACCACATTAAATTTTGATTTTAGATTTATAATGCTTTATGAAGGGTTACATTTGAGGAATATTTCTGATAACACAATTCTTTTCTCATAGTCCTCCCCTCTCCACTGAATGCTTTCTATTATTATTTCATACACTCAGTGCTGGGAGTTTTTGTCAGATATCCAGCTCTTGCACCTCTAGTCTTCCCTAACAGGCACAGCTGAGTCACTTCAGCCATATTTAAGGCAATAAAAGGCTAGAGCGCTCTCATATTGTGGCCTGGAGCTCATAGCATCTGTTTAATAACACATGAATGCAAAATTTCAGATGATTGACTGAAGCAGTATATTGGAGATGAGACCAGTTCTTTGTCATATATTTTCTCTTTATGGGACAAATCTAGAATTCTGAATTTATACTGAAGCACATTTTCCTTTCATCATTTTTGTGTGGAAAGGAGCTTTACAATTAAAAAGTTGGTAAGATTTAGCACTTAGGTAGATAAGATTCATTCACCTCTCTTAGAGTTATTGTTTCAGATGACAATAGTACTATTAAAAAAGAGAGCATCTTGTAGTCTTGTGCATATAGATTTCCTCCAATTTCAAAATTAACCTACAATAAAACTAGTTAAAAAGCAAGAAGGAAATGTAAGTATTTTCCCCTGACAATGTTGCTTGCCAGGATCTTTAATCTTTCAAACTGTAATGTTCAATGCAAGCCAAAGGACTGGGCTCCAAATATTTTCTCATACTTTAATGCACTTGTACTTTACAATCAATGTATTTTAAACACCAGAAAATGTGGCTAATTTTATGATATTTTAAACACCATTGTCAATATATCTCAAATATGTTCTGTTTTTCTTGTTCTGTTGCTTACTTATTCATAAAAATATCTTTTTGCAGCATGTTAAGCAGTTACTCAAACATATTGATAAAAACTCACACTTCTGTGTTACTATGAGCTGGTGAATCAGAATTTCTAAGCTGTCTAGACACAAGTATTTTCAAATTTCAAAGCTTTTAAAAAGTGTCGCCAATCATATTGACTGTTTTCCCATTGCACATCTGCATTGGTACTGGATATAACCAAATCAAGTGCTCTGTAATTCTGTAGTTCTTAGATATTCTGACTGTCTTTGAATCTTTCCTACTGAGTCTTCGTCAGACAAAAATGTCATACTGCAAAACTAGGGCACTGTTGCAAATGACAGACCAAAAATTTGAAAAGTATACACTGATTTGGATTGCCTTCATTTTCACTTTTCCTAAAACATGGCTCAAGTTAAAGGCATTTAAAATCAGTGGACTCTCTAAAACTTGAAACTGTACTACTGTACTTCATTAAGTCCTGCTCTAAAGTAAAAGTAATTGATTTAGGATTCGCAGGTGAGAGTAGCAATACATATTCTTATTATTTTTCAAGGATGCTGCCACGTTATTTACTACAACTATTTCTTTATTGTAGTGGAAAAAAGGACAGATAAGCCAGAGTTTGTTATAATATATGGTACGGTTTCATTACAATGCTCTTTTATGACAGCAGATACAAGATACGTAAATAACAATTACAACAGACTATTGCAGCAGTAAGTTACAAAATTAGTTATTTTTTCTTTTTATGACTTGTTCCTAAGGAAAAATATAGAACTATTAGTTCAATTTTCAGCTTATTAGGATTGCTTAAAATAATAATTGGGAGATTTATTTGTTTGCAACACATTGTCACAAACTCTTTTCCTCTCATTCAGAGGTTTTAAGTGTAACAATGGAGATTTTTTTTTAAAAAATGAACAGCCTCTTGAGAATGTAGGCTGTGAATTTTAAGTAACTTTTTAATGCCCATTGAAGTTAAGCCAGATAATTATGCGAAAGCAATTTACATAAGTTTGATTTTGCCACTTCAGCCTAAAGCCAGTGATAAAAGAACTGCCCAATTCCTTCTCATGTAATGAAAGCAGCTAGCACCATTGATTCAACCAAGTGAAACTGTAAATTAAAATGGTTTTCTCCCACATACAAATCTACATAAACCAAATATTCCATATTCATTCATCACCTATTTTACGGTGTAAGCACTCTTTAGATATCACACATCTAAAGGACAACATTGAAACTCGGACAGCAAATGGCTGAAAAGGAGGCATTTTTCTTTCAGATTATTTTGCCAAATAATAAGCAGGCTCTTTACTTATTCTTTCCTGAAACTATCGAGATGAAGCATGATGAATGTATTGTAGTTACCGGGTTTTTGTTCAATGAAATGTGCACCCAGTACTTCCACAGTTGGAGGCCACTTTTCAAACTATCCATACTGGGGTTGGATACTTACAGGGTGGGCACCAGAGCTTGAAGCAGGTTTTTGAGCAGATCTGGGCCCTGGTAGCCAAGGCACCTCCAAATCAGTGTCAATGTGAGGCAGGTACTTCCAGCTTTCCTGAATTTCAAAGTCTCTGGAAGCTGACTCTCTTACCTCACACAGCTGACTGGTCTTATCTTGCCTCTGTCAGCATCATCCCCTTCCAGCTCCTGCTGGGTTTCAGTTGTCATACTGAACCACTAATTTGAGAATGAAAACTATGGTCTGGCTCATCACTCTTGAAAGTTTACCAACCCCCCCACCCGCTCCGCCAGTAATTGTGGGCTCCGTATTCCAGGGAAAGCATCATAAAGAGCAAAATTTCCCCTCCCATCAGCACCAGACATCTCTGTTCACCAGGGAAGCATTTTGATGGCAAGGGATATTCTAAGTGCAGACTATGCAACAGATACCTGTACTACCTGTACAGTATGGGAATAAGTGATCTCACTGGGCTGTTCTCGACTTAGTTGTAGGTTGTATTTGTGAACATAAGTATCTCCTGTAATTTCTCATCACCTCAATTTCCCTAGGGTAGAATGGGTAGACTTCATTAACATTTGAAAAGCCATCTGAGATCTTGAGATGGAAGGCGATGCATAAGTGCAGATCAAAGAGAACTGTGCACCAATACTGATAGAAAGGAGAATACTGCAGCTCAAGTTATAGCCTTAAGTACACCATTAGCGTAACCTCAGTGAAATTTATCTGCATGAGTGGAGGTTGTGAAGGATGCCCAAGGACATGGGTAAGCTCTTGAGGATGTGACTGGTGTCTTCAAAGTCTCCTCAGGTATCCTTTCACTTTATTAGTGTTTATGATCTGGCAGGACTGGTTTGTAGATATACAATATGTTTGTAATTTTATTTAGCATCTGTTTAAACAAGGCATTAGCACAAAAAGATCCCTGATACAGAAGGACTGAGCCAGAAGACCTTTTATCTGTAAGAAACTAGTTGAAAGGAAGAGTGGATGATGAAACCACTTTTTTGAGGTAGTTGGTAATTTATGGAATGAGATATATACTAATATGAAGAGCATCACAAACATGCCTAGACTAAATACAGGTATAATAACATAATCTTCTCCTTCGTGCTCTTCTGCAAGTGGATGTATAAGGAAACATTCTTTTAAAAAATCACCACATAATTCTGCTTTTCCATTACCCTTTTCAGGCATATAGCCCATGATTTCATCCCTCGCAAGGGAGAGGAGAGGAAGAAACAGTCAGGATGGTTAACAGAATAAAGTCCTTTTCTGACCTGAGTCTTAGCAAACTGCTATTTTTAGCTTTCCCACAGCAAATGACAAATCCTTTGTCCTGTGACATAAGCCATTGTTGAAAAGGAAATCTAAACTGACTGTGACTGTTCTTCTCAAGTAATAGTATTGGCCTGAAAACCACAGGTATTTAAAGCTTCACATTATGTCATTCTTCTTTAATGTTGTAACAAAATTGCAATGATGTACCCTTACACATTCTTTATCCACAGATTGAACTTGTAAGAAATAGCGATCAAAGTAACTGATTAATGTGGACACTAAGCCAAGATTACAATTTAGCTTGGATGTATCCAGCCGTAATGATTTTAATCTCAGCTTTGCCATCAAACACCTTTATTTCTGCATGCAGTAGAACTACCCTAATTATCTGGGGTTCCTTTCTTTCTTTCATTTTTTTTTTTTTTTTTTTTTTTTGTTGTTGGACTAAACATTAAAAAGCTGCTCCAGAGCCCTAAGCGCCTCCTCAGCCATAAATCAACAAACAGAAATGCTTCAGACTAGCCCTCAGAACTCACAGATGTTCTTGCAAACAAACTTACCCACAATGAGCTTGGCTCCCCACCTGCCCCCACTCTGCATTTTGCCTTCTGCAGCTGCCTAGACAATATACATACCAGACAGCACACCTTGAAAATTGACAAAACAGAGGTCATTCAGATGGATCCTGTTTGAGAGCAGAAGGTGTATAAATGAGAATGCTGTCATATCGCTGCAGCTCAGATACTCCAGAATTGTTCATTAATACTTGTCACTGAGAGATGGGCAGAGTGTTGTTTTTGCAAAGTAAATCAGGGATTTTCCTTTTGATGTCATGATGTTAATCTTGGGATGTCTTCAGCAGTGCTAAGGGAAGCGACAAGTGCTCAGATGACTTGGAAACACCCTCTAAGTGGTTGGAAAGACTCTTCCTGAAGTGCAGTTTCTTTTGAAAGGTGCCCAAGGTTCAAGGCCCCTATTTCATGCATGGTCGCTTCTCTTTTCAATTCACTGGAAATGCTGGTCTTCCTTCTTTTTCTCCAGCTTATATCAGCTACAGGTTCATTGGGTCACCTGTATCTCCACTGAGAATACACGCCCTCCCTTTCCACTTTTCTTGTTAATCTCTGCTTCTCACTCTCTCCTGGACAACTTTCCACCAGTGCTTTCTTTTCTTCTGTATTCTGCCTGCGTTCGTGTTCTTATTCTCTCCTGTTTGATATAATGCATTCATTTCCTATCTCTAGCTAGATATTGTACCCTCTTTCCCATTGCCACAGCATTTCTTCTCCTAGTGCCCCCAGGAAGAAGATTCTGTTCATGCATCTATCTGCTGATGGCTACTCCCCCTGCATATCCAGCTCTCCCACTGCTCATCTGCCTGGACACTGGGGGCTGGGCAGAGACAGCTGATGGCTCTTCTGCAGGGGTTTTTAGGTGAACTAAAAGTCCCAGATATGTATGTGAGCACAGCCCTAGCATCAGAACTGAATTAGTAGACAGAATTTTATGACCAGACAACAGCTAATGGAATGAAATTTAAGTGCCTACGTCCAAAACTGTATTGCTGAAAACTTCTCAGCTGCCACATAATCCTCAGGACCTCTAAACTGATTACTGTTTCAGGTTTTCCAGACTTGAAGCTATGCAGATCAGTGCCTTGCTAGTATTTAAACCCGGTTTTGAATTCTGAGCAATGCAATACACTTATCAAGACAAGCTTAGCAGTCCAGATCTCACAAAAGACAGAGGTATGTGCCCCTTTCTTTTGAAATGCTCAAGGTGTTCCCGGAATTCATGCATAAAATAAGACTAACCACAATGTGGGAGGCCTGGGTTTAATTCTCTCTCTTGAGGAATTCAAGCCAATGTCTACTGTTTCTCAGGAATGAGTCTTAAACCAGACAACAGACTATGCTGGCCTGAGCCAGTGGAAGGTGGTTGTACTTCAGGCCTAGTGTTAGAAGAAGTGGGAGCTTCAGAAAGAGTCAAAGACATGGACCCTTCCATCCTTACATCTGCATGTGGAATAACTTCATGGCTACAAAATTAGGTAGCAGTGACGTTTCCCAGAGATGGAGATTCCAAGTAGTTTTCCCAGTTGCTTGTTCCTCTCTGCAATACTATTTTCAATCTACACAGTTAAAAACACACAATTCCAAGAACAGGTTGGTGCCATCAAAAGTGGGGTTTTGAAGGTGTCTTCCATTATTGTTCTCCTCAAGCCCAGAAGTTGAGTAAAGCTTACAGATATGCTGAAAAATTTATCAAGACTGATGGTTTTCATACAAGGATCCCAGTGCAGCTCTATGCTCACAATTGTATTTAAACAGTGTATTTACACAGCATTTACTGTATTTACAGTGTATGTATAAAACAAAAGATCCCTCTGGTTTTGGCAGGATTTTATAGCAAGCCCAACTTATCTGTTGCTTTTTCCTCTGCTTTCCCTCTCATTGTTCCAACCTTTGCTTTATGACACTGTTCCCCAGACTATCATTGGTAGGGACTAGCATATCTCAGTCACAAATTGGTTAAGGACATAGATTCTGTGCCCAGGTAAATAAGTTTTATAACCAGTAGTGGGTAATTTTCATGTGCTTTAAAAAATGTTGAATTTGACTTTTAGCCATACCACAGAACAGTTTAAAATAATCATGCAATAGAGAGAACAAACAGATAGTAAAAGAGAAAGGCTGGGAAATTTTTTTAGGTATATGGCTTTTGTGCTACATATTTTGTGCCCAGTATGGTGGTTAAACTTGCAAACCCACCAAGGTCAAGTCTGAAATTCAGAATAGAGATGAACTTGTTTTTGTCAGGATCCATTTGTGGCAACAGCAGTTTTATCAGCAGGGTGTAGTAACTATGGCAGAGGACTGTCAAACTGCCATTTGAGTCTCTGGGAAGCCTATTATCAGATAGGGCAATGATTATTACAACAGTCCCATCATCTTGGTTTTGCTGAAATATTCTTGTAGAAATGTGAGAAAATAATTGATAGACACAATGCAGAGAATGAAATGACTTGTCTTTGAGAGTGTACCTTTATGATAGACCCTCTACTTCCTTCCTCACCTTACTGTGTAAAAATGACTGAAAAGAAATGAGCAAAAGTGTGAAGGAACTGTGGAAAAACCTTGGCCTTTTCTTTATTATTAGAGACTGAAAACTCTGTGGTAAAATCCTGTACGTACCACACAGAACTCAACCTGAACAGCAGAAAAGGAATCTTCTTCTATAATGCTGATAAAGTTATATCAATTATGACCTAGCTGCCAAAGACACCGAACAGTACCTATAAAAGTTTAAAAAAATATCTGAGAGGAAGACAGAGGGAGAGCAGTGTAGACCAGAGAAACAGAGGAAAGCTGATGTCCAAAGACATAATTGCCAAACAACTGAAAGTACTAGACAAGTGAAAAAAAGGCGATATAAAAATGAAATAACAAACGGGCTGGCCCAGCAGATAAGGCATAAGTTCTGCATTCACAGTAGCTTGCTATGACCACACACATGTGCTACCCACAGAAAGTTCATTCCAAGGTCCTGCCCGAGGTCGCTTCCTTATGATTGCACAAGAGGCAGAAATATTTCACTTTCTGGTATTCTCCCTTTGGCAAGCAGCTTTCTTCATAGCAGCCTTGAAAATATCACACAGCAAGGAATGTACATAGCAGATGCCTTGGAAGAGTACTGAGTACCATGTACTTCATGCACCATTCTCTTCCTCTAGGCTTCTGTATTGCATATAATCTAGGGGAAAGAGGAAGAGGGAGTAGAAAAGATTTTTTTTTCTATGTGGCTATCTAAGTTTTCTAAATTTCTCCAAATGCCACAGTCTGCAATGTATGTACAAATCTGTAAATAACATGTCAATAATTGCATGTAGAAGTCATCAACTACCTCATCTTGCATAATGTCTACAGCTGCAGATGGAAAAGAATCTCAGTGATTTGTGTGAATTTTTACTCCTTCAATTGTCAAGACTTTCTACTTCAAATTAAAGGCAATTTGTAGCAGAGGCTTCTGAAATACTCTCTTGCTTTTTTTTTTTTTTCTTTAAACCACATTACTTGTCTCTAACAGAGATTTTCCATTCAGTAAAAGCCTGTAGTAAGAAAAACTGTTCTCTCAGAGTCTTCTCTTGGCTCAAGAAGACCAAGTCATTTTCTAAAATTAGACCACAATTGCAGGTCAATATAAACAAAAAGGGCGAGGATCAAAGTAGCCTCTATACTTCCTTCTCTCTTTCTTTGCAATCTCTTTCTCTAATTATTTCTTATGATTTTACTGTGATCATTTTGTTTTGATTATCTGCCTTTAGATATAACTTGCCTCTATCTCCCTCAGACACAGACACTTCCTGTGCTGCAAAGATATACGGCTCTTTCTGGATAGTCAATTTACTGCCATTACAGTAAACACATCAATCTTCCAGTATTAAATCCTGCAGCTAAATTGTAGGTCTTGCCAGAGATTTTGAAATTTTGTTACTGATGCATCCAGAAGGAGGATCAAGCTTAACTTGATGATTTCTCCCTCTGCATTCTTTAGTGCAAAGTTCCTGGTTGTGCTTTGAAGTGTGCCAGGTAGGTTAAAGTTTATTAAAAACAGAAGAAAAGATATGCGGTGCCAGCCTTCCCACTCTACATTGCTAGTATGTGGGCATGGTAGAGCATATATACCAAATGTCCCCATCCCTCCTTCTATTGTAAAGATTGAGAAGCATGAGCAATCATCTTCTCCATCCATCTGTTAAATCTGTCTCATTCACCTCCTAAAAAGAGGTACTTCCATTGAAATTGGTTGTACTAGTCATAAATAGCACAGCAGCACAGCTATCACAAAAAGCGCATTTTTTGTGTGTTCCACAAATGTGATGGCTTTGGTTCATGATTTAAATTGTAAAAGTGAGTTGGGAAAGTTAATTTCTAGTCAAGCCTGTGTTTTGGTTAGCTTTTCATTTTTTTTTTAATTTATTAGATGTTGTAATGCATTTGGAGGCATAGGGTTTGAAGGGATGTGCCTGAGAAAAAGTGCTTCAGGCCATATTAACTATTTGAGCCACTCCCTCTGCCCCAAACCAGGATAAAAGGTTAGGTACAGAGAGGATCAGAAACTGATAATCACAGAAAAGTACAACAGGATCATGTGATCTCAGCTAAAATAGATCTTAAAATTAGATTTATTTAGACAGGAATGCTGAAAATATAGGTAGAAGCAGGAAGAAAAGGCCAACTTGACTCATGTAGGCAGAAAAGCATGTACACATCTCTCAGAGTATGCACAGCTTTTAAGCATCAGTTGAGGTCAGAACCTTTGTATGCTCTTGCACTCAGTTAGCCTTAGGACAGAGCTAATGAAAAAGGAGGGAAAAAGACCATACAGGGTGCAGAAGTACCTCATGTATTGAGCAGCTGAAAAAAGACCAAACTGGTGATCCCACAGGGTCAGCACAGAACACCAAGAGCAAGACCTGACAAGTGCAAGAGCACAGCTCTTTGTCCCACAGTTCCCATGCTCTATATCATATTAGCCTCCATAAACAAGGCGTATGGCAGTAAGCCAAGATCTTCTCTTTTTCCCTCCTGACTGCTCTAAAAAGATCCTTTCCATTTGAAAGAAGTAACAGACGCAGCAGTAAAGCTTCACCAAAGACAGGCTGGCTCCTGAATCGAGGGAGTAAGAGAGGTAAGGTGACCTTTCTTGAGAAGAGCAAGGTGTCTGTCTGAGCAAAGGAGTGACAGGGAAGTCTATTCAGACTTGGCCAAAACCCTGGATATTTATGGCTACGATGTGTCTCTCCAGCTCTTCATCTTAACCCACCCCCACATATGAAGACTGGCCCCTAAATTCGGTGAAAAACAATACTGCATAATAGCATTAAAGCACTGTGCTGTCAAGTGTCCCAGTCAATTAAGCCCAATGTTTGCAGTTCCCCTGGCAACCTAATCCTAGGGTGTGAGGATATTTCAGCTCTTTCCATACTGCTATATAAAACAAGGGCAAGGAACAAGCTTGAGCACTGGCCTGGTGATCACCCACGCTGTTTAATTGCTAGCATGCTTCCAGGCTGCTTTGGCTTATGCCAGTTCTTTGGGAAGTGGTGCCTAAGCCTGGCTGGAGGGATAGCCCACGCGGGGATCAATTCCAATAGGCATTATCACCATGGCACCGGGTGTTCTTCCCTCCAGCCTCAACAGTCTTCCAACATCATCCCAGCGTTGCGTCTCCAAAGATTCCTCATGCTGTACCCTGGAGCAAGCAATGTATGAAAACATGTATGAAAACATGCATTTTATGTATGAAAACATCATTCTGATGAGACCCCAGCATAATACCCAGGTTTTTTCAGATACTTTCTACTGAGAAAAAAATCAATAATGGAAAATAGTTATGTTTTAACCCTAGAAGCGTACCTTTCAAGGTTCATAGGAGGCCAAACACTATGTAGCATAACTGTGGCTAGGCTGGGCCACCTGCTCTCAGGGTCAGAAAATTGCTTCTGTCTCATTTAGCAACAGAGATGCAGGGTTTGCGTCTCTGCAGAAAGCTCAGCGGTTCCACAGAGCATTATGGCAATAAAAGACTAAACCACAGCTAAATTTTGACATAAAGGAAAACATGGGAAAGGGATCCTCTTCTTTTCCATTATGCCACAGCAGCAGCAGCATGATTTTGTCTACAGAACACTGGGGAGCTCAAGGGAAGGAAACAAGCCAGTGCTGTCTGTCATCACTCCACAGCCACCTGCAGGCAGTGTGTGCAGGTCAGTGAACTAACAGCTCACTTACTTCTTCTGTTTGAACAGACGGAGTAAGCAACAGAAGATGAACACATTCCTCTAATAATCCTGCCAGCACTATGGTTTCTATAGACCTGCAATAGTGGCTTAAAATGGAGATGGCCTTAACTTAGACTGAGGTGTGGCTTTGTGAAGAAAAAAAATAAACACTCACAACACGTATATTAAAAACATAAAACCCATGTGCTGCCCCTACATGCCTGTATCTCCAAAGCCAGTGCATCCCCAGAGTTCTCCCCTGTAGTGCCCTGTATTTCATTTTCCCAAAGGCCTCAGGCTTCTGTCACGGACCCACAAATTTTAATTACTTTTTTAAAACTTGCCTTATATATGGACTGGTACCAAAAATACTTCAAGAAATTTCTAGCAAGAGTTAACTTTCCCTAGAACTCTGACTTGGCTGAAACTCACAGTATGTGAGTAGAAATCATAGCTCTTGGCACCCAGGCTTCATTATCATAACACAGATCTAAACCCATGCAGCCCTCTTATGTGTTCTCTACCATACAGTGCTGTGTCCTCACACTGCTATTATTATTAATGGTCTTGTTATTCTGACTTTGAACTCATTTGTACTGAGGTGCAGTTGAAAGGCCACAATTAGAATTGGGGACCAGTACACTGGAGCATAACAGAAATCCTCACACAAAGAGAAATCCTTTGGCTCCTGCCCCAAAAGCTTATTATTATAATTAAGATTTATATTATAAAGGCAGATAGAGGTGCCAAAAGAAATTGGGACCCATTATGTCATAAATACATCTACTGCATAAATACATAATAAAAAGTAGTTCTTGCCTTGAAGATCCTGCAGTCAGGAGCTTCAAGCGACTGCTAAACCTGCAACTGCAAGTCGAGCAACAAAGTTTGGGACACACCCAGCTTAGGCAGGCGATTAGTGTCATCGCTATCAGCTGTGTTATTTACTCTTGCCTCCATATAGGGCTGAGTCATGCCTAATTAAAAAACTGCATTCTGTTTGACAGGTGATAAACTGACAGGAAAAAGAAAGGACTGAAGTTAGCTGTTCCGAACAGGTATTTCATAAAGGGTGGCCAAGAGCACAATACCATGGTTTTATCATTGGCTCTTTTTCAGCTCTTCTCACTGAAGAATTTCCATCCTCTGTGATCCATCAAAATGGGTTTAGTACCTATTTCTTTCATTGTAACCATTTCTCTCTTGTCACTATACAGTCACCCACTACCTGAGGAACTTTCATGCTTTGTCATTATGTAGGGACCACACCAAAGTGGCAGGAAGGTGGGAATTTCATTTTCTAAATATGAATTGTGGGATCTGTTGTCATGACATTAAGGCTTCTGAGATACCACCAAGATCTGCCCACTGCTTGAGCTCTCAGTTTAGTTTGTCTTTTTCTCCTCCCTCCTCAAGTCAATAGTTTTTTACAAATAGGAAAGCCATCAGAGTCTAGAGACCTGGGCGTTCAAAGAATATCTGAGTCTGCAAATGGGGGAAAAGTGCATTGCTGAGTTCACGTCTCCTGGTTGGGACAAAAGTTAATGAGCTCTTTGCCACCATGCACAGACGATAACAGAGAATTGCTCTTAAAGCTCATTTCCTCAGAGCTTTCTCAGAGTGTCCTCGGAGAAACTAACTCTGTGCAGCTATTCATCCACAAGGGCAGTGAAAGGAAAGGTAAATGGTCTGTGCTGGAAGGTTGAGAATTTCCTTTTTCTGGAGGATAGGCATGCTTTATTTGTCTTTTTTAGAAGTCTTTTTGGTGGACTTTTGCTTAATCTCGCATGCATAAGGTATGGGAGTGTCCAAGGCAGCACTGTACATGGTGGTTTCCTTCAATATGCTTACCTGATTTTACAGTTGCAGCATTTATCTGATAATAGAGTTTGCCACAGTGCATCGATTACCGCTACCATGCCTAAAAAACCCAATGCTGAACATTGCCAGCAGTGAACACTATATAAAGCCCAGGTATACAGCAGGAATATAAACACAAGGCACAGAAACAAACTGTCCTGCTCTTTGCACTAACCTCCTCAAAGTATTAAGTCACATTGAAGTTCAATGTTTAGGCTCTCTACAAAAAGGGCCCCGCTCCTCGTTGCAACACCTACCTTGCTGACTTTCTCTCTGGTGTAGAACCCGCAGCCATGGCTCACACACATCCCGACTCCCCTTCCAGTGTGATGTGGGTCAGAGAAACCTGTGTACTGAGCAAGGATTGTCTAAATGAGCTGGTGGCAAAAGCATAAGCGAGACTCTTGTACTCACCCTCACCAAAGCACAGGGAGAATGTCAATTTTTTTGTCTTTTGAAATTCATAGCTGTGACTCCTGAGATGCCCTGCCAGGGTTTTGCCTGTCCTCAGTACTCTGCTGAAAATGAGTTTCCCTCTAGACTCACGTGCATGAACAGAGATTCAAACCCTGCTCTTCTGACTCGCTAATGAAGGTTCTGTCCTCAAGATTATAGGGTATCTTTGACCAATGCTTTTTTGTTCAACTTAGTATATTTTGTTGGTCAACTTACTCAATTTTGTGTAGAATCCTTGATTATTCTTTGAGTGATAGAGAGACTGATGCTTTTACATGGTAATAAAGGCACTTACACAGAAAAAGTGTGGGCCCCTGAGCTTGACCAACAGTAAGGTAAAAATGCAAACTGGAAGATCAGAGATTAAAGGAAAGGTTCACCCAATGGGTAACTAATGGCTGAGGCTGGCTATATTGTTCATGTTTACCAAGACAATTCAGGAACTGAGATTGTATTTTGGATAGATATTTGACAAAAATTCACAGAAATACAACAGGAAATACCTGATTGTAGAGAAGAACACCTAAGTACCCTGCCATTTCAAGACAGTTGTCATTTCTCACCATGACAGTATTTCCATCTCCTATGTCAGCTGACAGCTGAGTAGGAAATTCAGGTTTCAGCTTTAGATATCTCCATCCTTTCGTACACCTAGCCTTAAGTCCCTCTATGCGAGGCACTCAGCAATTTGGTGCTAGTACAGCTAAAAGGCTTAGTCATGGTCTGGAGTAAGGACTGTCATCTACAATTCCAGTTGAACTGCTGAGTATGATTCATGACAGTGAGTCATACCCACAGAGGCATTTCAGAGCATCATGGATTTTTAAAAACAAACCAAGAAAACTAAACACTGCACTGAGAACAGAATTCCTCCCCTAGTCAGGAGAGAGAAAACAAGCTGTATCTGACGGTGTGTCACTGTATTTACTACACTACTGGAGGCTCTGAGTTTCTTGATGGTATGAGGAGTATTTGTAATGGAACAAAATACAATTGAATAAGACATTTATTCTCTCTCCCAGAAACTTGAGATTCACCAGTACTTTTTTTAAAAAACATATAATCAGGAGTGTATTAATTACAAAGAAATGTTTAATATACTACAATTTTCTGTCTGCTGCCAGCACCTCAATTATATTCAGTCTCTTATGTGCCTGCAGCCACAGGCATGTCAATACTACACACTGAAGGAAAAAACAAATTCATGTCTTATTAAATTTGCAACTGTAGCTGCACCCATTTCACACCTGAATTTCTCATCCTCCAGGCAGATTTCACTTATGCATTTTCAAGTAGAATGCACTGTCTAAGAGTTTGTTTCACCATTTAGGCACTTAAGCATGCTGTTTCATTCTCCTTTAAAAAGTTGTATTTGTATGGTCAATGGAGGATCATCAGATCATGAACCATCATCTCTTTCTCTCTTCCATTCAGAGATAAAACTCATAAGAATACAGTGTATGAAATAAAGCTCAGGTTGCATAGTCTGCTTTTTCCTATAATGAAAATTCAGGAGTTACCACTCAACAGCTTCACATATTATCTTATCATGTGCATTTAAAAGTGAAAGCAACCAGTCCATCTTTTTAACTACTTAACTTTTTGCCATACTCTGTAGTTAGACAAATTCACACAACTGACATTCATTTCCTTCTGTTTCCGTGCATACAGGTGAGACCTGACTCACCTGACATTACAATTTATTTATATGATGAGATACTGAAATTCATAGAAGAAAAGCAACGGTAAGAAAAAAGACAGAAAGAAAGTCCTTGGAAAAGCCAGTTAAGAGTCATCATAGATACTGTTGAAAATTGCTTATCTGATTGATGGAATACTAGACTCTCTACCTCTTTTTTTGGTTATGGTTATTCACTGTAAGATAGGAGAGCTTTAGCAAGGGACTCTGCAGAAGCTTCCTGCTCTCTAGGACATCCTGGCCAGTTGGCTGGAGCACTGATTGTACTGATTGAACATGTGCATTTACATCCCCTCAGGCAGAAGACCATGAATTCAAGTCTCCCACAACCCACTTGAGTTTTGTGATCACCTGGCTACTGGATGAGGATGCAAGGAGCATCACTGCCCCTTCCACTGCTTGTGCAAGGCCTGACCAGAGAGGCCTCCTCAGAAAAAACACACACAGTTTGGCCAGGTAGGTGGATATATTGAAGAACATGCAGTCTGTGGGTCTCAGCAAGGCTCAGTATTGCCAACAAGACCATTCTCACAAAAATACTCTTGGTGTGCAGAGATGTTACTGAGGAAACTTTAAACACTTTATGCTTTGGGACGCTTTAGAGCCAGATGGCATTTTAGTAGAGGTTTCGGAAATGAAAGCGCTAAGCTAAGAACCTTCATACACAGTAAAGTGACCTTGATGTGAGTACAATCCACTAGCTAATTGATGGGAGGTGTGCAGGTGCTGGAAGGCAGACCATTTTTTCACCCCATTGTGAGGAACACTGGTCATCCTCAGCAAAGGAGAGTAATTGGCAAGTGTGAAGTAGTCAGTAATGTTGGGCAAAGAGTTTGGATCTGTCTATGAAACATGGGATCCCAGCTAGTCCAGGAAGGCCACTGAGTCAGTCTCTAGCTCTTTCCTGTTGAACTAATAATTTCTGTGACTGTTTAAAGGGCTGTATGCTGAGGCAATGTTGTCCTGGTTTCAGCTGGGATAGAGTTAATTGTCTTCCTAGTAGCTGGTACAGTGCTATGTTTTTGAGCTAGGTATGAGAAGAATGTTGATAACACACTGATGTTTTCAGTTGTTGCTAAGTAATGTTCAGTCTAAAGTCAAGGTTTTTCAGCCTTTGATGCCCAGCCAGCATGAAGGCTGGAGGGGCACAAGAAGCTGGGAGGGAACACAGTCAGGGCAGCTGACCCAAAAGTGACCAACGGAGTATTCCATACCATGTGACGTTTTAGGAACTGCGCGGGCACGTCGCCGCTCGGGGTCTTCCGGGTGCGTCGGTCGGCGGGTGGTGAGCAATTGCGTTGTGCATCACTTTTATATTCCAACCCTTTTATTATTACTATTATCATTTCATTAGTGTTACCATTATCATTATTAGTTTCTTCTTTTTTGTTCTATTAAACCGTTCTTATCTCAACCCACGAGTTTTAGTTCTTTTCCCGATTTTCTCCCCCATCCACTAGGGTGTGGGGGGAAGTGGGTGAGCGGCTGCGTGGTGCTTAGTTGCTGGCTGGGGTTAAACCACGACAAATGTAACTCTCAGATATTTTTCAGGTATACTGATGTTCAGCAGAGTCATCGCTTTTCCAGGATGATGTAAGATTTTTGTGATCTATATCCCCATGAGGACCGGTTTCTTATACAGAACACAATGTATTTCTGTAAACCTATGAAACCCTCAAGAAAGGGTGACACATCGAGAGATCAGAATGTAAGTTGGGACCTGCAGAATTTCTGCTGTAGACATTTTGTATGGCTTTAACCAAATATCTTTAGCTTTTGAGTCAAGTTTGCTACTGACATGATGATTGGCACTACTGACATTAATGCCATTGGAGACTTTATTCTTATGTTGCCTCCACTACATAGTGAAGATGATACTCAGTTCTCACTGTGAGAGCTGGTATGAAGGTTGTGAGAGTTAATTCATGTTTGCAAAGTGCTGCCTAAATGCTAAATAATAATGGAAGTTGCCATAGTCCAACTAGTCTCTTTATTCTTTACATCGCTATCTTATTTTTGGTTACTCATCAATGTTCTCATGCTTCCTTTTCCTTTTCCTGAGACGTCATTATAAAGCAACTGTTTAAAAGCAACAGATTGCTCACAGATCCTGAGCAAACCTAGCAAGTGTAAGAATAGTTCAGGTCTCTGTTTTTTCCGTTTGTTTTTAAGACTATCTGCATTTGATATATACTGGTCTCTTTTTGTCTGTCTCATGTCCAAGCATTTTAAAGCATAAACCAGGACATTGCCTGAGCTAGTAGGAGGGGATGAAGGAAATCCTATACTGGAGGAACAATTACAGGAAGCTGACACAGCCATTAAGATGTTTAGAAGCATCAACAGAGAAGAAAGTGGTTTTGGTGTGGTGCCAAGTTAGAGAAGAAAATGGCTTGTACACAGGGATGGATTTCAAAAATTAAACATAAAAAAAGTGCAAAAATGGTTGTGTTAGTATTTAGCTGAAAACAATCTTGCAACTTTGGGACAGTCTGTTGCTTATTCACCTGCTGTAAAGGAGGTAATCAGAGGTCACGTCTTTCCAGAGAGGGATTCCCTCAAAACTGGGGACACTCCCAGCAGGAAAAGAGCTGTCAAAACTTTGTAGCCATCTTCATGTGGCCTGACTATGAAAATGAAGGTGACCAAACTGCATTGTATTTGGACTCTATCCAAGTGGCCCATTAGGAGCTTTTAGCATCTGGCATAATTTCGTGCTGCTTGAAAGTCTTACCTGTAATCTACACTGGTCTGAGAAATGGAGAGGCACATGTGGCTTAATTCCTCACTTTCAAAAGCTTTCTAAAGCTATGGTTCTTTTCCTTGGTCTCCCAAATTTTGTTGAGTTAAAAGACATTGAATTTATATACTCTCAGTAGAGACCTTAATTTTAAAAGATAAAATCTTCATGATCATGAGGCATATTCCCATCCCCCTGCTGATGCTAATGCTGGTCAGAAAGTTCATGTTCCATCATCAAAGAAGAATTTATCGTATTCTGCCACCTTGGGGCTTGCACATGTGATAAGTCTGCATTTGCTCCATCTCTACAGAGTGACTGAGTGTACACAGTCCAGGGCTGAGAGGCATGGAGGATGGACACAAGCACACAAATGGACATCAGGAAGCCCAAGCCCCTGGTACCCTGGCAAGTAGACAGAAAATACCCTATGAGGACTGAAAAATCTATTTCCATTACAAATTCACCATTTTGCAACTTCCAGTCATGAGTGATTGTTATCTCTCTGTTAGGATAGAAAAGAAATCTTTTCCATTCTAATGTTTCTCACAGCTAGGGTATTGAAATTTTAAAACCAAATCACTGTCTGATAGTATTTAAAAGCTAAACAGATTGAGCCATTTAGGTTTCTCACAGTTTTCAGATGGTAAGTCATTTTTGTTGCTATCATTTTCACAAAGCCTTTCCCTTTCTGGTGATAGCAATTGGAATCTCCTGTCATTTCAGTGCTGCTTTATTGAACTAACCAAATTATTAGATTACTTAAGAAACTGACATCCTGGATAAATTTATACCTTTATTAAGTAATTATTTAAAATATTTAGGAGATTGTTCAGCTAACACCGGTGGGCTTCATTGCTAGGTCCCTAATTATTTGCCATTGTAAATAGAAACAAAGGGGTCATACAGAAATACCAGGCCTGCATATCAGTTTCTAACTGAGGTTATGGCTCTATACTTCTGCTGATGTCACCAAGTATGATGTTGATCCTTTTGTTTGACCCTAAAATAAGCACTAGACTTTAAGTGTATGACCATTCCTAGCAGTCACACTGCTTCAGTAATACCTCCTAGCATAACGTGTTTACATACCCAAATGTTCAGCAGCAGTTTGGTTCATTTTGTCTGAAAGTAGCAAGAAAAATTCTTAAGAAAGCTTTATCAGGAATTATTTCTGCTTTAAACTTCATAATATATGTGTGTGCCGTTATATTATAGTAGTCTTTATGGTTACATAATTAAGAAGTTAATGTAGAGTTATAGAATGCACTTTATAGATAAATTGGTTGTCAGTAATTACTAAAATCATTATATGGACCCAGACTCTCAGTCCATTATAAGAAATAATTCATCTCAGAATGTTCTTATCTTCTCCTTCCCACAAGGAAGGCACATAGTCCATCATTTCTCAAAAGCAGGTAAAGAGAATTAACTAACCATATCTTGTTCATACTGAAAACTGTACACTTCTTCCTCTTGACATATGAAAAAGGTCATGTCAGTCATGGGCACTTAATTTTCTGTATCTTCTATATGAATGTATTCCACTAGCTACAGATCTGCCCAAAGGAACTATCTATCTCTTCATTAAACTCAGTGCTATATGTTTATGTGCATTTTTCCCTTTTTAGGGTTCATGGTATAATCATGAGGAAATTGTTGTAAGTTAGCTGCTTAGCCCACATGGCCAAGTTTTTATGTAGGATGTAAGGCTTTCAAGCCTCCTGCTTAACTATCCTAGTGTCAATTCAGCAATGTTTGTGGCTTTTTCCGTTTTCCCTTTTTTAAAAATAGGAAATTACACGACTTCCATATCATTTACGTTAAAATACTACTTTTATTGAGTATCAAGATTGAGTAATAAATGCCAGATGTATCTGTACCATGCCAGTTAAGCAACCTAGAGTATATGGTCTATGACACAAGCTATTACTTTTTGAAGGAAGGTAGGGGGGTTTGTGTGTGATGATATACAATGCACAGTAATTTGAAGTTAAATATTAAGATATGTAAAAAGTAGTTTATGCATGCTTCTTTCTAGCTGGACCTTGTCTTTCCAACAATACCCCAGTTCTGTGTTCATTATCTTTTACTTGCTCTATCCAGTTTTGGCTGTTAGAACTGCAAAAGCACAGATTCATGTATTTCCCTGTAAAGCTCTGCTGTTTGAAAAGAGAAAGCATTTTCTAAAAGCCACCATATTGCTTATAATAAATGTGGGCTGTCATGTATCGTAGTGTGATAGAATTTAGTAAATACAGGGGTTTCATCAGTGACTATCATGTGAATAATAAGGCTAGGTCATTTTAATATCCTCTGTGAAACCAACATGGATAATGTCAAGGAATACGTCATTCACCAAAAAGATTCATTCAAGCACAGGCCAATAGGACAACAAAGACTGGTACTATTCAGGAGGCAAAAGAGAAAGCCTCAGGCGAACCCCAGTCGTGACACAGTTCAGAAGGCTATGCCAGGGTCAGAGAGCTCTGTGGAGAGCTCCCTGCAACCTTTGCCCGTCAGAAAGTGGCGGGAGTATAAGAAATTTGTGAACTCCAGAAAGTCATGTGGCACAGAAATATGTTATTTGGAGTTGAGTAAAGGAAGAAGCAGGGGGGCAGGGGAGCATTCGCTGTTGGGTGTTGTTATTTTCAGGGGACAGTTGCATCCCCTCACATAGCCATAGTATTTCTTTCTGAGCAAAGTGAACTCCATCTAAGCCAGAGGAAGCTGAAAAAGATCAAGAGTGTCCTCAGGGGGAGCACTGCAGCACCCCTCGATTACCCACAGCGTGTGCACCCCACTAGCTCCCACAGTATTCAGAGTGCCCCTGGACTGCCCCTACAACAAACAGATGATGCTAATTGTCTGAGTGCTATCTGAGAAGGCAACAGAGCAAGTGGTGGGTTACCAGAGCTGTCCAATAACAAACAAAAAGAATAGCACTAAAACTTTGTTTTCCTCTGTCTGTAGGGCTAGCTGAAGGAATATGTCCCTCCCTAATCAGGATTCATAGCCCTAAATCTTCTCCTGTCTTTTCTCCTTCTTTTAGTCAACTGCTTACTGAACATCATACCTTCCCTAGGGCGAGAACCAGTTCAAATATTTCTTGCAGTGATTTGAACTTTTTTTTACCTTATGAGACAGTCCAAACAACAGGCTATGCACTGTGATGGAGTGCATTCCTTCTTTTGATGGTACTATATTTTGAATGAAATAATGAAGTTTTCATCAGATGCAAGAATAAAGGCAAACTCCTATGGGTTTGGACACTCACTGGGCAAAAAGCAAAAATGAATTTCTAGCCTCTGTTCTGGGCAATACTTTGCATAAAACTCTGTGAAATGATATCTGAATCCTATGTGTCTGTATCCATTAGCTATGAATGCTGTTTAACCACTAAGTCTCACTTACATGAGGCACCTAAACCCCATAGGTGAGCAAAGCATCTTTTGTCTGTTGATATTTTAGACATCCCCTGCTTTGCAATGGGAGTGACATGCTGTGCAAAGGAAGAAGGTGCCTAACTTGGAAGCTCTAAGTCTATCAGATAATCAGTTACTAAAGCACAGAACCAGTCCATGCTGTGATATCCGAGGATCCTTTTTGAACCTAAGCACTCCAGACAAGTAGTGGTAGAAACATGAGTGCCTGCAGAATGAATCTGCTCCCGTGGTTCAGTCAGCAGCCAAGCTGGGGTTTTGTGGATGAATATCCTGTACTTAGAAGTGCAAGGAGACATTGTAATACCCATGTCCTTTTGCAGAGAGAGATCCATCTCCAATTTTATACTTCAGTGTTAACACACAATGATATTATGCAATGATCATTGAGTGAAACCTTAATTCTCCTTGGGAATAAGGACTTCCTCATATTCAAAGTCCTGCATAGCTGGAAGGGTATCTGGACTGTTGGACTCAGTGGTTATCTATTCTTAAAAAGGAAATTGATTCTACAGACCTTGAGTGTAGATAGGTTGAATTCAAGGAACAACGAATAAAACAGCTTTTGATATTTCAGATACTCTAGTCCAGAAATTTGCAGTACATCTGATGAGAGGAATGAACAAAAACTATCAAGAATACACACATATTTTTTCACTGGATGAATTTGTGAAGCTTTCGTTTTAGTTTGTTCTTAGGAACTCATTGAGAAAACTGAGTAAAATTATTTATTTTACCCAGACAAGAGGCAGAATTTGCTTGCCCACATATCAAACAACCAATGACTGCTCAAAAAAACAAATAACCATCAAGATAAAAGTAGGTGGAAAGTTTTTACCAGAACTACATTTTAAGTCTGCCTTCCTTTCAGAAATCTTAAGTATGAACTTGCTTATTATAAACTCCATTAACCAAAGGCTTGATGTCCAAGTGGAGACCAGGGATGAGTAACATTCCTCAGGGGTCAGTATCGGGACTGGCGCTGTTTAACATCTTTGCTGGTGACATGGACAGTAGGATCGAGCGCACCCTCCTCAAGTTTGCCAATGACACCAAGCTGAGTGGTGTGGTCGATGTCCTGGAGGGAAGCGGTGCCATCCAGAGGGACCTTGACAGTCTTGAGAAGTAGGCCCATATGAACCTCATGAAGTTTGACAAGGCCAAGTGCAAGGTCCTACACATGGGTTGGGGCAATCCCAAGCACAAATACAGGCCGGGCAATGTGTGGATTGAGAGCAGCCCTGTGAAGGACTTGGGGGTGTTGGTTGATGAGAAGCTCAACACAACTGGGCAATGTGCATTTGCAGCCCAGAAAGCGAACCGTATCCTGGGCTGCATCAAAAGAAACATGACCAACAGGTCAAGGGAGGTGATTCTGCCCTTCTACTCTGCCCTGGTGAGACCCCACCTGCAGTACTGCATCCAGCTCTGGGGCTCCCAACATAAGAAGGACATGGACGTGTAGGAGCAGGTCCAGAGGAGAGCCATGAAAATGGTCAGGGGGCTGGAGCACCTCTCTTGTGATGACAGTCTGAGAGAGTTGGGGTTGTTCAGCCTGGAGAAGAGAAGGCTCCAGGGACACCTTATGGCACCCTTCCAGTATCTAAAGGGGGGGTCTACAAGATAGCCGAAGAGGGACTTCTTACAAGGGCCTGTTGTGATAGGACAAGGGATAAGGGCTTTAAACTAAAAGAGGGTAGATTTAGATCAGATGTAAGGAAGAAATTCTTTACTGTGAGAGTGGTGAGGCACTGGAACAGGTTGCCTGGAGAGGTTGTGGATGCCCCATCCCTGGAAGCGTTCGAGGCCAGGTTGGATGGGGCTTTGAGCAACCTGGTCTAGTGAAAGGTTTCCCTGCCTATGGCAGGGGGGTTGGAACTACATGATCTTTAAAGATCCCTTCCAACCCAAACCATTCTATGATTCTATGATTCTGTAAATAAACATCATATTATTTTGGAAAGATATGATACGGTTTGTTCCAGCCAAAGTCAGGGAAAACAGAGCTGCTGTTAGTGTGATTACAGCAGGTAAAACCAGGAGCAGAAGCAGCCACACCAGAGATAAGGAAACCAGACTTCCAGTTCACATAAGTCTAGCACAGTGAGCTTTGAAGCAGCAGCTAACACAGCTCAGTTCCCAGGATATACAAATTAGCCCTAACAATGCTGTGCATGGTAGATAGCTGGAAGTTTTGTTCCTTTTACCTTTGTATAAATATAAATCTGAATTATAAGTCAAGTAATTTTCAATAAAGGATGATCAGTAATCTACTTAAACAATATTCACATAAATACTGAGGATAGAATTATTTTTACACTACCGCTGATGAAGTAATAGCTTTTCATAGTAACTGTTTTTCATTCACATCAGCAACAACTGTATCTTTTATTTAACAGTAGAACTTAATGGGAAGAATTATGGCTTTAACCCTTGCACTATGATTAAAATACTCCATTGCAAACAGAAAATGTAAAGTAACGTTGCCAGCACTGTAAAAAGCTGATACTGCAGAATTTCTGCTCTGCCCTTTACAGATTAAAGGCTGATGTTGTGCTTAAAGAACAAGGTGGGACAGTTACAAGTTCATGCTTTAGACTTCTTGCTCTGATCTACAGTTTTGGCTGACATTGGGCAAAGAACTGAAATCCCCAGAAGAGGGGAGAAGTTCTCCCGAGTCTTTGATCAGTCTTTCAGTCATTCTGACCGAGTTCCCCACCTCCAATAGAGGGATACAATTACTCTTGTGTCTAAGTTTTTAGCCACCAGAAGGGTGAATATCCTACATAACTTAGACAAGTTTCTTCAGTGTAAAATACTCATCTAAACCAATATAGGCTAATTGAAACATTTAACTTCAGTTCAACTCAGGCACCAAAACTGGGGGCCTAAGGCAAGATTTGTCCCACCTAACTCAGATGCCTAAATTAGGAGTCCAATTTCCCTAGAGTCCTTAGAATTCACAGAAAGACAGACATATACTGAGGCATTTATGGTGTTGTAGTGGGAGATGCACCTTGCAGGACCCCTCATTCTCCATTGACTCCAGGAAGCATAGAGTGACTGCACTCCTATCACAGGTAATTCAGTTGCCTGAACTTAGCTGAGTTGGATCTGGATCTTACTTCTGCACTGAGCCAATGGAGGGTATTACTGAGATCACGTAAGTAACCCATACAATCTAAAATTAGTAAAGCTAAAAAAACCTGTAGAAGGAAACATATCGCCACTGAAATGAATTAGAATATGCCCACCACCTCTCAGACTTAGAAATGAGTTTACTTACAGCTATTTCCCTTGCCAAATCTGGTGTATTCATTTAAGGAGTTAACTATGAGACTTTGCTCTACTTTACTAGTAAGGAAGGAATGTCTCTGAAAAAGTTTTTCATGCCCTTCCCTCATTCTTCCTTGTACATTTCAATTGCTGTTGTCATATTTTCCAGTCTTAACAACCCCTTGAGTAATTATTGCCACACAATTAAGAAAACATTTAGAATGGAAAAGTCATTTGTTAAAGAGTTTCACTCTAAACCAATGGTGTACTCCTGTGCTTTGACTGATAACCTTTCCCCTGACAACTTGCTGGGATCTGATGACTGTTTAGGTTCACTCATGAATGACTCTTGAGTCGAATTGTCTGACCTGACCTTTCAAGTAGTATATTTTCTTGCTGAAACTAACACGTTTTGACAGGGGGGCCAGGTTGACAATCCTTAAAGCACAGAAGATATATTTACTTAATTTAGAGTGCAGAGCCTTTTTTCACTATTTTTCTTCACAGTTTGATGGGTTAACCCACAGGATTTTGTGTCCTAGGATTGGATTCTGTACTGTTCCTGTTACATTCTCTGTATATTTACAATACGTGTTAAAATTAAACAAACTAATGTTAGTGTTGAAGCAATCAGTTAAAAATACTAATAGCAGAAATTCTGGGTTAAATTAAAAGAAAAGAGTAAAATATGCCACATTTCTTTCAGAAATCGGATAATTTAAGTAAAAATCTCCATGTGCAGAGCATTGGTATGTAGAAGACTGTAAGGAATATATTGCATATATTCCCAAATAATCATTTTTAGAATAAAGCTAATGAATATTCTAAAAGGTATGTATTAAGATGGTTGTTCCTCACGGCGCTAATGAAAGGTTACAAGCCCAGCTCCTCCTTCCACCCCTCTCTGCTGCTGCAAATCTGGCACTGATAATGGGGCTGTGGAAGAACAAAAATAAAGACACAGAAAGATTGGGCTATAATGGGAGACTATTAAATTAAAAATGATCAAATAATGAAAGGTAAAGCTGTGTTCAGTTTAGCTCTTCTTCCCACCTTTAATAAACATATGTAATGCTACACAAAGGCAGCTAATACTGAGAATTGCTTAAGGTATTGAATTCCTCTTCCTTGTCTGTTACTTGCCTCATTTTAATGTTTCAGTTATACCCTCGGCTTTACACTTCCTTATCATCATTTTAAAAGCTCTGCAGGACTCCATTGTACTTTGCATGCCTACCACTGTCAAGCAGCATTCTGTCTTCATTCTATTCCGCTCTTGTTTTCCACCTCTGTGTTTATTTCACATTCTTGTACAGATGTTCCTGCTTTTTTTGTATGGTACCTTTCGTAAAGAATAACTTCACTAGGACCTTTTAATGAATGTTTCATGAATGTCTAGCATATATTAGGAATCAGTATTATTAATTTTTTATCCAAAACAAATATTATGGAGTTGCATGCTGTAACTGATGCTTTACACATTTAATAACCGTGCAAACCAGAACTGAACAAAGAGCATAGACAAATTAGCAAGTGATCCATAATCTGTTGCACTGCGTACCACAGAGAAGCTTACTAGGACTTCTGAAAGGATTTAACAAACAAGATTTGAAATTCTTGAATTTTAATTTAATTTGAAATTAAAGGGGATTTGAAATTCCATGTTGCCAGTTCAAAAGGAAGTACAACAAAGAGAATGTTCTGAACTACTCATAGGCATTAATGGAACTCTGAAAATCATAACTGCTTATAAAAATGTTTTGAAATGTCAAGAAAAAACACTGCTTGCAGCTGTTTAAATTCTGTGTTCTAAAAGTAAACAATCTGGCTGCATTAAAATGAGTGCAAAATAATAATGCAAATATGATCGATATATAACAATAGTATGACACCATCCAGAGTAGCAAGTTCAGTTTCAGCCATGCCATTATCTTGGAACAGTAACTGGCACAGCAGAGTTTGGACTAGGTAATGATAATTACTGGGAGCAGTAGGAAGAAAATATGATATTTTCATAGGAAGGAATAGGAATGTTACAATTCTACAAATTAATGACTAGCAGTCAGTTGTGAAAGCAGGCCTTCCTCTTTCATCTTTTCTCCAAAATCCAGAATCAAAGGACAATCATTGACGTTGTCAAGCATCTCATTTAAAGTCGACAGATGGAAGTAAGTTTTTTTTACATAATATGAAATTAATGGTGTTCTTCGGACCATTGCTTCAAATTCATAGCAAAGCCAAAAATTTAATAGGCATTTTTCAAGCATTAGACAATTAAAGAGATAAAAAGAACATTCAGTTATATAGGTGTGTGAGATTATACACACACACAAGATATTAAAAGAACTTTATTAAAATTGCGACATCATCCTTTCAAAAAAGTTGGAGAATGCCAATATTAAAGTTGCCTGCACAACATTAATTCAGCCTTTTATGCATGTGATTATAATACAGGCTTAAGTTAAATGATCACATCCTTTTTTCCCACAGGACTTCTGCCTCATTTCAGTCATGCTACAGGGACATGTCCAGGCAGAGTCAAGTTTATCTGCCTACGCACCCAGCAAATCAAGCGTAAAAAGCCCCAAACCTAACAACAATAAAAAAACCTCTGCTTCAGAAGCTGTACAGTCATGTTAGCAAAGTACTGCATTTGATTTAATATGCCTCCTGCAAGAAAGCTGCATGGCTTTCCTACCACAGCTGGCTTGCTTCTGGCCAGG
>VYZV01039380.1:27842-39415 GCA_013401275.1 Pandion haliaetus | reverse complement strand
GGGGGGAAGGTGTTCTGAGGTTTAGTTTTACTTCCTAATATCCTTGTTTTGATTTGATTGGTAGTAAATTAAATGGATTTTGGTTTTTTCCCCCAAGTTGAGCCTGTCTTTTGCCCATGGCTATAATCGGTGAGTGATCCCTCCCAGTCCTTATCTCGACCCGCAAGCCTGCCTTTATATTTTCTCCTCATCCCACCATGGGTGCGAGTGGGGGGAGTAAGTGAGCGGCTGTGTGGGCCAAAACCACGACAACCTATTACAGTAGTTCCAGAGGAGGGCCACAAAAATGATCATAGGGGTGGAACACCTCTTCTATGAAGAAAAGCTGCGAGAGTTGGGGTTGTTCAGCCTGGAGAAGAGAAGGCTCCAGGGAGACCCTGTTGTGGTCTTTCAATATATAAAGGGGGCTTATAAGAAAGATGGAGAGACACTTTTTACCAAGGTCTATAGTGACAGGACAAGGGGCAATGGTTTTAAACTGAAAGAGAGTAGATTTAGATTGGATACAAGGAAGGAATTTTTTTTTATTATGAGCGTGGTGAGGCACTGGAACAGATTGCCTAGAGAAGTTGTGGATGCCCCGTGTTTGGAATTGTTCAAGGTCAGGTTGGATGGGGCTTTGAGCAACCTGATCTAGTGGAATATGTCCCTGCCCATGCCAGGGGAGGTTGGAACTAGATGACCTTTAAAGGTCTCTTCCAACCCAAACGATTCTGTGAGTCTATAATTCTATGATCTTTCAGTACTGGCAATGCAGTAAACCTCATGTATAGAGATAATCTGGAAATTCATTGCCACAGCTGTGGCTTTTCTTTAACTTGTTTGGTACTGGCCAAAATTACAATTATCTTTAGCCACAGAAAGCAGAATAAGCATGTTGCTATATAACAAAATATCCAGTGGGATTTACCAAGGAGTTTCACAGAAATAATCTAGCCACAGTTGTGGCTCTCCTGGTGTTTGAGAGACAATCCTAAAATGGCCCTTGAAGTATAGCAGCCTATTATTGTTCTCAGTGTATTATTACATTTTCCTGTATATCTTTTAATAAACCCATCTTTGGCCCACAACTTGTTGATGCTTTAAAAGAACTCAGTGAAGTTTGCAATGTTTCTGTGAATACTAGTAACTGTGGAAATGCTAATGGAGTATCTAGAAGGGCAACCAGGTTTTCTCTAGTTATTCTTTGCTAATGGCTACAATTAAAGTGTTGTGCTGCACATTATGTTAGGTCTTAGGTAAACATGAAGTTTTTATTAAATTCAGAGACCAATGATACTGGATTTATATTCTTAAGGTCTGAGACTAGAAATGAGCAAAGGAGCCAAGAAATTCCTGCTTGATAGGTATGCAGGAGTAATATCTCTTATTAGACAGAAAAAAACAGAAGCTTTTATTTCATCCATCATGCACTCTCAGCCTTGCTCGGTTTTTTAGCTATATCTTATGATGCAATAAAACATATTCCTTTTTTTTTACAAGTCTTGTGCAAGGTGTTGCAGGAGAAATTACTCTAATGGAATTTGCCCTGAAGTAAAACCAGCAACCACCTTGTAAGACCAGCTAGACTGCCATTGACCGCTGCTGAGCTTACACCTACTGACATCAGAGGGAACGCCACCTTTGCAGCTATTGTATTTGCATGTGGTCTAGGGTTTGTCCTCTTTTTACCAATTTGACATTGGTTAGAGGATCCCAATTCTTAAGTGTTTTAAACTGAATTAGGTCAAATATTATCTGAAACATTTAATAACCTTTTGAAGAAAAAGGCAGTAAATGCAGGCAGTGATGTCATAAAAGATTTTTGTCTTCTCTTTACCAAGACAGGGATCCAAAACCAGTTTTTCAGCTCATTTACCTAGTGGATAAGTATTTTCATGATCTAGTGCATTTTTCCACAGATCTGGTCTGCAGTTGTCTTGTCACAATACACATTATCTTAAGAACAAGCACTAGAACCTCCTAGAAGGACAAAGTAGAGTTTAACTGCAAGAATATTTACCTACATGAGGTAATTCCTTTCCATTTCCATATTTAATATTAAAATACACCATGAAAGATAATTATTTTTAGAATTGGCTAAATATGTAAAAATTAAACAGTTTAGGATCACAGATGTCACCATTTCTTTCTTGAGGGGGGAGGGGTAATATTAAACGTAATTTAACATATTGGAATCTCCGTTGTTATTTTATTAGTTTTCTCAGCATTAATATGTGGTCTGATGTGAAATACTTACACAGCAGCAGACTAAATACAGACATTTCTCACTCTGTTCCAGTTAAAATATTGCTAAATTTATTGCTTTTATTTAGGTTGCAATAACTACTGGAGACATCAACCAGCTCAGGACTGTACTGTATGGGGGATTACTCAAGCCATGCAGCAGAATTGGATTCAGTTTACCTCATTTTCACTGTCTAAAAGATGGACAAGTGGTCTATATTAGTTAATCCAGACTCCCTCTGCAGTGAAGAGGGAGAGAAAAAGAAAAATCAGGTTTAATTAATTCCACCTGTCTTATACATATGTCATGAAGGGGTTGAGTCACTATGCGAAAGTATCTGTTTATCTGTCAGCTATAGGGAAAGCCTGAACAACCATGTAAGTCTAATTTTATGCTTAACTTTTAGATATCTAAATTATCAAAGATAAATCACTTGCTAAATTACAACCTTTATTCGTTTTTTTAATTAAAACAAGTAGATGGTAAAAATAGATGGTGAGAAAAGTGGAAACCAACAGGATCAGCAGTCAAGCAAAATATTTACAGGCCTGAAGCTAAAGCATAAAGTATATTATTAATACACGAGCAGTATTGTCTACTGAGGCTTCTTTTTCTTCATTAAAATGCATTAATTGATTTCCTGCACCAGATGGAAAGTACCCAACTGCTTTGGGTAATCAAATATTTATTTTCACTTTTTTTTTTTAACTCACTCCTTCACACGGAAGTTCCTGGTATGGGTGGATGTGCTTTCCTCCCCTGTTTGGATTCTTGGTGAAACTTACTTGGACATTGGGAGCACAGGTTTGGTGGAGCCCCAAATCCCCACACAGAAGTGCTGAAAATGCTCCTCAAGGTCAACATGCTCCTGAGTCGCAAGAATAGTCAGAAGAGTCCTGCCGATCCTCCCATAGGCCCAGGTTTCTTCTCACGAGCCCCTAGCATTGAGGGTTTCCTCAGTCTTGAATAAAGTAAAATCAGTTCTATAGCTTCAGTGGAAAACTTGAAAAATTAAATTCATTTGTTTCTCACTCCAGGCATCTCATGTGCACTGTCTTGTTATCAGGAGACCCATGAAGAGCTTTAAAATTTGGGGGTTGACTCTTCTAGGGATCCCATTAAAGGAGCTAACCTCACACTTAATTTCCAATCCAGATCCATCTGTAGAGTTGAAAAAAAAGACCACCACCCTCCCAACCCCAAAGTGTCACCCTACAACATTTTATTTTTGAAAATAAAAAGGAAAGCAAATAAATGTAAAAGAAAACGAAGAAGTTCAATATGAAATGCTTTGTTTGTATGAAGTGCTAGCTATGACTATATTTGTCTTTAAAGCTGCCAAGAATTTGTTACAGTTAATTCAGCTCAAAGCACATGGTTTACATTTCTTTTCTCAGTAAGAACAACACAAGTTAAGGAAAAGAAATAAGTTCATCCTTGGAGTAACCCCAGATCTCAATGTTCAGGATTTGATCATATTTGATCATAAATAGAAAGTTTAATGGCCAGAGCCTACCCTTCACTCCAGGTCCTTCTTCCCTTTGGCTTGAAGTCTTCGTAGAGGACTCCTTTCTAATTCTATTCACACAGAAGGGCCATTCACTGGCTGCTGCTGAGCCTCAGCAGCAGGACAGGTAGAAAAGTAAAGATAACAGGAAGGAAAAAAGAAAAAAGATAGGAGAAACAAAGTAATTGAACAATGACTGCCTAAGCTGAGAATGAGCTGTAGAGCTGAGAGGGTAGTCTTCATCTCCTGTTTGTATACCTAGCCACATTTTCTGTATATGTCTTCCCATATCTAAGAAACTAATGTAATTGGAATACCCAGCTGTCAAGCTATCAATATACAAGTGAACATGATGTAAGAGAAGAATAGTATTTTAGAAGAGTTCCTATCCTGAATTCTTTTGGTCCCTTTCCAGCAGAAACCGGTTGCCAAGATAAAGATACTGTCCCAAAAGGGCTGTTTCAAAATTGGTATTTATAACATTATCCGGTGGTTTTGTGATGGGATTAAATGTCCACTGAGCACAAGGTCAAGTCTACAAAATGAATTGACTTGTGACCTACTTTGGATTTCAAATTGCTCCACCAAGGACAGACAAAAGGCTAGGTAGCTCATTGTACGTTGCCTTTTAACTTCATAATCATAGCTCTGTCTGAAGTTTCTGGACTTTCCCTAGCAGTAACACTCAAAATACGTTAGAAAGAAGGAAAGCAAATCGTAGCAGTCTGTTCCTTTCTACATGTCACAGTATCCTCCTCTGACCAACCAGTCTCCAGGGCTGTGGTGCTAACAAAGGAATGAAGTCCTGAGAGTTTGCAGAGCCCAGCTGGTTTCAGACATTTTATTTTAACTACCTTTTCTTAAAATGGTCAGTTGTCAGGTTGCCTCAGTCCTTTAATATCTTGCTGTAGAACCTAAATAAAATAACTTATGCATACTCTCTGTCTTGATCACAGCTTGGGAGAAACTGGCCACAGATTTGAGCAGGGCTTTTGCAGGAACATACTGTACCAGATCTCCCAGTTATTGTGAAACTAACGAGAGGCTTAAGTTTCAAGCTTTTTAGATGACTGCCCCTTAGCCAGAAACAATGTTGTATTTAAACCTTTTCCTCTAGGCAGTGAGGGAATACAGGAATTGTCATTATACTGACAAATGGCATGCTCTGGGTGTATTACCACATGCAAAGATGGATAAAGTATGAGGTATCTGCTGCCAAAACCTTTGTGCCGTTGGAGTATTGAGTATAATAGCAGAATATGCCACTGTTTGGTCTACATTTAGGATAATTGACTCAGATACCCAAATAAGATCTGTTCAGAACATAAATCTATTTGAAAGTTACATTTGTTAACTGTATTTGTTTTCATGGTTATTCTTTTTGTGGTATTGCACATCTTCCCATCTCTCCCTAGAGAGATATGTAGTGACAATACACATTCCAAAACTGTTGGAAGGCTTTGTGCTAACAATTATGTTTCATTTCAGAAAAGAACTGTGCAAAGCAATATTGCCCTTCCCGAGGTTTGAAGATACCTTTCAGCATATCTACATGGAAGTCCATTATCAGATGCACCCATTGAAAAGGAGCAACATTGAACTGTTGGACAAGATGAAACAGTGGATTTGAGTAGACAAAATCCTGTCCTCTGCTTTGCATGGCTGCTGGGGGAACAGTTTGATAACACTAATCATGTTCATGTGCCTAGAAATATTTTTGCCTCTGTTACTTTTTGACCATAATGCCTTCCTGAGCTACTGTTCAGATATGTTCTCATTCACACCTATGATACAGACACCAGAATTTATTATTTGAACCTGAAAATTATTTTTCCAGTTAGAAAATATAAGACAGATTGCTGTACAACAAATTGCAGAAGGATACATCCCTTCTGCATGAACCAACCCTTTTTCCATCCCCATACCACCCTAGATCTCCTAGGGAAAATCTGGCCTCAGAGGTCCCTTACAAATTGAAAGAGTTTCTTTGATTGTTGCATTTCCTTTTAATACCAGTCAACCTATGCAGCTGCAGAAATGCACTGAATTAAGTCTACCAGGACAGGGGTCTATGAGCTGAACAACAGGAAAAGCTGGATATAATCACACAGTAAATGACTGCTGTTGATAAGAAGTATTCAATTTTCAGAAAAGTATTTTAACATACTGGTTTGCATCAGCTGAGATAATAGGGAGAAAACACTAGACAGGAAAAAAGTAGGTGAAAGAAAGCAAAGCAGGAATTACTGCCTGTATGATAAAGTTAAACTTAACAGTGGTGAATGCTTGAAGAGTTTTGTTGTGCTATTTGTATAAAATCTGAAGAAGCAAATCTAGGCATTTTATAATGGTGTGAAAACACAGATTAGCTTCCCAATCCCGCCACACATACCTGTAATTTTACTTTGTCTTTTAATGAACATGAATTACAGTCTTTCCACAAAGGCATCATTCACATCACTGTAACTGTTGTGTTGTCACTCAGTGCATTTAAGACTCACAACTCCCACTTTTATGGACTGCCTTGTTGTCTATGATCAGGTACCTCACTTTGGCTGAGATTTAAAGGCAAGCCGTGTTCAAATACAGGCAATGCAAAAGATTCCTAGGAGAAAACAGTCCTTCATTTAACTGGTGACGGTGTTTGCTTGCTTTTTTCCCTGGTGAGAATGCCTGTCTCAGATTTAAACAGGAGAGGCAACGTCTTAGCCTCCAGCCCAGCCTGCCTGCACACAGACACTGTATTTGTCAGCTAATGTAATACATGCTAAAGAAGCCACAGATTTCATGACTTTCTGCTCGAAAGAGCCTGGGGTAGCCTCACTCGAGACTGCATAGCATGTGCAGAAGAGATCAGACAGTTCAGCCAAAGGCAAGCATTAGTATACTGGTTATACAAGTGCACCGTATAGACTTAGCAGCTTTGTGTTAGCCCCTCAGAGCAACACCATTTTATATTGGTGAATATTAGCTGTATTAGCCATATTAGTTCAAAGTTGGTACAGTACGGCACCAAACTAGAGTACTCCACTCACTATTAGTAGCACCTTACATCCAATTTGTTCTCACAGACAAGCAACTGAACATAGTGTAAAAGAAAGGAAACTGAGAACACATATTATCAATGCAGATTGTCTGGGACTAAACTAACACACAGAGTATAAGGCTTTCTGTGTTCACATTTAAGCCGTGAGCATCTGGTCTTGGCCATATTTGGTCTACTACCGATGAATGGAGAAATCTGTCATCTGTGGATACCCTAACAGAACTAGTATCTTCCAAATACATGTCTGAGCAAAATAAACGACTAAGGAGAAGCTCTGTTCATTGCACTGCTCCAAAAATAGGTGTACATTAAAATAGAGTCAAGTGTTATACAAAGTGCCCTGGCAACAAGAACTAATACTGCAGTGACTTGTAAGTCCCAGGAATGCAAAGGGAGTTGGGCAAACAAAGTGAACTGCTAAGTTATAAACATAGGCTGCTGCTGCAGAAAAAGGCAACAACCGTAATGAAACATGTGAAGGAAACCTCAGCATAGAGCAAATCTAATACACTACCTTCAGGCGAAATATCACAGAGGAAATAAAAGCTTTGAAACTTTTAGAAAAAGAAGATGGGGAACTTCAGCTGCACCAAACAGGCACAGCAAACCGAGCAGGAACAATTTCCAGAATGTGACAGCAGGTGAAGACTTTCTGGTGACAGGGAGAAGGAAGAAGCAGCTTTCAGCATTCTAGTCTCCACTTTTGTTGTCAGATTCTCACCAGCCAGTGCAGTACAAAATTTCACCTCTGGAGATGTACCGTGGTGACACGTATTGCCCCCTGCCCATTTCTGCATCTGCATCTCTTCAGTACATGTTCCAGTCAGAAAAATAACTTAAAACACTGATCTGATGGAAAAATTTAGATGACTAATAATTCTGTCCAACAAAATTTCAGATGGTTTTTAAGAAGATTATTCTTATTATGTGGAAAACAATTTCAAAGTGATTCAGCCACAGTGTGCTTTATGTATGGATGCTGATACTGGATACAGCAAAGCCAGTTACAGATTTTTCTTTAGAGAGAAGCACAGCTACCCTAATTTATTTCATGAGACCTAATTTGTGGTGATGAGTGGCCATCTTTCTGGACATACTAGCTTGGATATACTGAGCCCAGGAACACCTATTTATGCTAACACATTTCAAATCTGTGCAGAACTATCAGCTCTTTGTGGCTGCTAGTTCTGCATACCTGGACTTCTGGGAACCAGGTAGTCATAGTCCTGCCTGATAAACTTGGGTTAACTGAGCTATTAGGAAAGGCCAAACTAAGACTCAAATTTCAGATGTAATCACCCTTATGAAGATCCCTGTGAACTGTGTTGCTATTGAACTAGCTACAGGTTTAAATACAGATTTTACAAAAGTGTCAGTCTTTTCACTTGTCTGATTTTCTGTAGTTTTCCTATTCATAGTTAACAATAAAGAAAATAAACGGAAATTTAGCACAACAGGTGAGAAATAAAAGCAAACAGGCAGTTTGTGTCTTGATTCAGAAAAATATCCAAGAACTACCCATCATTCCTTGGCATTTGAAGTGCATCATATTTATTTTCAAGAAAAGTATGATCTTCTTAACTCAATTTCCAAATAAGCTTCTCATCATAACATAACCAATATGAATGCAAAAATTGAAGCTTATCTCAACCATCTCTATTACCTCTATTCATACAGAAGGCCAGCTTACCTGCTTCTGAACAGAAATGCTTTGAATTTCTTTGCAATAAAGCCATACATTCATACCATTGCCTCTACAAAGATAAAACCAGGAAACAAATAACAATTGTCACTTTTATGGTGATATAGTGCTGAATGCGTTATCTCCATGCCCCAGAAGACCTTAACATTTACTACCTTTTTCTTACCTATGAAAACTACAGGATCCCTAGGAATAGCAGGGTAGGGGTTTTACCACCACTGTAAATAAATTCTCATTAGCTTTTAATAACACAAATGCTTCACTGTATATCTTCTAATTTAAAATTATTTCTGTCTCATATTAAAAAAGTTGCATATTTCTCTGAAGAAATCTGAGTCCCCATTATTCTCAGTGCCCCTTATTTAGGAGAAGGCAGCTGTCTCTAGATACTGAACTAGTTGCAAGATCCTTATTTCCACACAGAACAGTATCAACTGATTTTATGAAGCATCTTGTTTGAAATGACACAGATTTCAAAGGTGAACTCTATAGATTTATTGACTGTAAAGCCAGAAAAAGGGCATCATGGTCTAACTTGCACAACAGCCATATGACATTTCAGAGTAATTTAGTACTGAACTAGATCACATGAATGTAGAAAAAATATCTAAATATTTTTTACATTAATTAAAAAAAATTTAGTGATGCAGAAGCTTTATCACTTGAACCCTTCTTCATTTGACCACAGTGGTGGTGAAAGGTACATACATTATTTGTAGAATCTTTCTGCCTAGTGTTAACCTACAGTCACTGTTGTAACTTCACTTAATAAATTGAAAAGCCTTGTTACAGAATTAATGATCAAGCCTTAACATTCTTTGTAATAAACCAACTAAATTGAGCTTGGATTTCAACATCTGCAATGTTTTCTCATCCTTTGAGTATTTTATGTGGATCTTCTTGGAAACTTCTAATTTATTTACACCCTCTAGCATTGAAAGTACAAGACCTGGTGCGTTTTACACATCAAAGTCTCCCTAGAATGAAATGCCAGCATAAAATCTTTTGGCTCCTTTATTCTTTGGAACATCATTCAGGGACCCCAGTTATGTATGTGTCTGAACCATGTTTTGGATAGGATAATATGTGCTTTCTCCTCAGAAAATTTTGAATGTTTGCACTCATATATACAAACTGAAAGCAATTCTAAGTTCAGGGAAGTGCTTCCAATTTCTGTTGAGAAGTCATCTAGCAGTTGCAGTGATATTTTATACTTTTTATTTATCACTATCTGTGTCAATGAAATAGTTAATATGGCCGTACAGCAAAACCTGCCACTTTTGAATTTCTTCAGGTAAGGGAAAAAGCAGGCAGTGTCTACTTTGGTCCTGTAATAGACCCTTCAAGACATTAAGAAGAGCATGCTCAAAAGCTAATTACTGAAAAAAAAAGAGAGAAAAAAGATATTTAAAACATTTAATGAACACATTAGCCAATAATTGTTCTGGAAAGTATTTCCACTGAGAAAAACAAATACAGAGATTTGTTTTATAATTAATTGTGTATTTATAAGCATGGCCAGGGCAGCTACTTTTGTTTCCAGAAACCAAGTCCTAATAATACCACAAGAAAAGCAGCTCCTGTGAACTTCATATTTCACCTACAGGCAATAAGGACAAATCATACCTTTTCATGCATCCATTTTTCTGATCAGATAGAAAAGGAATAATTTAAATAAGATGCATACATACAAACAAAAATGGAAAGGCTGACTCTGGATACGAATATATAAATTATTTGTACAGCAAAATGGTTAAGATTCTTTTTCCATTCTGTCCTCCATTTTATTTTCTTAAAAGGGAAAAATAGAACTGTTCTTGCTGAGATCATGGTGTCTAGGAGGATTAACAGAAATTTCCTAAGGTCATTTCTGTAACTTGCAAAAGTATTAGTAACATTTAATTAATAATAGTCTCAGTGAAAACAGATTAAGCCAACCACATCGAGTTTCTAGCCATCACTTCTTACATTGCTTCTGGTCCCTTTGGGATGCTGTGTAATGTTATCACAGACACATTTAACTGAGGCAATTTAATATTTCCCATAGAGAACACAAATCCATTTGCATTATTATCACCAAATAAAACCTTATTTCAATAACATTTAGCATAATTAAAATCTGTGAAAATAGAGTGCAGATTATATTCTGAAACTAATAAAGGATTAAGTATTAGTGACAGTTGTTCTGATTGAACGTATAAATATTGTTTTGCAAGTTGCTAAGTGACCCTATTTATGATTCGTGCTGGTTGAATATTTTTAATGTGCTGTTTGCATCGGGTGTAGGTGTGAAGGTGTTGGCAGCAAGGGAGCTGCAGCAGGTAGCCTCTGTGCGAAGAGCCAGAGGCTGCCCCGTGCCAGACATGGCTGGTCCAGCCAGGTCCAAAATGAGCCCTCCACAGGACACAGCTGAGGCCCTGAGCCAAGCTGATGGCACTTCTGAGAAAACATATTTAAGAAAGAACAAAATACCACATAGGCAGGGAAGATTGAGGGGAAAAAATGTGTGAGAAGCAATCCTGTGAACACCAAGGTCTGAGAAGAAGGAGGGGGAGGAAGCGCCTCAGGTGCTGGAGCAGAGATTTGCCTGTTGCCCATGGAGAGGACCATGGCAGAGCAGGTATCTCCCTGCGGCCTCTGGAGGACCCCGCATCAGAGCGGGTGAATATGCCCTGAAGGAACTGTGGCCTGTGGAGAAGAGCCCACGCTGGAGAAGGTTCACCCTGAAGGACTGCAGCCTGTGGAGGATCCACGCTGGAGCAGGGAAAAAGCGTGAGGAGGAAGGAGCTGCAGAGAGGATCTGTTATGGTCTGACTGCAAGCCCCCATTCACCATCCCCCTGCACTGCTTGGGGGGGGGCTGGGTAGAGGAATCAAAAATGAAGCCAAAAAGGGGGTTGCAGAAGGTGTTTTACTTTTTGTCTTTGTTTCTCACCTCCCTACTCTCTTTTTAGTTGGCAATAAATGAAATTAATTTTCCCCAAGTAGAGTCTGTTATGCCCATGACGATAATCGGTAAGTGATCTCTCTGTCTTTACCTTGACCCACAAGCTTTTCCATCTTATTTGCTCCCCCTGTCCTGTTGAGTATAG
>VYZV01039380.1:4404-27678 GCA_013401275.1 Pandion haliaetus | reverse complement strand
GTCTGGCAGCCAGCCAAGGTCAACCCACCACACTGCTGTATGTTATTTTCCAGATACGATGGGTTTGATTAGTAGGGCTTAAGGTACAGTTGCTAAAGGACATTTCAATGCAAAAATCCCATTGAAATAAATACTCCTGGCATGCACTGAAATCAGAAGGCAAAAAGAAAGTGGGGAAGAAGGCACATTAATCCATTTTAGGGTCTGGGTTTCAGATGATGAAATGAAGTTCTGTGGTTTTAGTTTTTCCCATTTCTTTTGGAAGGTACTTAAGACTGCTTTTTTCAGAACTTAACTAGTGAAACCAAAGTCTCACAGAAGTGCATCATTTATTGCAGTTAAATAGGTATAGTAGTAATAGGCACAAATAGGCAGTTTCTAGTCATTGCTGCATATGCATTGCACTAGTTCACACGCATATCAATACAAAATTGAATTTAAAAGCTCATGAAAATGCATGCCTGTAAGAGGGTGGGTGCTTATATTCCTACTTTGTATGCAAATACATAGATGATGGCTTGTGACTGCTTAATGAATTCTCAGAATTTATGTGATGTAACGAAATTTTTCTGCAAGCAACCACAGTACAAACTGACAGCTTGTAAAAGAGCACAACTGATAAGCTATAAATGATACAGTGAAGCTAGTAATTTAGACAAATTAAGTTTTTTGAGTAAAAAATATGTTATATAGTACCTTAACAAATTTGCTTAGCTGTTCAGATGCTGTTTATAGTCATTTCAGCAACTGTGACAAATTACCTAAGTTGGAGAAAAATATATGGTTTAACAAGAATATATATCAGATGCAGCCGTGATGTTCTCCTAAAAAGAACAGCATCTTTTCAACATACTTTATTAAGCTGAACTGCTGGTAAGGTTCTTAGTTTTGGTTATAATGGTCTGGAATATTTACAACTGTTTGGATTGCTATTGTTCAAGTGCATAGGAATTTAGAAACAAAATCATGAAAAGCTAATCTAAACAAGCATCTAAATTGTGCTTTTGGGAAAATATGTTGTGAATTTGCTGAATGGGATTGCACAAATCAGAGGTCTCCTGAGCTGTGAATATCAAGGAACTGAAAAATGGAGGGAGTGCTTTGATAACAGAATGCCAATGCTTTTCTTCATGTAGATTTTTGGTAAAAATTTGCAAAAATCAATATGTCTGATATATCCTTTGATACACTGAGTGCTGTTCTGATGAGAGTATTTATAAAGAAAATGTCCGTTGTCAAGTCATATACAATGTAGATAGCAGCTGACAGTATAATAATTTTTAATTGGACACAGGCACTTTCACCCACCCAGCTTAGGTAAGTTATACTGGGTTAAAAAAAATCTTGTATTTGATAGTCATTTTGATTTGGAGCTTAGTTGGTAGGGAGGAAGTTATGCTATAAAAGTAAATATTTATAATCTCTGAGAAATTTTTATCTTAAGAAGTGTGATTGTACAGCTAAAAGGACTATAGCTACAAAACAGCCACTGACATTTTAGAAAGTAAACACAAAAATACTCCTGGCCCAACTCCAATGTGGAAAGGATATGACACATAGAAGGAATAGCAGGAGTGGGGTTAAACACATCAGCTTGAACTGCATTGATTGGTTGGTGTTGAAATGGGGTAGTAAGTTCCAGACCCTTTCAAAATCTACATATAAAGATGCATAATCATCCATAGATTTTAGACCAACACTGAATGTGTTTCAGGCAAGTAGACCAAGAGTAAAATATTCTTCTAATAAAGCGCTTCCCTGAGAATGGAAGACTTGCCTGTTGAGAAGTCCCAGAAAAGGGCAGGTAGTTTTTATTCATATACAGCAGGTGTAATTCATACAGTGACCATTCTGGGGACTCAAGAAGCTCCACTGTCCTTTAGGCATTGCAAACTACAGTTAGTAATTTACCGCCAACGAGTCTGCTTCTAATTGTGCTTCAGTGGCTCATACTTGTTAACCCTTGCCTAGCCACAAGACTTGATCATACTGAGTGTATGAGTGTATAACTGGAGTGTATGAGACGAAGCAAGCATAACACTGGTATTGGTTATCAAACAGTAAAATATGATGTCTGAGTCTTGCAGCAACTGGAATACAAAGATTAAAACATCCTGCTTCCCCAGGCAAGTACTATGTCATTGCCATTATACTGTGCCACACATTCTTCTAGTGGTTACTGTCTTCCTTCACCTTTTTGTCATGCCCTTCTTAACTGGCTATTATCCATACATTAAGCATACAGTCAAATGCCAGCAATCCTTATAATCATCCATTCAGTTCATGTGCTAGCCATGAAGCGGCGAATAACAAATTATTAAATTTCCTTGTATACATATATCTATTGTGCAACATCCTTTTGAAGGGTCACAAATATTGCATGTCATTCCCTGAACTACCTGGACATTCACCTGGGAGCACTTGATCACATATGTGAATCAAATGATTTTCCAGATAGCACATATTTCACTAAACTAGCTTTCTTTTAATGATATTATTCATGTAATCCAAATCCTTATGCCCTAATATTGCTTTGTGCTTTTAACCTACCAGTTCTCTTGATGCCCTGAATTTTATTTCACTTTCCTATAATCAAAGTCTATCATTCTTCAAATCATTGGCAGTACTCCAAAATCATATATAATTCCTTAGCAGAAGCTTAATTTTTTACAAAGTAAGGAAATACAGACACAAAGAGACTCTAAGAAAAATCAAAATGGTTCAGGGCTATAAAGTACATTTGTTATCTGTTGCCTAGCATGCTTGATACACCGTATTTAATGAAATACAAGTCTGCCTTTGAAAAGATAAGCACAACTCTGACCTGATTCGATAGGAAGAAAAAAATGTTTGTAGCACAGCAAGTTATTATTTTATTATAACCAAAGATTAATATTTCAGTCTTCTTAAATTCATATTGAACAAGCATATTACTTACAGAAAAATCATTTAGTTTATTTTAAAGATTCCACATTGTAGCAAGCATTCTAATCTATGGAGTGCACTGGTCACTGTAACTGGTCTTAAGCAGTGTTGACTTTTATCTTTTTAACTTTTGCTGGAAAAAGTAACTAGTATAATTCCGCTTTACCGCTGTGGAGAACATTTTCTGCAATCTCACCCTTATCTCCTGTTACTCTCTTTAATACTCTATTTTGCATCTTCATTCACACATCTTTTTACATTTACTTAAACTAAACACACAAAGGACTATGTTTGTGCTTTTAACTTACCATCTTACTTGAAGAGAAGCTTAACCTCATTCCAAAACAATGGGAGGCAGCAGCCACCTTCAAAGGAAATACTTTAAGGAACTCACTTTACAAAATATAATTAATAATTAGTCCTTGGTGAATAAGAAATTTCAGTTACAAAGAATAATTACAAGAAAAGATGATGGAATCTTTCAAAATCAAACAAGTCAGAAAACACAAACATTCTCCATTTAAAAAATTCCTTATTTTATAGGGAGTATCAAAATCTACATTATTTGTTCTTCCAATCATTCACAGCAAAATCATGGTGCTTAACTTGGCCACAAGACTATGTTTTGTATAATCAAATCAGTATGTGCCAAATCTAACCTCCAAAAAACCCCCCAAACCCCAGTCAGCTATTCCTATTTCAGCCTGCTTGATCCAGCAAGTGGGTGTATCAGTAACAGAGAAGGCACAGCCTGAGTTTAGTGATCGGCAACATGGGCACAGCATTCACAGCTTTGCTATTTGCTAAGCTTATTCTAGCACTTAGCAATCTATGTCAAAACTTATGCTAGAAAGCTACTTTAATTGCCAATGGAACAGTAAAGAGCCCTTCTTCCCCAAAACAACACTGATCAACATCTTCATCTTAATGAATTGACCATATAGAGCTGTCACATTGCTTTACCATACTTCATTGATTTTAAGGCTCTGAAAGACTCCTATGTTCATTTTTAACCTGTCCCACATGACAAATCGTGAGACTTTCCTGAGTCAGTTATTGCATCCAGTCCAAAAGCTATGGATGAGCTAGAGCAAGCATCTCTCTTTCAATTGCATGCAACCTCAATTTAAAAGTTTCCAGAGAAGAAAAAATCCACGAAATGTCTTTGTAAATGGACATACTGACTTTTGTGTATTATTTTTGTTCCATTCTTGCTTTTAGATCTCGTTTTGTCTGTTGGAATGCAGAGAATGAGCAGATTTGCTGTTTATCGTTAAGAGATTATCTTCAGGAAGGACTATACTATCACATCAACTTTCTGTCTTCTCTAATAGGAGATAAAACCTGTATTAGTTTAGACTTGCCACGGCTTTTTCTCACTTTCTGAGTTTTCAACTTCCTTTTTGAACTACTAATTCCCTAACTGGCTGCAGTACTCCAGTAAAGCAGTGCCAAAAGGACTGATATAAAACGGTCTTGCCTCTCTTTGCAACATATTCCACTATTTTCATATCCAATGGCTGCCTGACCTCTTTTCAGTACTCTGAGCATGAGCTTGCACTGTGACCCTGCCTCTGTTTAGGCCTCTGTGCTCTGTATTGGGTGAATATACTCTCACCTGGTACCTCTAGCACCTGGTCTTTTTTTATCCAGAAGCGCAACCTTACACTTCATTGTATTTTACACATGTTTTGATAGCATCCAGCCTGTTAATTGACCTAAGTTGTTATGTATCATTAATTTGTCTTCCTAAGTTTATTATTGTCAGTTGCAACGTTGTCAGTGGTAATATCATACCATATCATTGATAAAATATGTTGAAAGTGTTGAACTAAGAATAAGCACATGTGAGACCTCATTAGAAATGCTTGCAATTGCAGGTCTGTAATTTGTAAGCCACTAAACTCTTCGTGTTGCTGTAGCATTAATCCACCTAATGAAAATGTAGTGCAGTACCACACCTCTTCATAAATCTCTACAAAAAGATGCATCAACACCTTTACAAACTATGTTTTTAACCTCATGAGGAAAATATACCAAGGACTGTCATTCTTTATAAACCAGTTATAACCAGTTTTAATTAGGTTACCCCCTTTCAATGTTTTATTAATAATGTCCCATATTAAGCACTTTCTATTTTGCTTTTAATCAAAGTTGGATAGGCAGGCCTGTAAACACCCACATCATTTGGTATAGCTTTTCAACAGTTATTGAACAGACCAATCTCTTGAAAGTTTTACTGACAATTTTTTCCAGTATCAATTTACTAAGAAAACAAATGACAACTCATTAAAAATCCTTTCTTTCCTATTATGCATTAGAAACTTATTTTCCTTTATACTCTCTGCCATAACTTTCTCTTTGTAATTTTAATCTTTATCAGTTTCCCATACTTCCTTTCTGGTTGATGTTCAGCAGCAGTAGCTTCTCCCGTCTTCCACTTATGATTTTTTTTCTTCATTTCTTCATTTCCTCTCTAAATGCCGAGGGCCTTTGTTTAGTTTCATTTCTTTGTTTGCTTTTGATAAGAGCAGTCTTCTTAATGCTGTGATAGCAAGCTTGACAGCACCTAGTAAAATACTTTTAAGTAGTATCCAAATGTCATTCATATCTTGCTAAATTCTTCTTACTATCTGATTTAGCTGTAAGTGTTTTTTGGCTTTATGATAGAATCTCTTTAAATAATTACATGTATATTTTCCTTTTATGTATTCTATTCTGTATGCACACCGTAAATGTGATTCACTGGAACATAATGACAGGTGAGGGAAGGGGCTGAGGGAAGGGCATGCTTGGCATGAAGACAAGAAGGCTTTGCAGGGACTTAATAGCAGCTTTCCAGTACCTAAGGGGAGGTTATCAACAAGATGAAGCTAGACTCTCTACTGAGATGTGTGACAAGAGAACAAGGAAAAATGAGATGCCAACTTTACATAAGGAAAAAAAAAATCACAGTGACACTAACCAAGGATTGGAACAGGGTGCCCAAAGAGGCTGGGTAATCTCTGTCCTTGGAGGTTTGTCTGACCTGAGCAGCCTGGTCTGATCACAGAGTTGATCCTGCTTTAAGCAGGAGGTTGGACTAAAGACCCCCTGAGGTCCCATCCAGCCTGAATTATTCCAATTCTGTGATAAAATCACTCATAACTCTGCCAGTATTTATTTTTTAATCCTGTTTGTAATTCCCTCTGTCTGTCAGAATGAGGCTTTAGCATTCTACTGGGCTGGTTATGATCATGCTTTAGGTTTAGATTTTTACAAAACAAAGATGTTTAGCGATTTTGAGGATGTTTTAGAATTAGCCATGTGAGACTTCCAGTTCTTGTCATTATTAATAGATTAGCTACGATAACACAAGTTCACTAAACATGTGAATGCCTTTTCCAGCCTTCCTTGCTGTTTGTTTTGTATAGCAGATAGGCTAGTATCTATATTATAAAATCAACATTGCATGTGCAGTAGGCCTTTGACAAACAATCATTTAAAAACTTCAAAACTGTGTAAATTGCCAATAGCAAGCTGTGGTAGAGTCACAAAGTAACATTTATCAGTTGTGATAATACCTTGTCAGAGGACCTAGGGTAATGTAGGAGGAAGAATACTCTGTTGACACAAACTGCTTGGTTTCCTACTCCTAGGATGGTTCTTTAATACTTATGTCACTTGGCTGAAGCCTATTTTCTGTGTCCTGTAAGCCACAGGCTGGCTGATACTGAACACAACATATAAAAAATTCTCTTGCACTGAATGTTATACAAACAAATCTTTTCTGCTGACAGGATGAGGGCCCAGATGGTCCAGATTCACTTCTCTGAGGTACTCAAGAATTTTATTTTCAGGATTTAGAAAGTAAATAATGATTAAAAAAGACAAAACGACTGTCTCTTCTCCCAGCAGTCACTTTTGCTTGGCTACAGGCTTTCTAAGTAGTCTTTTTATTGATCAGAAAAATGTCTGAGCATGCACGCCTTTTGATAACATCCAAAGCTAACACCTTAAAGATGATTATTCCCATAATACTGTCCTTTTCAATGTGGTGTTAATGTGGACATGTTAAAGTGACTTTAAAAATTCATGCCAGTGAGGACTCCTTTGCTTTCATGTCAGAATTTGTGACTCCTTGCCATAAACAACCTCAGTGATACGCCTGTGGGCTTGTGACTCTTCCTATAAAACCAACCACACTAGCAATTTCATTTTGAAGTTGGTATTGCAAGTGAGATAGGCTAGTGTTCCCCTATTACCATAACCCAGACAAAACTTGCTGCATACAGTTGAAGCATAAAACTTTTCCTGTTGCGTGTTCTGCCAGCTGAAATGGAGCCATTTGCCAGGACGTGGCCTGCGATTTTGTCCACAATACATTACTATAGTAGTCATTAATTCCCCAGGCTTTGGCTTTGCCTCAAAGTCTACTTCAGAGTACATTTTCTGTATGTACCCTGGGAGTAAACTGAAGGGGATGTTGGTATAACATATAGCTGAAATCTTATGTTGTAACATAAGAAAGATGCAAGAAAGTACGTTTTTGTCACGGAATGCACAAAAGCACACCCTCGGCACTTTCTAAATGCACATGAATATCTTGGTTAACGTTATCTCCCTCTGTTTCATGACATGGATCTTCTTTTCAGCCACCCTTTTACGTCTTTGCCTCTGCTTCACGGAAAAACATAAACCACTGCTCTCACTTGTGGGAAATGAGGAGTGCATGGTCCTTAGTATAAGAGTAGATACAGAGCTGCATATCTGCATTGTTCCCAAAGCATTCAAAACCAAAGAACTGGTTTTAATCTGAATGTCATCAAGCAGTACTAGGTAACTTGATTTGTTATGCAAGGCAAAATAATTTTTACATCATCAGAACCCTCTGATTCAGCTAAATGGAAATCCCTAACCTACTTACTGGTAGAGTAAGTAGGAAGCCTTGGAAGAGGAGGAGTGGAGGAAGCAGGGAGAAAGGATTTGCATCCAACTATTCCATATATAGTTTTTCTCTAAATATCTTCTGGCCATTGTCAGAGGCAGAAAATTTTGAAAGTCTTACATTCTTATGGTGTCTTGGGGACTTAATAAGAGAATTATAGTTGAGTTTTAAAGACTGGAAAATCGAAGAAGTCATTTGGGAAAATGACTTCGTGTATTAGATGAAATTTTATTACCTCTCTAATGAAGATATCATGCTAATACAGAAAAAGAGGGGTCTCTGTTAACCTGTGGCAGTTGCTACCTGATCAAGTAATTGTTGTAGACAAGGTGTACATTTTCCAGTCATATTAAAACACCAGTCTTATGTAACTTCAGCCACCTAAAGCTAAACATCTAAACAATTTGTCTTACACATAGCCCTTCTCTATAAAGAGTCAGGACTGGTAAGGAGAAGTTGGTGCATCTCACAGCCCATGTTAGGTAGCCACAGAGTGGATCTCTGCATGAGAGTACATTTAGAGACAAACTAGAAATTAAACATGGAACATGGTTATTAGAGGATCAAATAAGTTAAAGATGGAAAATACACCTACTATTGTTGAGGAATCAAAATGTAAGGACCCCAAATTTTAGACAAACGAATTTTGGCTCCTGAAGTTCTCTACTTAAACTCTATACTGAGGATTCTTGTTTAGCAGGCTTTTGTAGTGATCAGCCACATGACATTCTCTTCTGTATTTTTATTTGTGTTTTCAATTACAGTACACTTCGTAGTAGACAGGCAACAACTTTTCTACTAGAAAGCTGCTCAAAGTAGCAAGCCCATACTTAGAGATAGATTGTTAATTATTTTCATTTTTTTCTGATGTGGAATAAATGTACATGCTATTTTCACCACAAATTTTAATTAATCCAAATAAAATTTCATATATGAGCTGTCAGAGGAAATGCCCAACCCATTAGTGAGAGTATAGTTACCTAATGTTATGTGAAGAAGCCTGTACTTGCTATTATTTTGTTTAGCCATCATAGGTGTTTAATTACATTCTTTTGATGTCAGTAAAATCATTTAACTTCCCCTGAAGACATTGAAAGGCATCTGCTATATTGAAAAAAGTATTTTCCCATGCCACAATTTGAGTTTTAAGCATAACTACTTACCCAACACATAGCTGTATCTTTTAAAAGTTCAAAATAAGTTTTATGCTCAAATAAGAATTCAGCCATTACATTTTGCTTTTAAAGTATGGTCAGCAATACACATAACAAAATGTATGTTTCCATAACAAAGAACCCCATAGCTGGATATATATTTGGAAGCTGTTCTAATGGTGCAATTCCAACTAATTTTATTTCTTTCCATAAGAATTTTGTTATATAGCTAAACAGTAGAAAACAGAGCATAGCTGCGTAATTTATAACTCTATTTGAAATTTAGCAGCTGGGTCAGCACATTTATGGTGTATAAAACTAAGAAATTTTGTCTGGGTCCATAATGTTTCTAATGTCCAATTGGGAATTAAATTCTTTCTATGCCACCATTTTTTAAACAAGTCTACAAAAGAGAATGTCACGTGGTAGATTCAGGAGCAGAATACACTGTCCTGTACTTAATTACCATCAACCATTATTCAGACATTTCCTGTGCTCTGTCTACTACAGCATTTCATACTTTGTTTTTTATGCTAGCAAAGCGTATTATAGAAAGGTGCATTAGTAACTGAAGGTGCGTATTCAATTTTTTATGTATATTTTCTTCAGAACTCTGATATTATCTAAAATGTTTTGGGATCATTACACCATGTTTCCATCACTGTTACAACAGAATGTGCGCACATTGTCCTCTGGAGAGCAGCTGTCAGCTGTAAAAAATTAGTATCATATGATACCTCCAATATTCCGCTACCTTTTTATCTATTCAAACCACATGAGGCACAGAAAATGATACATGCTCATTGCTCACTATCATAATTATAACTTCATTCTTCTATTTTTAAAATATCTAAGCCTTGGAAATTTTAATAACTCCAATGTATTTGCAATATTTTCTTATGATCACCCATCTGTAACTCCTAAAAAAAATATTTTTGTCTTACCATTACTATGCATTTTTGGTTACACCTGGGCTACAGCACTGAGATTGGTAGATTAAAGCATATATAAATAAGAACCGAAAGAAAATAATTTCAACACACTAAAGACAAACCATCATACCCAATGTTCCTACATATATATTTCCCTTATCCTGTATTGAATTGCAGTTAAAACTATTATGATATTCCTTTCCACTATGGTATTTTTAAAAAACATTTCACAGGCAAGTAGAAATTATAGAATTGTTGACTTTTGTAATATTTCCTATAAATTATGTAAACAAAAATAGTATCTTGGACTGATCATTGTTTGTTAAAAAAAAGAAAAAAGCAAATCATAAATTTGGTCTTTCAAATATGGCTTTTAATCCTTACCCTCCAAATCACGCTGAGAACACTACTGGAAATCTCATAATGACATTGAAACAAACCAACTACAAAACCAAGACCTCGCCAAAGGAATTCATAGGTTTTTGACAGGTTTGAATCCAATCCAAACACAACTTAATCCAAAACTATTTCTTCAGTTAGATAGCTGTATAGTCATAAAACTGCCGTTGTGCTGCAACAGCAACATATAGTAACACATGTAAAGATTTTATAGCTATAAATATCAATACAGAAATATAAATTAATCCTACTTAATTTCAGGTGGTAAAATATGTCTCAAGTGAGTGAGCTGGAATTCCTCATCCCTTTCCATTAACTGTAGAGGAAACATAAACGTCTGTCTTAGAGTAGGTCACTGATTCTTAAGCACTATTATTAGGTGAGATGTATTCCACTGTAAAAATTGCCATCTCTATTCTACAAAAATACTTGACGTAGGAAATAAATTAACCTGTAAGAAGCAACATTAAATACATTCAATTAGGGAAATTCAACTACAATATACTCTGTATTTCTTGTCCAGAAGTAGTACATGACTGGCAATTATAATTTAGTACAAGCTACGAAACTTACATTTAACATTATTTATTCTTCAACTATTAGAATTCATTCCACTGGATCTAGAGCTCAAGGTAAATACTTAAGGAGGAATAGCATTATCCATTGCCATTATAACCAGAACGTAAGATATGTTTACTTAATATAAATAATAATATGCACTTATCCAAAGCTCTAAGTAGCCTAACTATTAATAACACAATACATAAAATAATATCAACTTTAACTTAACTGGAAACTCAGCAAACAGGAAATATATACACTCCTTTCCAATCTCTCATCTTTGTGGGATGTAAAGTTTCCAACACTTTTTTTTTCTGCCCTCTCAAAATGATGTCTTTTGCAACCTGAAAATAAGATTATTGTACTCAGGCAGTTTCAGACTCAGGTGGTGCTAGAGGCAATGTTTACAGCCCTAGAGCATTTATAGAGAACACATCTGATTGCATGTATGTGTACGGGGAGAAGGAGAAAGGGCGGGGAGAGTGTAAAGAAATCAGCATTGAGTTCTCTGCTAGCAGCAGCTGTGGTAATATGACATTGGATAATACAATATTTTGTAGGCTTACATGATTTATAACATCCTAAACAGCTTCTGGAAGCAATTAAGCAACCAGTGCAGACCTCAGAAGATGGGATGCTGCCTGCCTCCCACAGATCGATAGCTCACTAAATTGACTGATGCATTCATTATCAGTTTCAGTCCCTGACTGTCTATATCAGCTTGGTGCAATAGTCTAATTTGAAAGTAGCAAAGCAATAGAAAACGGTAACAAAAAGAGCTGCTTTCAAAATGTTGTGGTTTAACCCCAGCCAGCAACTAAACACCACGCAGCCGCTCACCCACTTCCCCCCCCACCCCAGTGGATGGGGGAGAAAATCGGGAAAAGAACTAAAACTCGTGGGTTGAGATAAGAACGGTTTAATAGAACAGAAAAGAAGAAACTAATAATGATAATGATAACACTAATGAAATGACAACAGTAATAATAAAAGGATTGGAATATACAAGTGATGCACAATGCAATTGCCCACCACCCGCCGACCAACGCGCCCGTTAGTCCCCGAGCGGCGATCCCCCCCAGTTCCTAAAACGTCACATGGTATGGAATACTCCGTTGGTCACTTTGGGTCAGCTGCCCTGACTGTGTTCCCTCCCAGCTTCTTGTGCCCCTGCAGCTTTCTTGCTGGCTGGGCATCAGAGGCCGAAAAGCCTTGACTTTAGACTGAACATTACTCAGCAACAACTGAAAACATCAGTGTGTTATCAACATTCTTCTCATACCTAGCTCAAAAACATAGCACTGTACCAGCTACTAGGAAGACAATTAACTCTGTCCCAGCTGAAACCAGGACACAAAAGGTGGCAGCTTACTAACCAAACACAGTTCATAATAAACTTGCTGGGTAACTCATATAATAAGATCACCAAACAGTTTAAATTCCCATTTTTAGCAAGCAATGGCAAGCTTCTATTCTCAGTCATCTTCTATTTCCTTTTCCAGCATCTGTTTCTGTAACAATCACAATCTCAGTCCTGGTCTAAGTTTCAGACAAGTCACTCCCTTCCATGCCTCTAGCTCGTGTAGATAATGATTGCAGTCCTTTGTTGCAATGTCCAAGCGCCAGGCACAGGACTACATACAAGCAGCTGACTGGTAATATCATTTCCTCTGCCTCCTAACAACTCCCCTAACAATGGGGAATACACACTGAAGAGGAAAACTGCAGTCTATGCTTGAGACGCCTCTTGAGAGAGACTGTTAGCTGAGATTTCATCTAAGGACAAGAACAAAGAATTATTCTGTTTGCTTTTGTCAAGGTCTTCAGGTGCATCATAAAGTACACGAACAGTTCAGCAGATTTCATAAAACATCAGTGTGGATATCTGATCATTATCTGTTTTGCAGAGAAAAACCTCCATTGTCCTTATAATCTGACATAAATGTTTTGTATGGAAACCAAGTTTATGAGTCTTAAACACGCAAACAACTCTTCTAAATACAAACCAAAACATAGGTGTGTCTGACTGATGTTGGGTCAATGTTAGCTCGAGAGCTATAGCTGTACACTGAGCAGCCACACTAATAATGGGGCTAACACAGTCCTACCAAAGATCAAGGGTCTTTTTAAAATAATTTATTATTTTACAATACTGCCACAGGTAAAATAATAAATTGCTTATGAGTGAATTCTTTATGGGTAACAACATGGATTTTTTACAGAGTATGATTAGCTGAATAAAAGGTTAAGTGCCAACACATTTAATTTCTAAAGTATCGTGAAATAAATGTAAGACTATTAATGTAACACAACATCACTGGACTTGTTACTATTCTTGCCATACTCCTTGAGGACATGTAATAATAATTGCCTTTGGAGCTTTAATATTCATTTGCTCATTCGTTTTCACAAGTGTATAACTGTGCTTTTCTTGCCAGGCACTGGTGGTGGTAACAAAGGCTGGGTTTAAATATCTAGGGTTGGACTAAAATTAACAGCCCTACCCAGAAATCTGCCCTACCCAGAAATCTGGGAAAACACACACCTCTTTTTCGAGTCACTGAGAAAGCCATGAATCCTCTCTTAAAAGCATTGCATCTGTTGATAAATAAAACCGACTTTACTGAAACAGGAGAATACAAGAGCATTAATGTTGAAAGACACAAGAACAGATACACCATGTGTCTATCTTACAAACGAAATAATTACTCTGGTGATGTCTTGGGCTAAAATCCACTGTATCTGGTATACTACCTTCCAGACTCCATGTCCAGTAGACAGTTACTTCCTTGAACATTCCTCACTTTTCTAACATATCACATTCAGAGCATATTAACCATGCTTAACGTCCCAGAGATGCAGCGTGAGACTGGCCATATTCATTCACTTGGGAAAATGCTGACAACCACACACACCATCCTAGCAGCATCACCTCATGCAACTGCTGCGTTTAGTCGCGATGACAACTCTGTTCAATGACACTGGCACCAGAGATTTGCACTAAATTGTTGCCTCCATTTGAGCAACTCAGAGGTGTCCCACTCAATTGAACCATGGGTGTTGGAAAAAAGAGCCTGGTTCAGAAGCCATTCTGATTTAACATCTTGCTATGAAGGCCCACTTTCTTTTAAATAAAATATGAGGTTCAGGATTTTAACCATACTGCCATATTCTAGGCAGGGCTCATACCCACATATGGTTTATACCCTTACACAGAATACATACCAGCAGGGACTTTGCTCCCTCATACAACATAAAAGTAATTTAGTATTAACCAAACACTCCAGCATCTGCTGCTCTTGGTTGTATATCTGAGTTTAAGGTTATGATGAGGTCAGTTCTGTGGCTTACTAATTGCACAAAATTTTCTTACTCCTACCTCCAAAATATTGAATTAAACAAACCGAAAAGAACCAAAGTATTTGAACTAGCATAGCAAGTATCACTCATGCATACTAGGGTTTTTTCACTGTGTAATTCATTAAAAAGTAGAGAAATAGGCAGGAGAAGCTCCATTACATGTAATCCTGATATCATAATGATATGCTAATCTATTCTGAAATATGCCAGATTTGCTCAACTAAAATTAATAACACTCATTTTCTTGGAACAAATGGCTCGTTGAAGTCAAAATGAGCCACCTATTAACACTTAGATTCATGTCTGATTCTTTTTCTGAACTCGTTTTCTATTTGAAAAATACTAAGACCTTATAAGAAATATTAAGATAATGAAATACTAAAGTGAAAGGACTAAAATTAACTAATTTCAAACAAATTAGCATGGTTACTTAGGTTACTTTCTTCTTTTCACTAAGGAGTTTTCATAACCTTTTCTGCCTACTTCCTCTACACCTAGATTTTATTTACACTTAGAATATCACATCTAAAATTGCACCATTAAATCACATATTACATGAGAGGGAATCACCTTTTAGAGAGTCAGTAATGGGAGTATCCACTGTCTTGACAGCCTTCTTCCATAGCTTGCCACTCACTACTGTGGAAGTTTGATGCTTTTCAGGGCTTTGCCCTCAGTTTCTTACATGTGTTGGCAAGGATTTGCCTAGTTTATGTACCGTCAAGTTACTTTTTTCAGCCAGGTCCAACAATCTACTTTTCTAAATCCCTACATTTGAGATGGGAAAATCCAGTTTTCCCAATTCTGTTCTAACAAAACCACTGTGGGTCAATGAATATTAAAAGATAGTTGAACTCCATTGTACTTCTCCACTAATAGTTATACCCACTGATGGAAAAACAGCGACAAAGCCATTAGGTTATTATGTGATAAAATGCTGCTCTCCACAGGCACCAGGAAGCACAGGGGAAGAATGGCAGGTAGGGAAACCCAAATCCTATCCAGCTCCGGCCACTCACAAGGCCATCACAGGAGAGCTCAGCCCGTCAAAGGCCCACGTACACAACACAGAGGAGCACAGAGATATGATGGCAGGAAGAGGAACCCAAATGATAGACTCAGGTGAATGGACACCCTGTCTGAGCCCCCCGCAAGGGCTGTCTGAGGAGAGCATCAGTCGTGTTGTCCAGGTGTGAAACCCATCAAAATGAGTCAACAGAAGCAACTCTCTGGAGCATCTTTCAGGAGGGTTACTGCCTAAGGGTCTGGGGGACACTGTGGGACGCAGGGGAAGAGCATTTTGAGATTGCACAAGATGTATTATGGGATGTTTAGGGGAGGAAGTTAAGGTAGGGAAAGGGAGGGATCAACGTGGTTTGGGGAGGAACAAGCATGGGAAAATAAAGGGTTAAAGTTGCACGTGAGCTGACAGAACATGAACAGTGGGTGGTCAGTGGGCTTGCCTGGCCATGCTCTGCACAAAGGGTCCATGTGCCTAGGTGACAGCATCTGGAGACACCTGAGTGAAAGCAAGTGTCAGCTTCTGGAGTGGGACCAAGGGTCAGAGGCCCATGTGCTCGTGGTGCAGCACCTGGAGCAAGTGTGGATGTGCAAGTGGGTGTGTGGGCACCAGCAGGGATCAAGTTGGACTTGCCAGCAAGTAGGTGAAGCGACCTGGGAGCAAGGTTGGGGGGTGTGTCTCCAAGGGTGAGACCACAGGAAGAAGACGGGGCTGTCAGAGGGACCATAGGGTCTGGGGGCCTCTGAGGGCAAGATCAGCTGGAAGGTGTGCATGCCTCTGTGTGTGTGTGTATCTGTAGCAGCAACTGGAGTGGGGCTGCAGACCTGGGGGTTTGTGTGTCCAGGTGCCAGGAGCTGGGGGGACTGGGACCCAGCGGCTGCTACTGGGCTGATTGAATTGCTGAATCCGGCTGCGAGGTGGATCCACCTTCTACATATATTCCTGCTAGCAGACCTCCATCCTGCTCAGCCAGAGAGGAGAGCTGGATGTGGCCATTGGTCCTGTTTGTGAGTGCTGAGCGTGGCTGGCTGTGGCTGGCTGTGTGTAGGTGTGTATTTGTGGTGCTGCACACGGGTGTTTATGTGTGTGCCTGCTGGGAAGACATGCTCAGCCTCGCAACTGGTGGCACCTGGGGGCATGGAGCTGTCGCAGCTTTACTTCTGTTAGGCTACAGGGTTTGGCACCTCCGTAGCAGAAACTACAAATTTTCCAGTAACACCTGCTTAATAATATTGCATCATAAGCCAAATCTATGGATTAATTTAGTTAAGTTATATATATATTATTCCTCAAATAATTACAATGGATATTATGGAATAAATAAAAAACAATACCAGGTACAAGATTTTAAATAACATTTTGCAAAGTATTTAATAACTTCGGGTGTTTTCAACCTTTCTGCCTTTCTAGCAGTAAAAAATAAGGATAATTTCAGCTTCTAAAGATTCTTACTGTTACTTAGCCAACACCAGAAGGACTCTGCCCACACTGCCTTGGTGAGGTGTGCCAACGGTTAAATGAAACAGAGCTGCACTAATGTGAATTTTTCTTTTAGTTATTTCTCCAGATGGACCAGGGAACCAGTGGAGGCTGGCAAGATGTAGATATTGTCTAAGCTCTTAGTCGCAAGTGGTGATGGAAACAGAATAGCTAAATAGCTAATATAAGGACAGTATTGTATATAATATTATGTCAGTATTGTCTAAACCTGAATTCAGAATCAACATACACCAGATAAAGAACATGCTACAAACTGCAGAAAAATCTATTAGATTTATCTCTTTGGCAGTTTTTCTTTAAAACATAAAACCCCTAGAAGTATCACAATAACAATGCTAAACACTGTCATTTACCCTTCATTAAGAAAGTGGTGATAGGAATCCTGTAATTGTAAAAGCTTTCTAGATCAAACAAAAATCATTAACATACTCTGTTTTTATTTTCTTCTCCCATGGTCTCAGTGCCAGCTTGTAGTGGTTTAATGTGGATCCAATTTAATGTGGATTGTGCAGCCAAAACCAGCACAATCACTGAAAGTGTTGTGTGAATGTGATACAAATAGAATTGTGATAAAATTCTTCTTTTTGATTTACAAAAAACCTAATTTTATCTCCATGTTGTGTTTTCACAAGAAAAATGAAGGTACAATGGATTCGGGGACATTCAGAAGATGAGCAAAAGGGTATGTTTAAGAAATTAAAACATCTGCTGACTGAAATTTGGTTAGCAGAAAGCAGAAGAGATTTTTATTCAGTGAAATTGTTTGATTCGGAAAATCAGCTATTCCAAATTTGCATTCAGTTTAGCTAAGAAAATATAAAGGTCAGTTATCAAGACTACATTTTCATTCCACTGAATCACTGCTGCCCAAAGGTACAACAGCTCAGTGCGTACAGTAAAGCAGCCTAGGAATTATATTTAATTACATTGACTAATGCCATTCACATTGCTTTGACTATTGCAGACATCTGATGTAGCCAAAGCTCCAAGAATTTAATGTCAGCTTTTACACTGATCTTCACAAATGGAAGTGGTTTCTTCATCTTCTGACATGACTCTCATCAAACTAATCTTCTCATCCTTTTAGGCATTTTTCTATCTGCTCTGTGAAGCTTCAGATGTTCAAAGCAAACAGAGATGAGTCTATAAACCCAAGCCTTTCATTTTTGTTTTGCTTACAGCCTATTTAAACAAAGTCTCAGAAACAAAGGTATCTATGTAAAAGTTTTCTGTGCTTTTGCTCCTTTAGTTAAAGCTTGCAAAACTCCCAGTTACCTTCTCTGACACTGAAAAATACCTAATAAAAAACAGGGGATTTGACTTGAAAATAGCTAGACATACAGGAAGAAAAAGAACTTTGTTCAAATAGAATCTTTCAGACCTCTCTAGATGACTAAATATAAAAATAATGTTAAAAATAAAAACACCCCTTAATTAAAACATAATAAAGACCACAAAAATATTAGACATCAAATTAATAATCATTTACATAACATTTTTTGACTCTGAGGTTGCATTGATTCATCATTGTTTCACTTCTTAAATACCGCTTTTTTAAAAAAGAATGGTTTTTTTCCTGGTGTTTTGAAATCTGGAACCATGTCACACTAAAAATATCACATACGTACCTATCTGTGAAATTTACAGTAAGAATAGGAAGGGCTCCCGAGAGGCCAAAGCCCATTTTCTGTCACCTCTAACTGATCTTTGTCTAACCTCTCCTTACACAGTTTTGAGAATTAAGATTTTATGCTCCTCCAACAGTTCACACTTAGTGAAACTCATACTTAGTGATAAAAATTTTTCCCTAAACTCGAACCAGACCTTTTCTTGCTGCTTATGCCCATCATTTTTTCTTCCATCCACTGTGGATACAGGGAATGGATTGTGCTCTTTTTCTGCAGACACTTTGTATTTAAGTGATACTGAGCAACTTGTGAAAAACCTACTCTTGGCAAAACTGTACATTGCACATGGGTTACTGCACATTTTCTTGTGCACAAAGGTTCAAGTTACTATTGCTATACTACTACTATAATACAGTAACTTCTAGGACCTATGGTGACATAGGAATACATTTCAGTTCACTAGGGGCTTCACAAATATATAATGGCCCCCGTCTCAAGGGAGTTTGTGATATAAACGAAAGATACAACAAAAGGATACAAGTTTAGGAGTATAAGGTCATGCAATATTAGTAAGTATAATAGTGTCTCCACTGCTGCCAAGTTTTGAAGCCATCATGGCAAACGAGAATTTGAAGGAAAAACATTAAAGAGAACAATTAAATTACTTGGGGGATTTTTGGGGAAACTACACATGGGAGAAACCGCAAACATTCTTGTTTAAAACCTAGGAAAAAAACCCATGCTCTTTAATGTTTTTATAAATGATTTGGATGCAGGATTCAAATGTATATTAGGTAAGTTTGCCAATGATACTAAACTAGGAGGAGCTGTGGACTCCCTCGAGGACAGCAAAGCCTTACAGAGAGATCTGGATAGACTAGAGAGCTGGGCAATCACCAACTGTATGAAATTTAACAAGAGCAAGTGCTGGATTCTGCACCTGCGATGGGGTCATCCTGGTTATACGTACAAACTGGGAGATGAGAGGCTGGAGAGCAGCCCCGTGGAAAGAGATCTGGGGGTTTGGGTTGATGACGAGTTGAATATGAGTCAACGGTGTGCCCTGGCAGCCAAAAGGGCCAAGCGTGTCCCAGGGTTCACCAAGCACTGCATAGCTAGCCGGTTGAGGGAGGTGATTGTCCCACTCTACACCGCACTGGTGCATCCCCACCTCAAGTACTGTGTGCAGTTTTGGGCACCTCAACGTAAGAAGGACATGAAACTATTAGAGTGTGTCCAGAGGAGGGAGACCAAGATGGTGAAAGGCCTCAAGAGCAAGTCTTACAAGGAGTGGCTGAGGTCACTTGGTTTGTTCAGCTTGGAGAAGAGAAGGCTGAGGGGTCACCTCATGGCACTCTACAGCTTCCTCAAGGGGGGAAGCGGAGGGGAAGTTGCTGATCTCCTCTCTCTGGTGACCAGCGATAGAACACGAGGAAATGGAATGAAGCTGCATCAGGGGAAGTTCAGACTGGACATTAAGAAAAGGTTCTTCACTGAGAGGGTGGTTGGTCACTGGAACAGGCTCCCCAGGGAAGTGGTCATGGCACCAAGCCTGTCAGAGTTCAGTGAGCATCTGGACAACACTCTTAGTCATGTGGTTTAGTTTTAGGTAGTCCTGTGAGGATCAGGGATTTGGACTCGATCCTTATGGGTCCCTTCCAAATTGAGATATTCCGTGATTCTATGATTTTAAATGGGAGAAAAAGCTGCAGTATTGGCTGATTAAAAGTGGCAAATTATGTTTTCTATGAATGAAAGCTGAAGAATAGGATAAAATCAATGCTAGTTTTGAAAGTAAAACAAATATTTTGTTTTGTTGAAGGAAAGCAGAGTGGGTTTCAGGCTACAAAGCAATGTGTGACATGGGTAGGGGCATAATCTTTACAGCAGCACCCAATAGATGCAAGCAATATTTATACAAACACACAGATTTATATTAGTCAATATCACAAAAAAAAGATGTTGTAATAAATCTGATGTGAAATTATAGAATTTTTGACTGTGTGTCTATGTAGGAAAGGTCTTACAGGAAAAACTTCATTTGATAGTACTGGAGAATGAAATTTTCTTTTGTTTATTTGAAGACTTCTCAACAAAAAATAAAAAACAGAGACAACCTGACAATAATATAGGGCTCACAGTGGAATTCCTAAAGACTAGCTGCAAGGTCCTGACCACATGTTTTTTATTTGGTAAACTCAATTTCATTCAAATCACCAGCAAACATACCTAAAAAAAGCAATTTTTTTTTTCCTTTTTTTGTTGTTGGGTTTTTTTCTTCCTATGCTACAGCATCCAGCATTCCAGAAACTTTTTGTAGGCTGATATGTGGAAAAAGAAGATGAAGAGTTAAAAGGTCATTCTGTCTCATCCATTTATTCTCCATTTATTTGTGAGTCACGCATGAGTAATAACTTTTGCTAAACAGAAGAATGAGTGGTAATATTTTCCCATGTAGCAGATACCTGAGCTTTAGTAGAATCCCTCCTTAACTCCACCAAACTGGAAGGATATGCTTGTCCGGCTCTTTGATTCAAAGTAATTAACACCAGACTTCCCGAATGAGAACATGTCCTGTGGAAACAGAGGGTGGGTCCACAACATTACTTAAGATGTTTGACCTTTTTGCGTTCTGAAGGCTCATCTTGCAGAAACTTTCTGAGTGGATTTCTATGCTTTTTGTTCCAAAATTCTTTAAAAGACACCTTTAGAGTGGCTCTTGAAATGAGAATCCAGTGTTCTCCACCACAAGCTGAGTATAACACATTCTAGTAAAATGACAGTATCTTACTCTCCATATTTTTCCTCAATGAAAAAAAAGATTTTTTTCTACAGATATAATTTTAGAATTTGGATTTCATAATGTATCCATCTGACCAGTGTTTTTCACAAACACAGTATGAAGACATAATGGACTTAAATATTTGCATTACTTAAATGTGCAAAACATGTTAGACCTACTTTCATTGAAAATTATGGGTTTCTTCTGATGGGTCACAAAGTAAATGAAATTATTATTGTATTTATTTTACAGTACATGGATCAGTTTCAAAAAGTTACTGGATAGAAATATCAGAAAAATAGGCATGCTCTAAGAAACAGCTGGACAGACCAAACAACATAGTTTACTTGTGTATTTTTAGAAGGGATTTTTAGGAGGATACATGTTTCTCTGCAAATTTCGGCCTACTGTTTGTGACACCTTATTTGCAGTGAGGATAGCTTCTGTGATCCAAGTCAATTTGTGTTCCGTATCCCCAGACAATGCACAGGGAAAATGAGGGGTTCTAGACTGGCATCTATAAAAAATAGTACACTCAGCAAGGAGAAGCTTTCGGAAAACCTGAAGCTAAAGGGTGCACTCCAAATTCTTCCCCTTCTCTAGAATTAGTACTAATAGAAGACAAAGGATCATAAGATAATTAATCTTGGAAGGAATCACATCTGCCTCTCCAATCAGGAGGGGCAAAAAGAGTTACATTTTCAAATCAGAAGGAAATGGGCACTTGGACACCAAAGCAGGCAAATTTGAATTGCCATAGCCCCCCAGCAGAATCAGCTCTCAAAGTTTATACCTGCACAATATAGCGCTGGCGTTCCAAAGCTCTCCTGTTACTCAGTAAATGCAAACACAGCTTGAACTGCCTTGAGCTATCCAAGAGCCATGTGACCTTGTGAAAAAGGCAGAGAGCTTGGGTAACAAACTGTACTTGCAGCAGGGCTGATCAGGTTTGGTGGTACAGCTAGTTACACAGTCTCTTGGCTTTGCTTCCCTTGGAACAGGAGCAAGGTAAGCTTGTGTCTCTTGAAGCGGCTGTAGTAAATATGCCCTACAGAATAAAAGCAAAAGATTAGTTCCTTCAGGAGCCCTGAAAACCACTGTGTTCAGTAGACAGTTCCCTGAGGCAGGTTTTTGGTGCTCCAGGATTTTTTTAGCACCTGAGGGAGATTTCTAGGATATCAGGCTTAGGTGCGTACATAAATCAAGTTTTAGAACCTTAAGTTCTCTTCTAGAAGTGAGCCTAGATGTAGCCCCATTTGCTGTAATGAAGCATACACTGAATAAAATACTGGGTGGCCACTTTTAGAGGCATCAGCCATCCTACACATTGAAGGAAGAGAGAAAATATGGAAAAAAAGCTATTTAAGCAGCTAATTAAAGACTATAAGACTATATCACCTGATATATAGTCATAGAGGAGGAAGAGATGATAAATTAAGATTGGACTGGCTATCTTGATATGATGTTTCCTGATTTCTCAGCATAATAAAGAAGGAGTGGGATTTTAGAAGACATTGTAGGAATAGGAGGAGAAATTGTAGCTGAGAAGCTGCACTGTGCAAGGGAAGACACTTGAATAAAATACAAAAACACAGAAGGAGCAAGCAACAGACAAGTTTAGCTAAAGCAGAAAATCTTAAGAGAGGACAAACAAACAAAGTGCCAACAGTTGATTAAAGAAGAAAGGTATGTCTTCTTACTGTTCTCCATTTCAGTTGATAGTTAATTAATGAAACCAGGTTATATAGGTAAATTTAAACTATATTTTGAACTTACATTTTTTATTATTTCAATAGCTATCTGAAGAAATTAATAAAGGTGACAGCAGTCTATGAAAAATGTTTTCACAGCAAGAGAATCATTACGGTATCAAAGGGTAAGTCGATAGTTTTAAACACATGCATATGATACAAACCTAACATTGTCATCTAAAAATAATAATAAAAAGGAACATTAAAAAGATATGTAATGATCAACTCCACATGCAATTTCTCAGCAATTTTTTGCTGACTCAAGTTTAGATGTCCAAACAATTATGTGAATTCCCTCTACTAATACATGACGTACTTCCACAGATATCAAACT
>VYZV01039378.1:36120-72484 GCA_013401275.1 Pandion haliaetus | reverse complement strand
CAAAGTACAAATAATGTCAACTTCCACAAGCTTGCATTCAGCACAGTCATTAACATCTACAAGGTATTTAAACACTCTCAACAACCTAACTTCCTCACTGGTCAGGCTTTATGAAGCTTACAACATGTGGATCCTATGCAGATACTACATTGTGGGAGAACCTATGGTTTATTTCACTGAAAAACAGGTTCCTGACTTGTGATTGGAACACGTATGTATTTATCCACCTAGTCTGTCATGAATTCTTCATGAAATCATATAATCAATCTGTTCTGGGGACTTTCATATTCAAGGAAGAAGCCATATTACATCTGTATTAGTGTAATCCCATCAGACAAAGGGACTTACAGCAGCAAAACTACCCAGTACACACTCTTGTGCATAAATATGTATATTCCTGTAGTGCTAGTTTTTCAGTCTGACACCATAAAAAAGCCAATGTGTACACCCGTACATCAGAGTGCAAATGAACATTTATGAGCATCCACGAATTCAACTTTTATACAATTTTCTTTATGTATACCAGACAAATAGTTATCCTGCAATGAAAAACACAAAGGTAGGAGCAAAGAATTTAAGAAATCCTGATTCCCCTGCTCCTTCCTACACTTAGGGGTTGGTGTTCTTGTCTTCTGGAATGATTAATAAAAAAAGCATAAGTGCATTGTTAAGCAGAGTTTGAAAACTTACCACAACATGTCCGGATAATGCTAGGACACTGTGAGAACATATGCAAAATCCTTCATGAAAACAAATTAAAAAGTATTTGATAGGCTACCTTGCCTGAATTTATAAATTCTTGTTCAGGTAATCAGGTGCTTGAGTTTCAGAGAATACCTTAACTGCAGTCTTTGTTGTGAATAGTCCTACTACCTCCTTTACATTTTTTCTTAGTCATTAATCATGGCTGAATCTAGACACAAGCCCTTCTTGGTAGTCTCTGACATAGAGGGTCAAAAGCCAGGTATTAACTACAATAATAATTTGTTCCTTCAGAAATCACTTAGAAGTGCTAAAAGCTTCTTTAAAAAAATCAGTTTATCTATTAAGAAAGCTAAAACAATCCACAGTCACAACCTTGTACTAATTATTTTACATAGCTCCAGTTATCAGTTATATATCATACACCTATTTGATCTCTTTTTCAGGATCACAGGTTTTCTGAATGACATAAATCAGCCTATTTTCACTGATGTAAATGATACTGGAACCTGTTATTTGAAGTCAGAAGAATGTTTTTCAGATCTGCTGAGAAGCTGAGTCACAACAAGTTTCTCAGTGTCACACTGAGTTCATAGAAACTTGTTAAAAACTATTCTGTCTATAAATTGTCTCAGTAGGGTAAAAGTAGTTTCAAGTAAACAAATGCCTTTGAATAAATACCAAAATCTAATGAAAAGTTTTGAGCTCTTCTTGGAATATGTAAAAAAGCCCTAAACTCCTAGGTTTTCTGGACTTTTCCTGATTGTCAAAATTTCCCTCAAAGAAAACCAAACTAAACCAAACAGAAAAAACCTAGCTAGCTATCTTTTACCTCACTATGCCCATTTTCATAGATGTGTTTTGATAAAATACCTTTTATGTTGACATAAACCCCATAAATCTGCTGTCCCATCCTCACAATAAGAATCAATGACAACCATCATGTCCCATTTTTCATTGTCACTCATACAGCTGCTTATTTCCAGCTGCAGTTAGCTAGATAAATTCCACTTGATCACAGGAAAAAATGCTCCTAAGAGAATTCATGGTTACTGAAAGAGCAAATCGGGAGCACCCATTTATACTGCTTCCCCTATCCTTTTCCTCTACAATTTAATTCCTAGTAGCAGCTAGTGTAGAATAAAAAGTCACACTTTAGCTACTTTGGTCTTATGCCTTTCCAGCAGAAGCTTGGGCTCCTAGTTCATAATTCAGCGAACACCTCCTCCAATCCTTAATACACTCACAAAGAACACAGGAGAGTAAAGCACACTGCACAGAGCTTTAACCACTGTTGTTTCCTCCTTTGCTAACTGTCCCTTGTAGTCTAGGCTTGCACGGGGGGAACAGAACGATACCAAGGTGAAAGTTCTAAACAAACTCACTTCTATGAAAATTCGAAGTGCACATGGCATGTCAAACTGTCATCGCTTGCTACAACCAAGTAGCCATCATGCCTTGGTTCAGGGAGCTACAGGAACAACTGTGTCACTGAGTGGGCTGTATGGAAACGTTCCAGATACAGTCTGTGAAGACTATCTTGTCCTAACCACGTCTCCAAGTACAGCATGACTACTACAGTCATCTGACATATAAGGATTTGTAAGAAAAAGGTCAGATACGGCATGATACTTTCAGAGGTACCAGCTCTAGAGAGGGTTCAGACAGCACTTGCTCCAGTGACCCAGGAGTGGGAGGAGATCCTGCTACCACAGAAAAAGATGGTTCGGGCTCACAGTCAGAGTGGGGAAAAACTGCCATTGCATCTCAGGAGCAGAAGGACACTCTTCCCTGCTTCCTCTGGGAAAAAAACAACAAAAAAACCCCCACAAAAAAACCCCAACAAATCCAAACGGTAACTTTAAGACCTTAAAAAGTTAATTTCAGAAAATGGTATAAAAAACTCTGGACAGTTTTTGTGTTGCCTGAACTGTTTCACCTTATTCTAATGAAAATGTGGAACATTACTGGAGGTTTAATTACAAGGAAAAAATAAAAAATTAATTATTTCATTTTAGATACAGAATTTCTTACATCCAGCTACCATTTTCCAATAAAATACCCACAAGATCATCTATGTAGTTCATGATGCATATTCATAGTTGTAAAAATACTCAACAATATATGAGCTCATAAGTACTCATTAGTATTTATTAAGTCAAAGTCTGCTTTTGCAAGGGCCTAAAATATAAACTTACATTCCCTAACTTATTATTTTTAATTTGCAGTGCCATTAGTTACGCAATTTGGCATGTCTTCACTTATTATTTGATGGTTTAGCACCTGCCTGTATTTAGTTTTAAGCCAACATTAGCAAGTGACATAGAGAGTAAACTCCAAGGGAACAGTCATGGTCTACTAACACAATGTAGAAGTAAAAACAGAGATTTTTTTTTTTTTTTCCAGTAGAGTGAAATTTAGTCCAGTAACTACAAAACATCGTTCTTTAAACATTTTTTTCTTAAAAAAAAAAAAGCATTGCAAGCTTAGTTTTGCACTGGATTTTAGCCAAAGAATCTATTAGAGGGTAATACCTCTTGACTCATATACAGGTATATCTTCTGAATTGTGACCATACCTCTCTTTTGTGCATGGCTGCCACTATGGAAAAGATTCTCAAGAGATGGCATAATGCAAGTGAAGACTAGTGAGTTAGAGAAAAACAGCTTTATATTATCACAAAATTGTAAAGAAAAAAATCCACACAAATGAGCAGATTGCTTATATAAGGACGGTCTGTATTATTAGCCTTGAAAGTACTTTGAAGCCTAGTTAATCTTAGCTAAAAACAAAAATTTCACAGTAGGTAAAATTACCAATGCAATGCATATCATAAAAGCATGAATGACAGACAGAGGATGGATTATTTTCACAGTTTTGCCTATTTTTATCTAACTGAGTGAAGAAAAAGTAAAAAAAAATAGAAGAGAGAAGGTGGATCAAGTTAAGAACAAAAGGGGAAAAAAAGGAAGTTATATAATGATAAGCAATTACTTTTAAACCTTGGCACACTGCAAAGGACACTATTTTTTTTCAAAGATAAACCTTTTATGCCTTTTTGCTATTTACAGTGCATCATTTTGTGAAGACTTTTTCTTTGCTATACAGAAACCCAGAGAAAAAAACAAAACTCACTTTTTCCCCTCCTTTCTATGATATTTAAATACAGCAGCACATACTTAAAAAAATAACTTGAACTGGGCAGGATTAGACTCCTGGACACTTTACTGTAGTTTTGAACTCAGTACAGTGGTATAATATCAGTCCTGTTTTGATATGGTCTGCTGGGGCAAGAGTCAAGCGGGAGACAGCATTAGAAACATTAAAAGTTTCAAATCGTGAGCTTTTTAAATATCCTTTTTCTACTCTTCGTTTCAGTAAATGTTTCTGTTTAGGGATTTTCAATCACATCCTGTTATCTGCCATTTTTAAAAGTGATTAAAGATAAGTGCAGCCCAAGCATGGACCATGGCATCTCAAAGGTGACCTCCATTTGTACTTAACACAAGCTGTCTTTTGTGCTTCCTATGCCCAACACACATTTGGTTTGAACTGCTATATTATGGTACCATATGCTAATATGGTAACTTTGTGTTGAAAACAGCATAATGGAAAAATGAACTTGCTAAATTCATGCTTGATTACTGCATGGTTTAGACTGTGATTGGGAGGCACTGCAATTTTAATTCTACTACACTACAGATGAGCATTAATAATATACTTATGTAATTGGATGTGTTCCCTTAATCAGAGCTCGGAAAATGGATAGTTCAGTAAATCAGTTTTGGTTTTAGATCTTTTAGAATTGAACTTTTCTACATATTATTACAGAATTATCCTGGCTCAGAAGGTACTAAAATGTAAAAGAAAATACCAACTACTTAAAATTTCACTCACTAGGAAACAGATTCTGAAACCTCAAATTCAGGTTCAGTAGATTTTGAGCAGTTAGCTATTATCCCATGAGTAAAACCATCACAGTCAAAATAACCTATGGTGGGATGACCCTGGCTGGGCGCCAGGTGCCCACCAAAGCCATTCTATCACTCCCCCCCTCAGCTGGTCAGGGGAGAGAAAAAAAATATAACAAAGGGCTCCCAGGTCAAGATAAGGACAGGGAGAGATCACTGAACCAATTACCATCACGGGCAAAACAGACTCAACTTGGGGAAAAATGAACTTAATTTATTGCCAATCAACCAGAGTAGGGTAATGAGAAATAAAACCAGATCTCAAAACACCTTCCCTCCACCCCTCCCTTCTTCACGGGTGCAACTTCCCTACCGGATTCTCTACCTACCCCCCACAGCAGCACAGGGGGACTGGGAATGGGGGTTATGGTCAGTTCATCACACGTTGTTTCTGCCACTTCATCCTCCTCAGGGGCAGGACTCCTCACACTCTTCCCCTGCTCCAGTGTGGGGTCCCTCCCATGGCAGACAGTCCTCCATGAACTTCTCCAATGAGGGTCCTTCACACAGGCTGCAGTTCTCAAAATGCTCCAGCATGGGTTCCTTCCATGGCGTGCAATCCTTCAGGAGCAAACTGCACCAGTGTGGGTCCCCTGTGGGATCACAGGTACTGCCAGAAAACCTGCTTCAGTGTGGGCTCCTCTCTCCACAGATCCACACGTTCTTCCAGGAGCCTGCTCCAGCTCAGGCTTTCCGCGGGGTCACAGCCTCCTTCGGGCACCCATCTGTTCCAGCATGGGGTCCTCCCTGGGCTGCAGGTGGATATCTGCTCCACCATGGACCTCCATGGGCTGCAGGGGGACAGCCTGCCTCACCATAGTCTTCCCCACGGGCTGCAGGGGAATCTCTGCTCTGGCACCTGGAGGACCTTCCCCCCCTCCTTCTTCATTGATCTTGGGGTCCACAGGGTTGTTTCTCTTACATGTTCTCACTCCTCTCTCTGGCTGCCATTTCTGTGCCTCACAACTTTTTTTTCCCTTGTTAAATCTGTTATCCCAGAGGCGCTACCACTATTGCTGATGGTCTCAGCCTTGGCCAGCGGCGGGTCTGCCTTAGATCCGGCTGGTATTGGCTCTGTCAGACAGAGGGGAAGCTTCTAGCAGCTTCTCATCAGAAGCCACCCCTGTAAACCTCCCCCCCGGTACCAAAACCTTGACACAGAAACCCCATACATAACCACTCTATCCATCTCTCTGGGTAAGGGCTAAGGCAGTTACCACACTGTTCATGGCTCCTAGAGCAACTGGGTCTCTTGGACCAGACACCTGAATGGGAGATCTCAGTGACTTAGCAAATGCCAGGCTACGAGAGGATGAAGTGTCCAAAGGCCTGAGGTTACCCTAATTAAGCAATTTGTTTGGATGCTGGCAACGTGGATCAGAAAGAACTAACAGGGGTACAAAACGCCTTCTCCCCACTGTTGATAACAAGTACAGTTGTATAGGCATGATAGGAGCAAGCGTTTTCATGGAGCAGTGAGAATTAAGCTCTTATGAAGAAGTTTTCTGAGTCATGCAGTAATACTTGTTCTGTAACTGTTTCTTTATACTGCTGAGTCCTTTTCTCAAATACAAAAAAATTGGGCTGTATCATGAAGCTCTCCCAGCTGCTTTTGTCGTCAGCAGCACTGGATTTTCCTAGGATGACACTATAGATTTTTTTTCTCTCTCTTTTTTTTTATTTTTTTTTTTTTTTAAAAATCAAGCATTTATCGAACAGTTTGTATCTCCTTAAGCCTAGATAACTTAGGCAAACCTTAATATTTATTTACAAATATAGCTATATGTCAAACTGGGTCATTTTCAAAATGCATTTTAAATACACTTTTAATTTAAATGTGTATGAAATTTCTTCTGTATGCCAGCTAGATTTCAACTGACCATTAAGAACATAATTACTGTGAATTACCCATAGCATACAAATGTGTACTTTTAATAATGTTCTCTCACATTTCACAATAAATGTTTCAAAAACCCAGTTATATTTAACAAGCATAGAGTAGGTCTCTATTTAGCCTGCATTTTAACGTGTTCTGCATTTAAATATGCAAAAGAGATAGTTCTACTCCCCTTAAAGCTACAAATGAAATAATGGCAACATGCCAAAAAATGTAAGAAATATAATGTTACCTTTGTCCTTCACAATGACTATCCTGTTTTTCAGTCACTTGGTTTTGACGCCCAGTGAAAATGTTATTGTGCACTGAATCACTTTGCAGTGGCTACCCTTAAAATACATTTTAAAGGTGAACACACTTTACTGGGAGACTGGACTCCCTATCGATTACCTCAGTGGCTTTCTAACCAAAGTTTGGAAATTAAGTAATTATCTACTGTGTGTAGAAACAAACTGAAAACCACTGTGGTTCACCAGCTACCTGAATTACTACAGCTCACTATATCTCCAGCTACAGTACTTCCATCTAGCATATTTGGTTTTATTTCAGTGTTCATTTTAACAAGATTACGGTTGGTTACCATAACACCTATCTCAGGTGTTATTGATTGCACATCCTGCTTTCCTTCTCTAGAATTGGGGATTATTGTAGGCATTGCTGAGCTTGAAAGTGATGCTTTCTTACCCTGAGCTGCAAGTATTCTTTGTGCCAACTGGTAGGAAATAAAGCAACCCATCTGCTTAGCAACACAGGTGGCAGAGAACACGCTGTCCTCATGCTCAGTTCCCTGCAGGCACTACCCACAGACAGCAGAGTTCAAGTAACGGGCTCTGGATTTGTTACTGCAAGCTCTGATGGGAGCTGAGTGGGATAACTCTGCTAAAAGGTGGTAAGTGCATATATGCACTGAGGCCACAGTTTTAAGGGAAAAACTTTCAGGCATTCACTGTGGACCAAAACTTCTTGATGCTTTTCTGTTCTTTCTCTAATTCCTTTCTCAGCCTGAGATCACCAGTGCAAAAATAGAGCAGCCCAGTAAAGACATTAATATTTAGTTACTGTTGAACTTCTGCTCAGATTTTTAAAAATGGTGGCAATTAGCAGAAGCTGCCTAATGGAGAGCTCTGAAGTCTTCCACTAATGTACTAAGGGTTTCTTCTCTTCTTTGAAATACCAGTTTTATAGACTGCTGCTTTATCTCTGTTCATTTGCACCTATGATTCTGTTTATTCCAATGGAAAAGAAGCCAACAACTTACCATTTACACCAAAGCCAGAAGGGAATGAAGTCCACTGGATATAGAGAATTTAAAACTCTCCTTCCACACAATCTCTTCTTGATTAGCACTGAATGCAACCTGATTATGAAGAATTTTTGCATTACTGCCCCATAATCTACTGGTAATGAATGCTTTTTGGAGACACCTTTCTTTTTCTCTGCACTGAAGTACAACACAATTAATTGGAACAAAACCCAACAGAAAAAAATTGCTCATTAGACCTTCTTATGGCTATAGCTATGAAATAATGCAAGTGTTACATGAGTTGAATTGGGTGAGTAAAACTAGCATCATATACATGCGCAATATAAAACCCCACAAATTATATTCTTTTCTGTGAGACATTTTAATGTTATGAAAAATGTATATGATGTAGTGTTAAAATATTTATGGAACAATATCATAGTCACTTGTCTTCTAAACATTCTTAAAATATTAATGCTTTTGCTGTATTGGATGCCTAATAACGTTAAATGCCTGAAATTTCTTAGTAGCATAAATCTATGGCTGGATTGGAATTTAGTCTTACTAAGTTAAAGCATTACTATACTTGAAATTTCAACATTTTGAGTTAAGGAAAGACAGTCTCAGCTGCTTACATATGATTATGTGGTTTGCATAAGTAAAATGTGAAAACTATGTTTAATTAGAAAAAAATCTAGCAACTTATTTCTCTGTTAAGGTAGGATTTAGAGCAAAGTTTAATTAACTGATAGACCACCTAGGACTTTTTCGTGGACGGTTTCTAAGAGGCTTGTTATGAGGCAGCCAGGATTCATATATTAAGACAAAACTTTATCCTGTTCATTTTAATTTTAACTGTGAAGAAGTTCTTGAAAATATGTCCAAATGGCATTTTGAACCAAGAAGCTCCCTTTCGGGGGAGCATTGTTCCATTTCATCTGAAATGTAGGGGACACCACTGGCTTGTGGGAGCCTCTTTTCCCACTGCTCTGTCTGTACATGGTGGGAGCAGAGCTGTTGCCCCCAACCTCCCCCACTGGTGAGGCCATGGTGGCTCTAAGCCACAGGGGCAAGGGCCTAGTTTTCCTCTGCTGTTGCCCTAGTCTTTGCAGGAGAGGTAGTCTGTTCTCTCTGTTTTCAAAGGGAGAAGCCTTTTGCTTTTTCAACTCAATTTTGTAGGGCTGGAAATAACCTTGCCTAACCAAATAATAACCACCACAAAAACAGGGAAAAAAAGAAAAGAAAATGAAAATTAAATAAAATGATGTTTTAATTATTTTTTATAGTTAATATCATTGTAAAGGAAACAAAGTTGAACATGATGTTCACGCAAAGTTCAAACGTATCTCACTTAAAAACTGCAGTGCTGTTTCCTCTTATAAGGCTAGTTGGGCAAATCATCTTGTACAAATCCTGTAAAGTTTAATCCCATAACCAGGGAAAGCCCCCAGTTTAAAATCGGTGGATGTTCAAGGCAAGAAAAAGGAAGACAGTTGTAAAGCATATCAGATTCAAAAGGATTTAGTAAGAAAAGCAACTGGACTTCACAAAAGCCAAACCATGGAAATTACTTAAGAAAAATGCATTGGCACCAGCATATTCCCAAACCAGCTCAAATAATAACTGCTTTTGTGTGATAAAGAAAGAGTACCAAAGAAGGAAAGACACACACACACACACACACACACACACACACACACACAAATCCCACTCTGTCTCTGGGTAGTTCACGGTATTCCCATAAATTTCTGCTCCACGGATATCCTGTGTAGATGTAGCCCTGAGCCTTCACCTTTCTTCAGCAAAACAAATTCATTACAGTTTAGTATTGCTCAGAGCTGCTCAACCACCTCTTAAGTCAATTCCTGCTGTTCCAGCTATGCAAGAACAGATTGTCTTTAATCTGCAGTTTTCACAGGAGCTGACTGGCTATAAACTGAATGGTTACAATGGCCACTGATGTTTTTGCAAAGCTTATCTCTCTCAATTCTAAAGAAAAGCTGGACCACCAAAATATCTAGAGCTGGCAAATCAATAATTAAAAAATTGCATGAAGAAAGTGCTAGGAATTTGACAAGGAATATCTTGAATAATTCATCTGATGAAAACCATTTGACTATCCTCAGAGCCATTCAGGTAATGATGAAAGCTGTTTCAAACCTGTTACTGGAAACATTCACAGATGTTATTGGTATGTATAAAACAACCTGCTGTAAAGAGTTGCGTTTTCAAAGTTAGGTCAGACTTCTAAATATGCAGTTAGGCTTTTAAGCCTTATTTCCAGATATACTTAGCAGCATTAGTGTCCACTGAAACTCCAAGCTGTGACTAAGTAAGCAGTGTCTGCAAACTGAACGCAGCTTCAAAACTGCATTTTGAATTTACGTCCAAACAGCCTTGCCAACCGGGCTGCTGAGATACAGGCAAGACTCAGTTTCTGGCTTCACCTGAGCTTTCACAGATAGCAAGAGAGAAAGCTGGGGCAGTGCTACCCCAAGCACTCCCTACCAGTCAGTCGTCATGTCCCACCTTACAGTGCACATGGCCAGGTGTGCTGTGATCCCTCTCACTGCCACACAGCAATTTCAAGCTTCCCAGTATTCAGCAGAGGCCTTCAGCCCAGGTTCCCTTCAGGATGCTTTAACCTCACAAGCAGCAATGAACTTACGGGAGGAGCGGTCACTGGTGTCATAGAACGGGCAGTGAGGACGCAGAATGTAAATCGTGTTGGAGCTCAGTTGTGGCTCAGGAACCAACAATATAGGCACAGCCAGATATATCAGATATTGCTCATTTCATGAGTGTTACTCGGTAAGCCTGCATGTCCACATATACAACCCCTCTGTAGCAATGTCTCTTTCTCCCACCGAGCAGCTCTTTCTTAGCCATCATAATCCCGCAGAGGAAGCAATAAAAGAGGAGGCAGCAGCAACGACTGTAACAGGGCCCACATCTGATACTTGAGACTGCAAGGCACAGCTGAACAAAAATGCCTTCAGCCTTCCCACAGCTTCACCAGATGTAAGAGATCCCTTTGAGGTGCAGGAACGTGTGACAGGACTGCTGAAGTGTGAGAGTGACATGACGTGCGTCATATTTGCCACCTGGACACCCTAGCAGACTCAGTGACACCTAATTAGGTCCCAGCTGGAAGCACCTTACCAAACACTTTTACTGCTGGCTGGGAATTAACCTCCTTCAGACCAGGCCATTTTCTGGATCAACAGATCCTCCTGGGTTTATTACTTAAGTTTGGCTGGCAAAGTGTCATATCTCCTGTAGATTGCAGTATAATCCCTGTATATACATCTCTTATTCAGAAAACTGAAGTATCTCACTAATATACTTGCAACCCCTGTAAAAGTGATTCTCTACACTTCTGCCACAGGACAGTCATTACACACCTAGATGCTGAGTGAGGAACAGAATTGCATATTCTCACTCTGAAACTGACTAACTTTCAGAATATAAAAAAGGGAAACTAAATGCAAATTCTGCTTGACTCATGTCATATTTTAGTCCGATATTAATTATAAGCACAGTGAGAAGAGCAAGCAACCTTGGTTAGAGTGGTAAAAGCTGGGTTAAAATACAGATTTGGTGACTCATGGTTTAACGCTAGCCAGCAACTAAGCACCATGCAGCCGCTCATTCACCTCCCTTACAGTGGGATGGGGGAGAGAGTCAGAAGGGTAAAAGTGAGAAAACTCGTGGGCTGGGATAAAGACAGTTTAAGAGGTAAAGCAAAAGCCACATGCACAAGCAAAACAAACCAAGGAATTCATCCACCACTTTCCATTGGCAGGCAGCTGTTCAGCCGTCTCCAGGAAAGCAGGGCTCCATCATGTGTAACGGTGACTTGGGAAGACAAACACCATAACTCTGAATATTCCCCCCTTCTTTCTTCTTCCCCCAGATTTATATGCTGAGCACGACGTGATGTGGTCTGGGACATCCCTTTGGTCAGTTGGGGTCAGCTGTCCCAGCTGTGTCCCCTCCCAACTCCTTGTGCCACCCGCAGCCTACTCGCTGGTGGGGGTGGGGTGAGAAGCAGGGAAGGCCTTGGCTCTGTGTAAGCACTGCTCAGCAACAGCTAATACATCCCTGTGTTAGCAACACTGTTTCCAGCACAGATCCAAAACATAGCCCCATACTTGCTACTGTGAAGAAAATTAACTCTAGCCCAGACAAAACCAGCACGGTGACCAAAGGTTAAAAATCATCTCACTTATTCACTAAATGGATGTGGCCGCACAGCTGGTTGAATAATGAAAATAAAATTATATAAACATTAATTAAATCCCCAGCAAACCGTGCAGCTCAGGTCATCTGTTCCTTACCACATGTGATTCTGTTACATGGTTAACACATGCAATATTGGGTATTAATAGCAGATGCTGCTAACAGGTAATGCCACTAGTTAGCTGCTTTTGGCTAAAAATGGCACAAAAACTTGTGGAAGTCAAGGATACTGCCAGAAACACAAAGCAGTAAGTCCCATAATGTGAATATCATGCCATAAACTGATATTTATGGTTACTAATACTTTTATAATTTTTTAACCTCAAATGCAATTGTATACTGCAAGCCTTTGCTAGTATTTGCTGCAATTTCACCACGCAGGCATCTCAGCAATCCTCCAGCAGGACTACAAAGGAAGTAGGGAAGTAGGAGGCTGCAAAATCCTACTACTTAGGCTCAAAGCACTGTCCTGGTGCTTGCAGAACTCTTGACCTGGAAATTGCATCTTCTGCAGCTCTGCTCCCTCACAAACATGGTTCCAAAAGTATTTATTTTTCCCTGCCAAGAGAGAACCAAGTGACCTTCAAAGGAGCAAAGCCTACCCAGACTGGAATATCTAAGCCTGCCAGCAGTGATGAGCAGCCCTACTTTGTCATGAACTGAGTACATTCCTTCGGTGCCTTGCAAAATACCTTGCATCCACACAGTCTTACTGAGTTCAGTAAAAAGACATCCAGGAAAAGGGTTGAAGCTTATATTCATATTTGATTTCATGCCTACTTTGACTTACCTCAAAATGTTTAGCATGTAGAGTAAATTACTCTGTAGTCCAAACCTTTGTTCAAAGCTAGTATTTCATTAACTAAACCTGACAATGGTAAAGACCCATATTTCCACAGAAAAGTTAAATATTGTTGCTGTTGAGCATACTTTTCTGGGGCATGTGAGTCCTGTAAAAAACATTCTCCCCAGAGCTACAGTGACAACATCAATGGAAATAAAAACCCCAAGGCTTTTAAACTAAAATGGTAAGTTCTGTTAGAAATACAAGGTATCTGTCTGCTTAATACCAGGGAATAAGAGGACCCACTAGAAAGAACACAGACTACTGGGAAAGGAAGTTTATATTTCAAACACCTATTGCAAATAATGGACATGAGCAACACCTGTGCAGAATGCTCCAAGTGTCCTTTAAAGCCCTCATGAACAAAAAACTATGGAAGTAAAGCTCAGAGCCCAGCCTGGCAAACGGTTTAACTTACCTCATTGCATGACATTAATTAATTGAATCTCATGCCACTGAGAAACATCTAAAATAGATGAGCTAAAGTGAAGAAAAAAGCCTACAGCTTTTACTGAAATTGTAATCTTCCTGCCTCTGTAAACATTCAAAATTAGACTTTCAATGAGGTGTATAGGTAGGCTGGCTTGGTATCAGCTGGGTATTCTTCCTGAATACCCTGAAGGACTTGAAGGCTTCTTCCCTCATCTCCGTAAAAAACAATAACTATATGTTTGCTGGAAATGAAGTCCACACCTCTCAGGTCTTTCCCCCTGCTCCAAGCAGTGAGAGACAAAAGCAACTTTGTGGTATTTCTGTATTTTCCTGCAGGAACTCAGGCTCTAGAAAGTAGAAATAACTGCATTCCCTAGACCCAACTCATTCCCTTCCACCTGTTACCTACTCTCACCCTGACACATCCTTTACATTTTGAGCTACTCTAGAGGTCCTAAACAAGATATTTTGTCAGCCAGAGCAGTCATACGCTCTACGGATGCTTCTCTAGAAGCAGTTTGTAACCCAATTAATGCCTATTTATACAGACTAGTGTAAAGGAGCATTAATGTACCTCAGAATTTGCCTCCTCCCAGTTTTGTCTGTACAACGGCTGTGTCATTTTTAAGACTTAACTAAATATATAAGGTCATTTCTCTTTGAAGCAAGTTTGAACAATTATAACTTTTTTTTTTTTTTTTTAAACAGAATTTACTGTTTTCCTGAACTTTAAATAAGATGCAGAGATATTTCAACTTTGCCACAGTGCTAAGGGAGTTCTCTGGACAGCAACCAGTGCCCTGAGAATTTAGCCAAACAGCTCCTGAGAAGACAGATCGACTGTTCCTCAGGCTTCAGTATTTTATGGCTGTGGGTAAAAACATCAGGTGGGCTGCTTCTGAGATAGTGACAGAGAGCTCCCAGAGTCCACACTTCTATTTTCTTTCACAGAGAATTAAAAAGAAATGGATTTGTACCAAATGAAGAAAGAATGCAAAAAGCAAAATATTGAAATGCTTTGTAAAATTAAATAATCTTTCTTTTCCTGGTTTCAGTTCTAGTCTTTATCACCTTCTCATTTATTACTATTTAAATAGTGGAATTGAAACTTTTTTTTTTTTTAAGAAAACAAAATTCTTAAGGTACTTCATAGCTTTTTAACACTCATTTTTACAGTTCTGTCCTCAGAGAATGATTGTCCGGAAAAGAATATGGGAATAAAATAATGGGATGCTTTGCAGATACTTCTGTATGCAAATAGAGCAACACCAGCCATTTCTCTAAATGGATTCTGCCATCAGCATTCACCTGCAGATAGACACTCCCCTGGGATTTAGGTAATGCAATGTACAACATGGATGACTGGGTTTGTCGACAGTAGTCATTTCTCTCTGAAGCTTATCATCATGCAGTACAGTATCTTGAAAGGCAGAAACCAAGGTGAGCAGAGAAGCTCCCTACAGATATATGGTGAGGACTTGTTACACAGTAAATCACTAAGAGGGAGGTAAACAGAAGATATATGATTATCGGAAATTACATCCTAGCAAGTGACATCCTATCAATTTCTCGGTTAGGGTGTTACAGTAGTTGGTAGCCACATATTCTACCTCACATATGTTGTAGCTTGAATCTTTTGTGAGCTATTATGAAAAGAAATGGAAATAGCAAGGTGCAAGCAGGAGTTTCCAAGCCTGCCTGCTCCCCATCTAACATTTGGAAGAACACTGAGCCCTAACCACAGCATCAGAGAAGGAGAGGAAGGGTTCTGCAAATGCCACATGTCACCAGCATTGCAACCAACAAGGGTGATCAGGAGAGAGTGAGGTGATGTGGATTCTGCCCCTTGCTTCCCCTTGACACACTGTGTGACTGCATAATAAACCTCTTTTCCTTCACTTTTCTTTCAGTAACATGGGGATATTAACAGTTCTATTTCATTTTGAAAAGCAGTTTGAAATCTGCGAGCAGGAACTGCCCAGTGCAAAGTAATATTATTATTTCTATCAGGTGCTGCCTGGAACTTCTGGTAAGTCCTGTCATGCTGTATTATGAAGAAATATAAAGTAAACCATTACATGTCCCAAAGCTCTTATTAAACAAAAATCCTACACAAAGGAGGTAAGAGTACCAAAAAGTAGCTAGGATATTGTAGCTTTCCAAGCTAGCTAACCCTAGTGAAAACTATGCACCCTGAGTACCATCAGACACCTCTCTTTTACTGCATGAAACCAGCTTGGTATCAGCAATGCTTGCCAGAAATTAGCCCATGAATTAAAAATAGCTGACTGGTAGATGTCTGGGCAAGTAGAAAACAGATTCCTCTGGAAGTGGAATTCACAGAAGTGAATTTAGAAGAATTTTTAGCCGATCTGCAGACTCTTTTCACTGGTCAGTTTGGTCTGTAATTAGTAGCACTCCTGGATAGTGGCAGATCATCCCTTCTCCCTCTCCTTGCAAAAAATGAATGGGAGAAGAGGGGAAAAAAAAAAAAAAACAACCAGCACAGATCATCTGCAAAATACAAGAGAAAAAAATTTATTTTTATGTTATCCTTACTTTACTAGCAGACTGTGTTATGTCCTGGCAAATGATTGCCTGACTTTTGTTATTCATGGTTTCGTCATCTCTACAAGATTCCCATAATGTGAAATGTGGTAGCCATGAAATATCAGTCTTTCAATCTCTCAAAAAAAAATCCAGTTTATTTCAATACTTCTCTTCAGCAACAAAAACATGTTTTTCTTTTGACTTCCCATTTAATTTTGAATCCACTTCAAGATGAGTCCATACATTTAAGGCATGCATTGGGCTGAAGATACCTAAACTGAATACAATAGAATATCTGAAATGCTAGTAGAAGTTTGTTCAGCAAAAATGCTCCTTAAGAACATGACTCATTATTACCAACATCAGCTGCCTGACTGAAGTTAACTTTATACCATTCAATGGGTATACTTTTAAGCTGCCTTCAGACCTATATGCAATAGCTGCTTACACTTGAGTTCCTTTAGCTGATTTCCAGCAGCAATTCAGCCTTACTCTGGAAGCTCTACAAAAATTCCAGGCAAGCATTAGACTCTGCCACTCTTCATCTTCTAACATACCCACTTCTGAAGTGCATTTATAACCTAACTGGCCATGCTCTGGCTTTGCTAAAAATAATTCAGTCATCAATATCACGCAGAAATTCTTCTGTCTTCCTTAGAAATATTGTTTTGGGATTTTCCTGGTTTGAGAGTATATCTTTTATTGGTGCCAACCATTCTTGAAGCCCACTCTTAGGCAAGCATCTTCACATCAGACAAAATAGACACCTAAAATATAAATGTTAGTGTCTGATCAAATGGGAAGCGGGAGGAACAAGAGAAATTCCAACAAGCAAGTGGAGCTTTGAAGATAGAGGAACACATCCATGCAAAAGGTATAAAGTTGTCAGGAAAGGCTTGATGAACCAAACACATCAGGAAATTCATAGATTTTGACTATGAATATAGTTTACAGGCTACTTAATATGGCTGTAGTTTCAGTATAACGGAGTTGGCTATGGCTTTGATGTGGACTGCGCCTGCTTAGTCTCTCTTCTCATTGCCATCTATTTAAAAAAAGCTAGAATGCCCCAGGATTTTTAGAACAAAGGTAACGACAATACCTTATTTTTAAATTTAGGAAACTCAAACCAAGTATATTAAGTGCACTAGAAATAAAAATTTTCCCCTTGCTTGGTTTCTAGACTTTAATTAGTTGATGACTTTGAGCAGAGCTACTCTGCACAGCCTGCTTTGACATATCTCTGTTCCTCACTGCAGTCTCAAGGTGTCTCGAGGAGCTGCACCTGGCCACACTCTGCAGTCTCCCAAGCCACCCCTCTTTGAGCAGCTACAACAGATCCCTACAGAAAAAAGAAATTTCCCTGTCTTTCTGGAGGCTTCACCTCACTGAGGCTTCTTAAAGGCACACAAAAGCAAGGGCAGGGAAAACAGATGCCATCTGTCACAACTGATTTTGGCACATTGCGGTCTTTTTTTTTTTTTGTTTAAAAGAGTACTTTTAATTAGCTGAGTTCAGTGATCCAGTTTCCTGCTCAGCCCACCACAGAACAGATTTTGTGCAGCTCAGGAGATAGGTGGGAGGAAAAATTGAACCATGAGGACAGAAAAAACGACCAGAGAAAGAACATAGGAACTACTTATACCAGCTTTATGGCTAAAGCCAGTATCTCTGACTGCCTGGGAGAATGCGTAACTCTCAGAATAATAAACCTACTTACTGGAGATCATTGGAAAAACTTCCTAAGGCACATAGTTGACCCTCTTCAGACCTACAATACCAAGTGACCTGAGAGACAATTTGCACTAACTCCTTTCGTCAATCATGGAAGGGCAGTCTTTCACTTCTGTGAAATGTCCCAAATCCAATCACAAGCTGCTATGTATGTTGCAGTAGATCCAAGGAAACATGAAAATTTGCAGTACCAAAAGAATCAATGCAATGCCTTTTTGTGCTGTTCTGATACTGCTCTGTGCTACTCACCTGATAAACACAGGAGGTCCCCCCAAAATTACCAACAGGACACATGAATGATAAATGCCAGTTCCCCATGCTTCAGGACACCAGAAACTTTTACATTTTAACTCAGGTGTCACTTAACAGTTCTAGCAGCAGCAGCAAATTTGTTGCAATTATCATGAACATAACAAGCACACACTCTGGAAAGCCCCAGGCAAGCAGCCTCAGAAGCTAAGGGGCATACCACGTTTACAGGATAATACGTTTTTTGGATCTACTTAAGAAGCAAAACTCAAAGGCGCCTCGATTTCAAATTAGGGACTTTATAGATCCTGCTAGTTTTGACTTGTTAGACTGATACCAAGGTAGGGGCTTTAGTAAGGTTACTTGTCTAGCTGGTCACTTTGTGGGGTCAATGTCAGGATTTGGTCTTTTCCAAGTTATTGGATCACTACCCTTAGCCTGCTCTCATCTGAGATCATACTCTGAAGGCAGTAGATCAGAGCCTCTGGCTTACTAAGATAACAATCTTTTACTGGAGCAGCAACTTTACTCAACTTATTTCAGATCAAAAATCTGTCAGGCCTGCGTGGGCTATGCTGATAAAATGGTGCAGTGCTCTGTAGCTGCTCTATCTTGCTTGCCTGCTGCCACGTCAAAGCCCTCATGACATCATTGACACGGCCCCTCTGTCACACTGAGCGACTGCGTTGTCACAGGCTTTAGAAGGTCCTAGCTTAACTCCTCTTGATCTCAGCGAGCTCCGAGTGACGTTCTTACCATAAAGCATTAAGGAAAATGAAGTGTTAGCTGAATACCAAGCATAGGGAACATCTCTACTTTGATAAATGCCTTTCTGTTCAGAGGGATATAGATAGGGTAAACCACAGTCCACTGACATGGTAGGGGCAATGCTCTTTGAATACTGCATCTGAGGAAAATAATGCAAGACAGAAGCAGACTTTAGTGCTACTTCAAGCACTTGCAGCCCTACTGGCAATAAAAATCAGCAATAGATCTGACTCATTTTCAGAGATAGATTTTGAACGTGGAGGTTGATTATATGACTAATGACACCACAATTGAACTAATAATAGCTGACATGTGAACCAGAAAAAATTCAGTGTTGCTTTTTTGGGTTAGGTCAGGCAGGGGAAGATGAAAGGCAGAAGAGAAAAGTTGATATGTTTGTCTGCCAACATAAGAATTGATGATCTTGGAAGAAAAGGTGTGTTTTAGTCTTTCTTCAGAAGAAGCAAGTACCTTTCTTTCATGTAGCATTAAGAATCAGTGGTTAAAGTGATTTCACCAAATGGGAAATGTGTCCTATTCACAGACAGCATAATGTGCATTATTATGGCTTTTTCATTTCTCCTGAATAGCAGCAGGTAGCTATTGTTCTTCTCATTCCATAATCTTCAGAGTATTTCAAAATTTCCATTGCAGATAATACCATCCGAAAGGGGACTGCATTATTATTGGCTTCTCAGATATTATTCCACGTCTCTCTATCTTTGGCCATGTTTTGATGCGAAATGACTACCATCTGCTTGACTCTTGATACAGAATTTTATTTTCAGAAGTTGTGAAGCTGTTCTGGTGGATTTTCTTCTTTTCACTAGTTATTTCCCTCCTAGTTAATGGGGTGAAGAGATGCCAGCCTCACCTTATAACTTACTCTACACAGCTTATGTAATTCTTCTGTGATTTTAGTCACATACTAGCATGAGGTTCCCCCCCACGCACATTTGCCTGTGGAGGTCTGGAAAAAAAAAAACCACAACAAACAAACCAAAAAAAACCCCAACCTGTACCAGGAGACCAGAGAAACCCTAAGCTTCTGCCTTGTCTATGTTTGATAAGGGCCTTTACTATCTCAAAGGAGCAAGCATTAGTACTGCAGCTTTTCAGTCTTCATTCTTTTTATAAGTTCCTTAAAGTTAGTAACAGCAGAAGAGATTGTGATATATGGGGAGAAAACAGATTGGACAACAGCCTTCAGAATAAACAGCTAGATTTTTATAATGGAAAAATCAAAATTTTGGAGTACATTTTCCAGTTTAAAATTCCCAAGGATCATTAGCATCCCAGTTACTAACTTTCTTTACTGCTAGACTACAAACAAAAATGCATACTGATATTTATCTATATTTTATCCACAAGCCAGAGAAAATTCCTGTTTCAGTCACTAGAAAAAGAAAACAAAACAGAAGGCAAAGCATTGCACAGTGTTTCCTACACAGTCCAGAAGATTTGACCTGGTTTTCATCCAGATAAACTCCCAACAAAAACAATACTTTACAAATACCTATATAACTTTTGAGACATTTTTAAGTGTAAGTGAAAGAACAGCACATGAAAAGCAGCATCTTACCAAAACTTAAAATGAATTAGGATACTATTAAATTATCATTCTCTTAGTCCTTCAACTTACCTCTCTAGTTCACAAAAGAGGAAGGCTTGTTTTTCTCTCCCATGGCTATGTTAGGCTTCTCACAGCTCTAACTTGAACTAGTAAAGAAAAAAGAATCTAGAAGGCAGACTGATGACAAAGAAGAAGGATGCTGAATTACAGGAGCATCAAAACCAAAGTCAAACCTTGATAAGATCACTTGTTCTTCACTTCTAGCTAGTGCACTTGATGCCAAACCTAAAGTGCTCAAATTTACTGACTTGGCACTCCTTGCATACCAGACTGATTTTAAGTCAAACACATTCATAAGGACAAACTCATCTTTATTTTCCAGGGCCTGTATCAATGTAAATGCTTCAATGAGGTCAATGGATCGATACCTCCTATTTGCAGGACTCAAACTGTGAACAGGTTATCACCCTTAGCTGAACAGGGTGATGTCAAAGAAAAAATCCTATATAAAATAATTTGCTCAGCAGTCGGCACACCAAGCTTGCCTGGCTTATGCCAAGGCAAAGGCCCTGTGACAAAACTATATGCCTAAAGCATATCTAACTTGCTGAATTTATGCAAGGTATAGGCTTGCATAAGGTTATTAAATTAACACTTTTAGCTTTCTGAGTTGATGCCAGCTCTCACTCATCTGAAGAAAATCCTTAATTTGTGTTAGTTTTCTTGCCCTGAGTAAGAAAGAAAACCTTGTTGAGCAGTAAAACAACTTCATGTTTCCACAGCCTTAAAAATGCTGGATCATTCTAGTCCAAAGTGAATGAGGTGGTACTTACATCAAAGTGGTCTGACAACACTTTACTAAGTAGAACAGGAGAAATTAAGGGAGACTGTCAGTGCTGTTAAAAATTAAAAAAAAAAACAACAAATCATTAAGAGGAAGGATACTCAGGTCAGTAACTCGGTAATCTGAATGCTTCACACTGATTTGCAGCTGTAGATTAGGAGATAATCCAGCAGAAGTTCCACCCAACAGTTACGTCCTTACTGCAGATACCTATAACATCTATATTCGCAGCCTCTTCTCCCCAAACATGCTGCGTGTACAGAACAGAGGTGCAAGCATACCGCCCAGGAACCATGAAGGCTGTGCACGTAAGAGAGAGCAAGTAGAAAACAAACCAAAACAAAACCCAACAGGTAATGTTATCCTTGGGAGTCCTAACCACCATACCTAAACTTCTGACCCCAGATACTCAGATGTTGGCATAACAGAAAAGTGATACTACAGACAGGCTAGATATGTAGGAGTCCTTCATAAGGCATTCCGGTATATGCAGATGTCAGTGCCAGTTGGGTAGTAGATTACATCCATCTCAGCAGAGTCTTGGGTCTCATCACGTGGCCACATCCTGAGGGCTAAGGTATGACATACTCCTGCAAAGCCTGAGGCCTTTCCTCCATGCATTCCATAATCCCTTCTTGACTATTTAGGTGTCCCTCACAGGAACCATTGTCGTCTCAGGTAGGCTTCTGTCAAATTGTGGTGCTTGTCCTTGGTATCTCCTGGGTTCCCCCACAACAGAGGATCCTGCACACCATTGCCTCTCTAGTCTGTTACAGGGATGTGCACTTCCTTTTTGTGCAGCTACTGCTACCAGCCACTTCACGCTTCAGCAGTTGCTGTAAAACTGGTATTTTCTCTACCAGCTGCCACCTCTGGCAGTGAGTCAAAGCCCAGGGGATCTTTCTCTGCTGGCAATAGAAGGAGAGATCCAGAAGCCAAAATTCTTGAATCAGTTCTTTGCAGCTGCATTTCTAAACTTTTGTGCTGCTGACTTTAATTGATCAGTGCTACCAAGAGAGGTTGGAGATAAAAACAATTTCCTATTAATCTATACAGGAACATGCTGTTTCTGGCCTTCTTTACTGAGAACTATCTGACCTTGATTGCCTCAAGGCAACCTACCTTACAATTTTGTAGCTAGGTAAACAAGAGAAAAATTTTGAATTATTTTGGAGTGCTTTCATGAATAAAAGCAGTTATTTCAGTTACTATAATTCATAACTTTATCTTTTTCCTTAGTTGTGGAAAACATTTTATATATCTGAAGGCATATGCAAAATCCTGCTTGGACTGCATGTTCAGTAGAGCAGTTATTTGCTTGATAACTCACACTGAAATCTTGTTGCGGCCTTGCCAAAGGGGGGCTGTCCCACACTACCTGAACAAGAAGAGCAGGTCCAGTGCCAGCAAGCAGGTTCAACAGCCAAGAATCTAGATCTGCAGGCAAATCCACAACGATGAGGCAGATCAAACCCATGTCAGTCCAGTCAGTCAGGGACCGAACTGGAGGGATCTGAGGTCCAGCATGCAGCTGCAGTGTAGGTCAGGCAGAGAGCTGGGCCCAGGCCCTCAGCTTAAATGCAGCTCCTGAACGGTGGAATTGACCCCCTCCCAAGGTGTCTCAGAGCTGCTCTGGCAAAGCTGGCCCTGAGAAGAGGCAGCAAACCACTGGGGAAGGGGGTACACTCATGGTGCCCCGATGAGACCAGAGCAGCTGCCCACACCGGTTACTTACCTGCACCTTAGTAGTTTTCTGCTGAGTGCTTTACCCGAGGCACAGTGCTGGAAGGAGGATATGGGGGAATGAAGCTGGTCAGAGAGCTTTGTGGGCAACAGATATGTCAGAAGGATCTGAATTCTTATTTTCTTCAGCCATAGTACCAATGCCCCCTGCATTTCCTCCTGGCCCTCGCTGCTAGTATTTGGGGTTGAGAACAGTGTTCAAATGGATTATTCTGCCCTTTCCAGGCAAGAAAGGTTTTTCTTTTTCTCACCAGAAAGCTGATGGAAAGCTTTCAGATGTGCTGAAATGTTCTGCTTCTCCACAGTGTTCATCTTGTTGCGAGATATTCCCCATGTGTGGATGGAGATGTGTGGGAAAAAGGCACAGGGAGAGGGAGGGAGCCTGGCTGTAGCACAGGTCCCAGCAGGCAAGGGCATTATCACCGGCAGGCAGGATCTCTCACGGCTACAACATCAGAAGGCTGTGGCCTGCAAACAAAATCATGAAGACTCACAGTTGCAGGGTGCCACTGAAGTCAGTGTAAAAATAATCCAACCTCTGCAATTAGTTCCTGGGAAATTAATGATGAAGATTCAGGTGTCATTGCCTTCTATTTACAGCCTCTATTTGAAAAGGATTTGCTGTGTTTACAAAGGTGGTGGCGAGATGATAAAGTCTAATAGGCTTTTTCCATCTCTCAGACTTCTTTGATCCTTAAGCACACACAAGATAGAACCTTGATTCAGATCCCCAAAGTATTTAGTGTGTCACATTTCTTTTTCTTCCAAATGGACATAAGGGATTGCTTAAAGAGCTATAAGGATTGAAATTGATTTCGTATTCTCCTTTCCTTGGTCCCTTGGGGGCACAATGGTAAATAAAGAAGAGACACTGAATTCCGATGTTTGCAGTAGGGTAAATAATTAAAAACTGTTCAGGGTATAAAGGGAGTTCTTAAGGTTGCTGCTGATAACAATAGAAGCTTGTAATTGGTAGTATCACTTTGTTTTGTGGCACAGCTGAATATGACTTACTTGTGGCTTTTAAAATATTTAATAGTCTTTCAGACATGTGAGAATGTTTCTGGTTTGGGTTTGTCTATGCTTTTTATATAGGAAGTTACAGAAGATTCATGAAAGAGGCTTGCAAGGAAAAGAGAAGCTGTAGTGATTAAGGAGGAAGCATATAAAGAGCAAAATAAAAATAAAAAAACCTCAGGAACCCACAGTGTAGTAACAGACAAGGGAAAAGGAAAAAAAATGAATGAAACCTGAGATAAATAAGCTATATGAAAGCATGAAAAAACTACACAGTAAACATAAAAGATCCCCATATGGAAAGGTAGACATGGCAAATAGCTGTTTCTCTATGTTCTCTCATTGCCTGGATTCCATTTCTATGTCCTCCAGATTAGGGTGAGTAACCTTATTTTTGTAGCAGAAAAAATGACACATAGCACACACAAAAAAGGTAGTAATGGCAGCTTAGTAAGAATTACATTACCCCTGAAGGGTAAGTGACCCAATTACTTCACCCATGAAGGGACTAGGACTGTGTGGCTAGGAAGTGTGATACAGATCTATAATCCAGCTAGTGATGTCTTCTTACTGTGTGAAGTCTACCTGAACAATACTTTGAAGCTCTTTAAAAAGGTTTCCTCTCCTATTTTGCAGCTAAACCATGACAAGGTGCAGTCTACAATATGCAGTCTTTTGGGCTTAGAAATTCTACGTGCATTTAGTGAAGCAAATAAGCAACACGTAGTTGTGCATTATGAGTGTTTGAATTTCTCAGCCAAAATATTTGAAATTTAAAATTTTTAAAACTTTATTTCTGTGGAAACCATAAAGTACAGCTTTGTCAGAATATCTTACATTTTGCATTTATATTCAAACTTAAAGTTTAGTCATTAAAAGCCACAGTTTAATGCTCATAACATTCGGTTCAAGCCTCTAATAAAATAATTTTTTCCTCACCTTTTATGTTTGTGGTGGATTTCACCGGAACTTTTTGAAAAGTCTACATAAGTAGTGACATGCAACAATACAGATCTAACAACTCATACTGGGCAGAAATAGGCTTTCTGCTTTAGGGGACTTTGAAGTGATTGCCAGAGTTGCAGTGAATTCAGTTCACAGCATGTTAACCACAGAGAAAGAGCATACTTGTATACAATACCTTATGAAGTCGAAGGAGCGTATCTTCACCTCAGTCTTGGATGCCAGGTTCAAAGAGCTGACATACACCTTTCTCACCCTCTCTCGTGGAGAGCAGTTGACCTAGAACACTATGGAAAACTGGACTATTGCAAACTACTTGCCAGAAAAAAACTACTGGGAATGAGTAGGGACTCCTGAGACGCTAGACTATTAAAGCATCTTGACTTAATTGGGGAGGAAGTTGTTCTCTGGTTGTATTGTCACTGCCACCGTATTTTTCTTCATATTAATTCTGCTTCCATGTCTGAAATGTCACTCTGAGAACTGCTGCCAGATGTTGTTTGGATGGAGGTGACAGAAAGTGTTATAATACTAGATGAGTCTGGCATATGTGCATCACCTATAATAAAGTTCTACCTGCTAGAGCAATGATAATTTACACAAACTGATGAGCTTGTGCTGAAGAGAAGCTATGGCCAGTGCTGGATAAATAGCATGAAATTCTGTATCCCACTGAGAGCTCACTGTGAGCATGTCTCTAATAGCAAATTTATGAGTAATGGTATAAATATATGCTAAAAATATTAAGAAGTTTTAGCCTTAAGAAAATTTAATTCAGTGTTTTCTGTGCTTAGTCCTGAGTACAGAAAGTATTTGGTAGCTCTGGTCATAAAACAAAGAAGACTGTATGGATGCTTCATAGTCTTTTCAATAGCATACATTTCAAGAGAGAAGTGTTTTATTTTACCTGTTTGGGTTTTTTTTCTCCACAATTGATCATAACAATAATTTGCTTTTTATGACTCTGCATTCCTTCTTCTGCCCCCCCCCCCTTTTTTTTGCTTTCCTCTGTGCTCTTCATTCTATTTTACGTCTGTATTTGCCAGTGAAAAGAGGAACAGAAAATAGTGTATTGTCAGATGTTTCAAAAAAAAAAAAATTTTTCTGGCAATAATTGAAGAAAGAAATAATCATTATGCCCCTTGCTTTCACTATTACCTGTATACTACTATCTATCTAAAAATATATATGGATTATATATATTGACATACAGACACTTGTACACACAGAGACACATTTGTAGAGAGCGCACATAGCACATCATTGTACACTATATCCGAGGTGTAAAGAGTCTCAGAAGGCATTTAAATTACAAATACTCCTATTTTAAGTCCCAAGAGTAATTTCACTTTAAGTGAGATTAAGATCCAGTGTAAGTATTATGAATGGGACTATTATTCAAGTTAGATGACAGTTCCCATTATAAAGCCCTGATTTTGGTGGCTTATAATTTTGCTGAACTTTAATCTTTCAGGCTGACTTGTTCCTCACCGGCAGGATGGGGCTGGAGGCTATATGGTTCAGAAGGATGGTACGACTGTCAGAAATACAGCCTGTCTCCAAAAATAAAACTTCATTTTATCTCTTCACAGCATATTTTTGCTCCCTGTCACTAATTTCAACAGATACTGCGGTGGCCCTGGGCTCAGTCTCTCCTTGCTGCCTGCCAACAGCAAAATGAGGGTCTGGGCAGGATATGAAAGAGCAAGAGTGGTGAGGAGACTGGAGAGATGGTAGTCCTGCTCCTGTTGTGAACTCTGCTGTCAACTTTTCCTTTTGCTCCCTCTTCCCATTTTATACTGGAGCCCCACATTTCCAGTCTTGATCGGAGGCCAAAGGAGGAACAATCCTGAACTTCTCTGCTGCCCCTCTGTTAGTTAAGGAATACATGTATATATCTATTTCAGCCAATAGTGAGAAGGTTGCAAGTGAAAAATGTGATGTGATGCAACTAACTTACACTAACCCAATTTGTATTTCTCATTTTCTGGGACCTGAGTATCTAATTTGCAGAACTACTGAATATTCACAGCACCAGCTGCCATCAAGAGAGTCTGTACAGTTAAATACAATACTAACTAACCTAGAAATAGCCTGAAAAGACAAATTGGTTGTCTCAGTAGGAAACCAAAACTGAGATACTTTTGACCACCACAGTCTTATGAAACTAAATGCCACAGTCTTTGCAAAGCTTCCAGATACTACTGTGTTGAAGAACACGGCAAAATTAATGAAGGTGTTGGTAACATTGTCTGCAGTTTATAGTAAATAGACATGACTACAGAAAAAAAGAATAAAAATATTGACCAATTGAACAATAAAAGCGCCATCCATTCTATACACTGAGTGGGACAGGGATTTGCTAGACAAAACCACTGTGGGCTCATACAGAGACTTCTGACTAACAAGTATGTATGGGCAACTTGAGTACTCATCTTTAACTTCTCCATGCTTGACTTCATTGCCTTGGTATAATACAAATAACTTGTGTATTTGTGTACTTTTGCATTGAAAATCAAGCAATTGAACCAACGCAGACCAAAACAACAATAATTCTGCATTGTACACAGAGGCAGGAAAGAGCAAGATATTTCTATCTATGCTTGAGTTAATGAGAAATTATGGATCTGTCTTTTTCAACACTGCATTGAACAAGAAATGCTTTTTTTCACAGATCCCTAAATCAGCATTAAGATTACCTTTTCAAATTTTGCTGCTTCAAGTTAAACTTGTTCATCCACATGGAGCGCAACAACAAAATAATTAAGAACTGCAGATCATCAATTCTTGTGTATCTGTATTAATGTCATAGTACTTTGGGACACGTAAAAAGTATTGTAGGCTAAAAGACAGCAGGTGTCAGTTGTCTGTGGGAACTGTGCTGGCAGCATGTATTCATAAGCAAGATTACTTGAGAAAATTTACTCTTCAATGAAACAGAGGAAGCTATTTCATATAAGAAAGAACATACATCTGCTTACTCAGCACAGAGTAGAAGACGTTGCAACTTGTAATCCCAATGTAACTTGTTCAATTACAAAAACTCGTAATATCTGAGAACTGAGCTTGGCCTGTTACGCTACCGATCTGAACATAGATATACACATTTTAGAAAATCAGGCTGGCAGAAAATGGAATCCACAAAATCAGGGAAAGACAAAATGAATTAGAATATCCTGTAATTTTGAGTAATGCATGTATTATAATTTCTTTTTCCCCACTACAGTATTAGCTATCAAAGAAAAAACACTTCTTATGTGTGAAAACATGATATTACTGGCTCCTCAGTAGTCACACAGAACTATTTCAGTGTTTTTCCCTTCTCTGCTTGCTTTTCTGACATATTTGTGTGCAAAAGTCTGTTTCCTATTTTATTCCATAATTTGGATTTTGCATGAATTCTTTTGAAATACTTGGGGAAGCAAGCAGTGATGTTAGCTCATCTTTATTTTACGTTACATGGTTTTTACATAAATTAAACAAAGCAAAGAATAGTATATTAACCTCAGAAATAGGTGGCATTGATGGGCTACTAGCTGCTGTGTTAGGACAGGAATCTTTAAGATTTTGCACAATTGCTACCCCTGATGATGTAGAAGCTCCCAACTCTGCCAAGATTGCTTACTCAGTACCATGACCACCAGTCCATGCCATCCTCCCAACTCCTGCTGTACAGAATAGGATCATAAGCATCTACACTACTTAAGTCAGCTCCCTCTCCCTCCCTCCTGCCACAATCCTTCCAAAATTTAAGGTCAGGCATCCCTACCGATCTCTCCATGAAACACAACTTCTCAAACCAAGATCCTTTTGCCTTGCTTAGCATGGACACAGCCCAACGTCCCAGCCCAGGAGTCTTGCTTTTTGTTGCTCCACTTCACTCCAGGTGCAGGTTTCTAAGTCAGCTGGACTCCTGCTGTGCTCTGAGTGGTTCCCCTCTGGTAGGCAGCAGCAGATCCCTAAATCTGCCTGCAAGCTGGGTCTTAAGAGAACTGGGAACTTACCAGCAGCAAACTAGCAGTGATGACTGGAAATTTTTAGCTCTGAAGCACGTCTAACAAGTGCAGGGCGTAGATGTCTAATACCATTTTAGATAACCCATTTTGTCCCAAACCTGTGTCCATGGGGCTTGCATACAGAAGACTGGAGGAACTCATTCTTCTGAAATAGAAGGCAGGAGGATATCCCAGGGCATCTAGAATGTTATCAGACATCTGTGTTTAGCCAAATAAATGGTGTGGTCTTACCCAATAGTTTTCAGCATGGACTAGAGATTTCTCTGTTCACTGATATTTGGATCGCCCCTTTTGAGATACATTTGAGTGATGGCTATCAGAGGGAAAATTGCCTTCTCAGCTCGGTGCTCTCAGAATGAAATACCTGATGCTAAAACATTTATGTGGAAGACACTGAATTTTTTCATTTATCTACTTACTCTCAAAGAGTCTTAGGTATCATTCAAAGACAATAGTATACTTCACATGATCAGTTCTGAAATAAGCAGTCACCTACACGTTATCTAGACTACATTCAAAGATACACCTACACACAAACACATGCATATATATATTTACATATATACACATGCATATATGTATACATACAAGTGCATATATACACACAAGATAGATATATAAAAAGTAAAAACCACACAACCAACCAAAAAAAATCATAAACCCCTCCATATATGTATAAAATCAACCATAAGGAAGAGCTTCAGCAATTCAGAGAAGAGGGTGAGCTTCTCGGCTATTTCAGGCTAACCAACAAGTGAAACAGATAAATGTGTTAACTACTTTCCTAAGTAGAGCCTCAGAGGATATTGAGGGGAAACATATGCCAATAATTGTAACGGGGGAATGCTGCTCACTTTTAATTCCAAAACATATGAGTAGGTTTGGGGTTTTTTAAATACTGTTTAAACTAATACTTTAAAAATAAGAATATAAAATGCAAATAATTTAGCACTAAAACAATTATAACTATTGACAATATGAAAAGGCTGTATCTTCGAGTACTGTCATAATATTTATCTTAGCTCAGAAACTACAGTTTGGGTAGCTGTGTCATTATTTCACCATTCATCAGCCACTGTTCGTAGTGAAATGTCAGTTTAAGAGTTAATTGACTACTGATCCGCTTTTTTCCTCTGCCTCTGTCCTTCATATTTTCTATATTAAATTTCCTAATGAAAGAGTAAAATATATAAACATCAATTTTTTTGTATGATGATTTGTAAGCAAATTGTTGTTGTTCTGAATTTTAGCTCTAGAGGGCTGGGCGAAGCTAACAATAAAAAAAAGAAAAGTACAAAGAAAAATATGATTTTAACCATTAAATTTACTACAAACCTTACAAATGTGAAAGTATTTATAGTCATATACTTAAAAGAATTCCATAGCCCACAACATACAATGCTCCCACATCTGATTAGTGATACTGTTTTTACTTATTTTTTATGAATGCACTTTGTAGGTCATCTTAAGGAGGAAAAGTAACTGTTCTCTATCTTCCTTCTTTTTTTGTGTCCATACATCATGGACACCAAAGTCACACTCAAATATTTCTACTCATCTTTTTACCATAAGCGTTGAAAGGCTTTTTCCATTTACATCCCATTGGATTTATCACATCTTAAAATACCACGGACATGAAATGTTTCCAGAAGAAATTTAGAAGTTCTTTTAGTATTTCTCAAATGCAATGATTGCATGGATATCTACCTTGCTTAGAAATGCCAGCTTGCATCTATTTCTTCCTGTATTAAATATGTTCCAATATGCCCTATTTGGATGAAAGGATATGTTCATTTTGAGTGAAAAGACTTAGTAGCATCCAATATTGCTATTCTGCATCCTACAATTGTCTCTTCTTCTTTATTAAATTTTGAATAACTGTTAGAAAATTGCAATCGTGTTTGAAAGAAAATTAGGAATATTAGAAGGTATTAAGTCTTTACATTTTTCTTTTAAAATGGGTAAACACCGCATTAGTTTCATCATTTTGAAAAAGGCTGTGGCATCAACTCTACCACTATGAGATACTTCAATATGTCTATGAGATAGTAACAGCGTAAATACCTTAAGTATGTAAAAAGATTAGACCTAAAGACTCCATCTATGAGGCACAATGGATAGGAAATTAGACTTCATTAATTCTACTGTTCACCGAACAAATCCTTTTTCTCATTCAGTAGCATCAGGCTTTGGATTACTGATTTAAAATTAGGTATATCCAAAACAAATTCATTTAGGTGAAAACTCCTTGAGATGCAACTTTTGATCTTCCACACATCAGGAGCTCTTGTGGAGGAACTTAACTTCAACAACACTACTGCTATATACCAAACCAAAAACCTCTGAGATGTTCTTAGCCTAATACAGGATTTATGTACTATAGATCAGAACAAACACATGATTTCATTAAATTTCTGTATTCCTTTGAAAAATCTTTACTTATTTTTCTCTCACTGTATTCTCTAGTGTAGGTGGAGCTGGAAATAAATATTCATGGAATTTACATCGTAGTCCAGGATACCACTGTAGAGAATTAACGAATTCTGACATATAACTGCAAAAGTGTTTTCAAGGCAAGTACTTTGCACAGTGTTCTTATCTTGTTCTTGGACACTTACAGCATCAAACAGCCCATGACTTTTGAGAAATTCTAGTGTTCTTCCATAGGTCATCCCACAAAATATTTTGCCTGATCTAACATGCTGACTTAGTTTTATTTGCTTTTGGGGTTATGAGTCCGTTGGTTACGCTTCAGTCATTTTATTCAGTTTTTCTTCATAATCAGGGGATCTAAAAAAATTTCTAACAATCTAATCATATTCCGCTGGCAGCTGAATAAAAGTGCCAATGTTAAGTGCCAACTGTCACAAGATAGCGCCATAAGCAACAGTACCATGTAAACCATTGCAAGAAACTCATCACATCTGTATTCTGTAGTGTGATTAAATACCATCAGCTCATCAGCTATACGATTAACTATAAGAATCTCCTACCATTCACGTGGATTCTGTCTAAACCTCTATGGTTTATGAACAGTGTATCTAAAGACTGTTATCACTACCTGCCATTTTGCTAAAATGAAGCTCTTGCATACATGTATCTCACCAAACTTCTTGCAGTCTTTGAGTTACCTGGATTTGGAGTGTGGTCTGGAGCAAAATGCCCCGAGTTTCCGATAATCTCCATGTAACTGGCTAGCTCCCCTCTGAGACTACAGCTCTGGTGTAACTTTTACAAGGTAGCACAACAGAATTGGAATGTGGTCTACACTTCCCTTAGACTTCAAAGACTCTTTTGTCTCATGTTCAAGAGATTATTATGAACAGATAAACTTCTGGAGGACAGATTAGGTATGCCTCTGCTCTAGAATACATGGTGCCACAAAAACGAAACCACAAGGAATTCAGTTTTTATTTTTAATTATTTATTTTATTATTATTTAGCTATCTTGATAAACTTTTTCTTATTTCTTATGACCAAAATATTGATGTCTGTAATAAGATGCGTATTTTATCTTAACTTTAATCACTGGCCTTCAGTGTTGTTTCTACACTTATATCAGGCTTGTCCTCAAACCTCACATGAACTGATAAGTCATCCACTTGTTTCCATTTTCTAAAAGCCTTTCAAAGTCTTGCTCATTACTGTTCAACAACATACTGCACTTTGATTTCCAAATACACCACTGTCCTGCTACGTCACCTAGAGAAATTTGTTCATATTTGTACATCCATTTTCCTGCCTATCCTTGCTCCTTAGGCAGTAGACTCTCCATTCCAAGGGCAATGCTTCACTGACCATATGTTTTGCACCATTGTGGTGGGTTGACCCTGGCTGGGTGCCAGGTGCCAACCAAAGCTGCTCTATCACTCCCTCTCCTCAACTGCACAGGGGAGAGAAAATATAACAAAAGGCTCATGGGTCAAGATAAGGACAGTTTAATAAAGTGAAAGCAAAGGTCACGCATGAAACCAAAGGAAAAGAAAAGGTTTATTCTCTGCTTCGCATCAGCAGGTGATGTCCAGCCACTTCCCAGAAAGTGGGGCTTCAATACACACTGGGGTTGCTCCAGAAGACAAATGTAGTAATAATGCGTGCCTCCCCTCCTCCTTCCCTTAGCTTTTATTGCTGAGCAGATGCCATGTCGTATGGAATATCCCTTTGGTCAGTTTGGGTCAGCTGTCCTGGCTATGTCCCCTCCCAAGATCTTGCCCACCCCCAGCCTACTGGTGAGGGGGGAATGTTGGAGAGACAGCCTTGATGCTGTGCAAGCACTGCTCAGCAGTAGCCAAAACACTGGTGTGTTATCAACACCTTTTTAGCTACCAGTGCAGAGCACAGCACTACGAGGGCTGCTACAGGGAGAATTAACTCCATCTTAGCCAGACCCAATACAACACGAAACCAAACCAGAGTATCAGAACACTATTCTCAGAAAAATGAGTGCTGGATAATACAGAAGACTGCATAACAAACTCAGTGTTGGTCTTCATTCCAGGTGAATTTACTGAGCTAAACTACATGCCTGTGCATTTTTAGCTATACTTTAGGAACCAATTTCGATCTAGGTTCATTCACTGCCTGGCACTCCATCAAGCACTTCTCTATTTGGATCTACTTTAAAATCATAAGAAATTCGATTCTTTAAAAGAGCCATTTTGAAGCCTGTAGTAAAGATGGCTATTGGCAAAGGCCTGCTAATGACAGAAGTATTAAACATTCTTCTTTACTTTGTGGCTGTTGCGGTCTTTTAATTGATTGGGAAATTCCCAGAAATCAATTTCAAATTTAACAAGCACAAGGCAGGACCTGAGATTAAGCAGCTCAAGCATGTTTTTCAGTGGTTTCTTCTGATGTAGTTCCCAAGTGGTGCGCATGTGTCTTTGACTAGATCAAGCATCTAATACTTTCACTGCAGCACTGTCTTAACGTTAGAGCATCAGCCTTCTGCTGCTTTTTGAATATGCAGTTAGAAATCCACATTAGGTTAAAAAAATAAATTAAAAACAATAATCAAAGAAACTACAGGGAAAACCGCTTCCTAAGAAAAATCTCAAACCAAATTACAATACAGCAAGGCACAGATTTTTCAGTTTAGTGCAAAACAGAGGAGGAGGAAAACTTGAGTATGAAAACACATAAGAAAACAACAATACCACCAGCAACAATAATGGAAGAACACAAATAAGGAAAATAATTGCAAGAAAAGTAGGATTCATTTCAATCTTCCTGAAAAATTACAATTTTTTTTCAGCTCAAAATGTTCTGGAACTATTTTACCACAGTTTCATACTATTTGAACAATGTAGGTCAATTTTTAAGGAAAAAATACCATTTTGAATAAAAAAGTCAAAGTTTCATTTTACAAATGTCAAAATGAAATGGTTTGGCATTTCTGAAATGAAACATTTCATTTCAGAAAGGTCAAAATGATATGTTTTGACATTTTTTAAATTCCTCCCCCACTTTGTTCTGACCAGAACTATTAACCAAATTCAACCTTGATTAGTTTCAGGCCCCTCAATTTTCTATACTAATTACTACTCTCAAAACAAAATTTTCCCAGTCTCATTACAACAAAGAAAACAATACAGTCTTTAAAACCATGCTGTAACTGCTTCTGCTATGATACTCTCTATCCTCCTCCTGCTTAGACTCAGCCTCCAGTATCCACATAACTACCCACATATTTTCACAGCTGTGGAAGTTGGCTTTTCCCTACTGCATGCCTTAAATTAAAGAGTAACACAGTGAAAGACACAATGTCTCAATTAAACCAGAAGCTGGACAGAGAATTAATTGTCCTAATGGACAGTTCTCAGTGTTTTTATAGTGCATATATATCGCCCAGGTGTTACAATTACAGTCACTATAAAAATGCTTATAGATGAATAAATGCACCATGTGAATCTCATGCAGAGTAATCTGCCCATTGCCCTTAGCAATAACACGTCAGCACTTCTTTTCTGTGTCTCATGGGCAGTCCAAACTAAACCCAATATTGTTAGTTTAGCACCTTATGAATAAATAAATCATATTAAGCACTGCAACCAGGACTGAGGTCAAAACAATGAATAAGAATAAATAAGAGAACTTATAACATCTGCTTGCTGACTTGTTAGAAGGTATGTGTAACAGACTGATAGATCACCTTACCACTATTCTGCCAGTCATCACACAGGAGCAGTGCAGGGCAGGCAGAGGACAAGAGCGATACTATTATGCTGAGTGGAAACAAACCACAGCAGATTTACAGCAATGTCATACAGAAATATCTAACCATGTAGTCAGTGGTCCTTCTGTGAGTGTTCCTAGAATGGCAGAGAGAGTGAAAGGGAATTTTTCCTTTCACATGTCTTAAGGACAAATCCAAGGAATATAGGAAAGAGAGAAGTAAAGGGAAGTTGTGACTTTTATTTTCAACCATATCGGGTAAAGGGATCCTGATGAATGACACAGTTTGTATCCTTCTGTCCATAATCTGGCTGAATGAATATTTTTCCCCAAGGCAATTCCTGAAATTTCCTCTCCTACAAGCACATGCTCACCGCCCCAAACAGCCCGAGTCCCAGAATCTAGAACTTATTCAGGGGTTTTGTTGTTGTTTGTATTATTTATTAAGTGAGCATTTAGAAGCTTTTGGCATAAAGCTGTCTCCAGAACATCTTAGGAAGGCCACAAACAAATATATTTAGTAATGCCTCACTTACTAGATCTTGCTGAATATGCCTGTACAGAAATTTTCTCTTCTGGTCCAGCCCATGCCTATCCTGTCCATTCACTCCTACTGAGAATATCCAGCTCCTTTCCACATACTCTAGTAAAACTATGGTGTTTGTGTCCTCCTCATGCCCTCAAAACTGGCAGCTTGTCAATATGTGCAGGAGTTAGCTATCCTGCACCGCATCTCCTGGAATCCTTCGTAGACTGATGACTTTCAAGCACTTAAACCTGGGTATGCAATACTTTGTGCATAATGTTATCTGCTGACAAAATCAAATAGCATGTTATTAAAGCTTGAAAGGCTTTATCTATTTTTCATAAGCATTTTAATAGACACTGCATTCCCTTCTGCCATATGCTCAACAGCCAAACTGATCTCAAAATGGACATTGTATAGTTGGCCTTATATTACAGCATATCACTCCGAGCTGTATGAAAGTAGAAATGAGTGCCTAGCTCTAACAGCTAGGCTTCAGGGGTTACTAAAGGACTGCAGCCCGAAGGGATTTCTTTTTCTTTTGTTGGTGGTGCTCTAATGATAGATTTTGAACCAAAACTGTACTTGTCCCTACTTGCTATTCTTACAGCAATTTCTCTATATTCTGTTTGGGAATACCATTCATAATAGTAATGTGAATGAATGAGTTCCAACATTAGTGCTGATGGAGCATGGAAACTTCGTGTTGATGTCCAAACTCCTCTCCCACAGCTTCACGAAGTACATGTCATAATACATCATGTTGTAGTATCAACCAAAAGCGGTGCTTCGCAAAACCACAGTAGGCTTTTACTACCTGAGACGTTCCTTAGACTTTCATGGGGTGAAAACAAAAACAATTTAGGCGTGGCACAT
>VYZV01039377.1:66061-81584 GCA_013401275.1 Pandion haliaetus | reverse complement strand
TGCCTTCTGACAGAGAGACTGGCTTGGTCAAAAACTCACAGCTTTGTCACACAATTTTGAAAGTAGGTAGAAGTATTACTACTAAGGTTACTTACACGATAATAATTGGGGAAAATTTCAGATCATTTTACATCCAAATCTACACAGATATGTTCTGTTTTAATGTTTTTATTTTAAGTCTGAAGTGTTAAGGTGCTAGCAAAGTTCATTCCCAGCTGTTTGCATACAACTATACATGAAATTACTAATGCTTGCCATTGAGAAATGTTCTGTGCTTTGCTGTTCAACATATAATACATTACTGTTGATAATGCATTTTTTATATTCATGAATTGGTCTTAAAGGCATCTGATATGATAGCAGCCTAACTGTCATCTGTATTCATCAAGCACATCGTGACTAGGTTAATCATAGTTGACCTGTGGTATTGATTTGTCATGCAGGAATGAATGTTGAGTCTTTCAAGGCATCGTTGCTGCTATAATGACAAAATCACAATAAACTTCTGTAATTTCCCACAGATTACATGCATGGCAGATGAGAGTTAATTTTAGTCATTTCTATACGTTTATCTTACAGTGTTTCCTTATGTATGTTTTCCGAATGTTTAGGCTTCAGATCAAACCATGCCTGCTTTGCTAACTGCCTTAGTGATGCTACTGGTCTGAATAAGTGTTGATAGTAGGACTGGTGTAATACCTACAAAATATAGCTGAAAGTTCTGCTCCCTTTGTCCTAAACAAGGTATGAATGAGGTTGTACTCAGGTTAAGAGCAACTGTATGCCTTAAAGTGATAGAATCACAAAGTTTGCATGCTGAAATCCTCTCATCTGAAATCCTGAATACCCCGTGTTTCTTAGGAAAGGCCACTGGGAGCTGAGGAAAGCCAAGTCTAAAAAAGAAACTGTTGTGAAGTTTGTTATAGAAGTGAAGAGTAAATGTGTTTTCATATGCACAATTCATACATATATCATGATAATTACTTACAGGGAAATTTGCTATTTAAATATCAGAATGTAAAAGAATCTAAATTTAATGCTAAGTAAATATTTCATTATGCTTTTTCTTTTCTTTTTGTTTGCCTGATAATGAATCCAGGCTGTCAAGGAATCAGTTTTAAGTGTGTTTTGTCTTCTGACCTCACATAGACTTAGAATAGCCATTCTGTGTAGATAAGTCTAATGTGGCTTTAATTATTGCCTTTCCCTAATGAAAAGCAATAGGACTGTTGATATTCTTCTGTTAGATATCAATGTATGATGTAGTTTTACTATAGCATAAATTAAAAGATCTCAGTGTTAAAAAACATAATAATCAAGTTTACTAGGAAATATTAAGCCACATTTTCATGTACATAGAGTCATTCAGTATCAGCTTATAACAAATAGTTATTTTAAGCTGAATGCATTTATAAAATTCACTGATTTACTACTAAGACCAATGTGGTTGAATACTTATGCTGAGAAATGCATCAGTGCAGCTGCTAAAAGGTTCATTCTCCTCAGGAAAGCAAATAAAGAAACTAGAGATGCATAATAAAGATTAACAAGAACAATTCTCCTACTTCAGTAACTATTAATTGGATTATCATGGTTGAAACTGCAGAACACAGAAAGGAATGAAGTTTTTACCTGCTATGTAAAGAAAGACCTTTGTGAGAATCAGAGAGGTACAGTATATCCAAAATGATCTATTATTATCATATTCAATTGGCTAAAATTTATATTAAGTTCTCATTCATAAAGTAAAACAAAATGGCAACAAAAATTGCTTAAGCTAATGCTGTTACAGTGTGCTTGCTTGTTTCCCTATGACCATTATGCAAAATCACATTTTAGGAATATGGGACTACAGGGAACATTTGGGTTCCTGAATCCACACCCATTACAGTAGCAGATCCAATAGCTTGAGTAAATGCATGTGGCAATTACCTATGTAAATTGTATTGAAACACAGTAGAGGCTTTTAAACATCTGTTAAAATGCATTAGATTTTTTAAAAAATGAAGAAAATAATATATTTATTTTCATTAAGGAATTTTATACATCAGCTTAGTGATTTGAATAATAGCTAAAGGCAAGTCAGTTTATATTAATCTTTGTTTAAATTTATACATGTAACATAGTCATGCTGTTGACATTATTAAAGATCTTACATACCTGTGTCTTAATAGTGTTGAGAAGCTGCTTAAAACAATGATATAATGAAATAATATTGATGCTTCCCTTTGTCAGATTGATAAAAATATTTCCCTTTCTAGATTTTGCTGCAGAATGAGATACATTCTTGATCATAAGCTGGCTTCAAAGATTCAAAACACAATTCATGTCTGATATAGTCCATCCATGGTACCTATCGTGTGAATGTACATCAACCTGAACCTTTCCAACATTTCAGAGCCAAGGCTCTAAGCAGCTTAGCAAATCCTTCTTTGTCTGCTTTGTGCTAAAATTATCAAATTGTTTTCTTGGATTTGCTGATGAATGTAAATCCAATAAGACTGTGTCACAGGAACTATTAAGGTGATTTCTAAACCCCCTGATTAGTACGTTCTTGTGTTTTCCTAACTGTAGTAGCATGGCAAGGAGCATATTTTGCAGCCAGATAAATTGATCTTCTCAATGTTGCTGTCAGTAACACTATGTTTGTTCAGGTGGGCTCTTTACTTACACACTTATCTAGGAAACAAGAATATCAGTTCTGCTGCTTGACACCTACGTGAAGGATGATGCGGTCATAGTTGTCTGGTAGATTAAGTCTGTCACAGAAGTTCCTTTCCTGTTAGCATTTTCCCCATTTGGCAAAGCTCCTTGAGGATCTGAAGCCATCCAAGATGTTGGTTCAGGACTGTGAATGACTGGCTAATGCTATGAGTGAATGTGAGAGGACAAAAGGCTTGGATGAAGAAATCCACTTTATCTAGGCTTCATCACTATCCAATAAACAGAAAACACCAAAATTCTCAGAATCTGTGTTTGCTACTAAAAAGGTAGTTGGGAGATCAGGTCAAAAAAACAGCATGTGTGTAAGGGACCATGTAATTGTATGTAGAAAGACACAGTCCATTTCTCATCAGAATTTGAGGTATTATGAAAGAAAAACTAAAACAAATGAGGAAGTACACACATTTTGGTTACTTGGTGGAGGAAATTTAGACCTAGCATCTTAGAGTAGTAGGGCACTTCATTACATCTCAGTTTAATTTTCTTTGTAATGCTGAAGTTCCTCCCATGACAAATTCTCAAAATGATGACAAATCATTATTGGGCTGATTTATTGCCTCCAGCAGAAAAATGATAGCTCTGAGACTGCAATCCAGGGCACTCTGAGCTCAGCAGAAGGATTTCCATTTATTTCAGTGCTTCTTTACAACGGGCACTGTATTAATGGAAACAGTACTTAATGTAGATGGATTGCTATTATAACACAAGTTGGCATGCGTACTTCATGTGTACTGTGTGGGAATGCAATTAACTTTTTTTTTTTTTTTTTAAATAGAGCGATATTTTCGTTTTGGCTAAACCATTCAATGATGTTAAGTAATTGAAGTGCAATACTCTTGTTTCCACTATCAGCTTCACTATTTGTATTTCTTTGCTCCATAATGCAAGCTGAGTTTTCTAAGCCTGTGTTATTGGAATTTCTGTTAGTGACAGTAGAGTAATACTTCCAGGCACATATCCAGCATCATGCTGCTTGCATTTCACCTAAACCTTGATTCCTTAGACATCCCAGAGACGTGGCTTGTGACCTTGAGGTTGCAGTATGGCCACAGGAGCCAGACCATGCTAAAAATTACAGAGATTTCCCTTTTGAAATCAGCACCTAGCTGGTTCTTCACTGTCAATGCATTAATATCATTCCCTTGGACCTGACCTCTGGTTTGAATGGTCCGCAAGGAACCCATTGCCTTTAATTAAATTTTAAAAATGGTATTCCTTTTTTTGCACCTTTGTACAAGGGAAGCATGACAGTAATTAATTTTTATCTAGGGTTATCTAGCCTTTTGCTGAGTTTGGATGTATTTGGAAAACAAAAATCTCTAGGGAAATTATCCAGCTGTCAGGAAAACTGAGCTGTAGGTGCAGAGACACCTGAATTGGTCCTGCATGGGCCAGCTCAGGCAGCATACTACCTATAAAGCAATGCTTCATGCAAATTGAGAGACTCTCCTTCTGGAGGAAGGTCAGAACTTCTGGGAGTAATAATGTGTAGTACCATCTTGGTTTCTCAGCTCTCTGTAACTTCAGAAAGGAAGAGCTGATTGTCTTAATTTCCCTACCAGTACTAGAAGATACACACTAAAGGCACTTGACATCCAAGTTTACCAAAGACAAGTAATTGCTTAAGTGAATAATTGCACTTCAAGAAGTGTATCCTGTTTCCCAGAAAGACAAATTTCCCATCATGAGGTGAAATGAAATGAGGATTATGAGCATTTAGGAGGAATCTTCTGCACATTGGGAATCTTCTGCTGAGAAAACTGTTTAATTTCCTGCTTTGGGGCAATTTGACAGCCTTTTGTGTTTGGGAGTTCTCCAAGCATTGGATTGAAGAGGAGGGGCAGTATATGAGCACTGCAGTCAGTGAACATATAATTTATACATTTGGAAATGACTACTGGTAAACTTCTCTTTTACGGCTCTGTTCAGAAAAAGTAATGTCATGTATAGTGCCATGTTAGGGGTGCTTTAGCAGACTTTCAGTCATATGCCTGTCTTCGCACTGTAGACTTCCAAAGGAAATGTATGCTTCAGCTGCCTGAACTTTCTGATGTTCTCTTTCTTACCTAATTGTTAGCATTCTTAGGCTGTCCATCAGGGTTACAGCTGTGCCACCTAAACTTTGTACATATAATGTACTATTAAGAAAAATTTCATAATGGAACATAAAAGTGTGTTCAAATTGCAGCTAAGTAAGGCATATGTTGTACATCTTTAGCATCTTTGTTCTGTGGCTGTCTGGAAGTGCAAATGTGTTCCACAGCTGACCCTCATTCCTGCGAGAGCTGGAGTCGGTGTTTGGGCCGTAGCTCGGCCGGCAGAGCCATCTGCTGTTCCCTCGGTACAGCAGTACGGGCCTTTCAGCCCTGGCTGCTTTCTGGCTGCTTGCAAGCACTTAGAAGTGGCGGCAAATTTCATTGCTAGGAAAAGGATGATTTATCAAGTGGGTGCCAGCCCTACTGAAATGGATGCTCATCCAACCCTTTTTCCAAAATTCAGGAGAGCTATGTGTGGGTGAAGGTAGGGAGTATTCAGAAATCTACCCATCCATCATCCAGAAGTTTTGTGAGGTTTGATTTGCTATTGTAATAAAATCAATGATAAATTTGTATTCATTATTTTGGCAGGTTGGTTTTGAATGTGGGCAAGGTGGGCAGCGTTAGGAATCCATGTCCCTAATGTTTGCGCTCTTCTCTCTCATGGTTGCATTCTCATTGCACTATTTTTGCCTGACTGTAGCTCTTTGTTTGCCTATGCAATTCCTTTGTATGGCCCCATGATTTGACAACACAGTGTTATTCTCATGAATCCTGTCAGTCCCGAAAAGGTGCACTCATGTGACTGAGGGGCAGCTATTAACTGTAGGAACACAGGAATGGCTAGAACCCAGCAGACTCCACTCCACTGTGTCCCTAATCCTTGCTCAGGCTGTGACCACTGCTAGGGGGTTTAAAGGAAACATAAACACTGCGCTGGTTTTAGGTTGTCTATCCATATCTTCTATCCCTACCTTTTTTTTTAAAAAAAGAAAATAAACAAAAGAACAGTCTGTGGCTTTCTTTTCAACCGAGACTTCTCAATGTTTTGAGGGCAAGATATAGTAGATTTTGCTGCTTCCTTGCATAGTTTTTTGTGCAGTTGAAAATGCACTGGATTTACCCTGCAAGGTTCCTGTGACCCTTGTCAAGGATAGAGCTGAATGCATCCTCTATAGCACAACTGCTATAACTCTATATGACATAGTAGGAAAAGCTCGACTTACTGATCATCAATTTATGCCCTGAAGCATGAAAGCAGGTAGAATTTCTTGATAACAATAAAATAGTTCTTTATGATTTGTTGTCACAGTTATGCTTTTCCAAACATAAACAAATCAGAATTCACTGAGAGCATCTAATCAAGTGTTGAAAACATGAGAGTGAGTCCACAGCTTCTTGATTGCTAATTCTTGCAATTAAAAGGAACAGTAGATAAAGGTGCAAGTGCTTATACTGATCTCAAGCAGTCCTGCCTTTGGTCTTAATTAGTATGTGTAATTTTTTTGTAATTTCCTTCTCAGTAGTTTAATATAACTTTTGACTGAGGAACATCTCTTGCTACTTCTAGAAGATACTTTTTTTGTTAAAGCTAGGATTATTGCATATAGCTTACATGTATTTTTTAAAGTCATATTTTGGAAATTGTTATCTATGTATGATCAAGATAATGCTGTAAACACAGATAGGTACAGTGGGGGAAAATAAATATTTTTATGTGTTAAATACTGTATGCAGATGTAAATCTGGGGTTTTGTGCCAATATATTGCATATACATGTATATATTTTTAAGGCCATCTCTGCAATTAAATGGAAATAAATAAGTTAAATCATTTTTTTCAGGATATATAAATGGTTGAGCTAGGCTGGTTATCTTCCGGTGTTGACCCTGTGCAATCAGAGGATATTAATGGGAATAGCTACGCCCACTTCATCCTCCTGGATAATCCTCCATACAATACTCCAGGGGAAAGCAAGTAAACAACTAGAAGTAAACAACCCCAGGCTTTGATACCTGATAGAAAACTCCAGCCTACGGTTGTGTTTTAGAACAAATTCTGACCTGTCCAAGTTTGAACTCTTAATTCTGTAGTAAAGAAGCTGGTTACAAAATCTTACTCATTTGCAGCGTAAGTCTTCTGTCACTGTGATTTCCACTCATATAAGGGGAATACTAGCTATTTAAACACTAGTCACCTGTCTTCAGCATATTATCCTTGGATGGCAAGTCCTTAGCAGGTCTACATATACACATGTATACATGTAAATATCTCCCCTACTGATTATATCCACCCTGTGTATATCTGCCTTACTGACATAAATCTAGTTCTTTTAAGGATTTTTTGTAGATTTTCACTGCTAAGAAATTCAACCCTATGTGTATTCCCTTTCAATTGCTAGGTTGTCTTTGTATTTAAACTGATTTTTAGGAAAGTGTGTATTTCTTCACCTTAAAACTATTCTCCATCTTTCATCTCACAAAGTTTAACAATTATGATGAGTTATGGGTGGGAATTGGAAAACAGAAGCCTCTGCCCTTTTCTTTTAGAACTATTCTGAATAGCTGGAGAGAATAGCTGAATAGCTGTAATCTTTTGAAAAGATTGCAAATTCATAAGGGAATAATAACATCTCAATTTTTCCTTAATTAACAGAATTCCCAGATCTGAAAAATACCATCTTATCCTAATTAACATGTTCTTTTATAAAAGAACACTTGCTGTAAACCCTGAGGTGAGAAAGCCACCAGATGTTTGGGGGCTTTTTTATTTTTTTTGTTTCTGGAGACAAGTTCTCAGCAGATATTGAAAAATATCTCACACGATAAAACTTGAAGGTGAAAATGGTATTTAAAAATATTGCTTCTCTCCACTTACCTCACAATGGTCAAATTTTATCACAGAGCATAGCAGGACCTCCAGAGAATTGAAGTCTGTCACTCAGATCTGGGATGTGGTTGTAAGTAGGAATCAGCAAAACTGAAATGAGTGGGAGATAAACACGAGGAGTGTAACCTGATGGACCAGAGATCTCAGAGGTGATTACATCTGCCTGCTGCTCATCCCATGGCTTTTTACAGTGATTGTAATATTCCTGGTACATACAGTATATGAACATGATCGCCTGAGAGATAGACTTGCCTTGAGCAGGGTAGATGAAGTATGAATCAATTCAAATGTAATAGAGAAAACGTGAAATTAATACAGCTGTGCTCAGGGCATTTGTTACTGTCAGCAAAGCTGCATGTACTTGTGTCACACGAGGGTAATCTGGTTTGTGCTTTTATATTATCAGGGGAAATCTCTGAGCATTGCAGCATGATACAGTGGAGGTTTTGATTGACTTATTCTGAGTGCATAATATTCAAAACTGTCATTTAAGCAAAATCTTTTATTTTAAAACAGCAGCAACAATAACAAAGCTATTGCTTGTGACCTGTCTGCAATAAATGTGTGGAAAGTAGTGTGCCCTAGGCAAAGTGAACTGCAGGGTTGGATGTACCTCATCTTTGGGATAGCTCCAGGTTAGATTTGCAATTTTCAAGCCAAACTCTGTGGTTCTCAAAAACAATATAGTCATTGGATCAGCTGCTGCCTTGCTGCAAATGGCCTGGGCTACCATAAGTGTGGAGCATTTCCCACTATCTGAGGCCTTTGAATCGAATGCAAGTAATCAACTGTCAACATCAGCTGATTGCACAGTTTATAAGTAATGATTGGATGTTGTTTCGAAAGAGATACTATTGTTCAAATCAATTTGGGAGTAATAAAATAATTTAGGAGTGGTGCAGCAGCTGCTATATTAATTTTGTTGGCCTATGCATAGAAATTAGAGTAGATAATAAAATTTATCTTTCAAAGTTCAGGAACTGTTAATAACCTTAGCTATTGTAGGCCAGGCAGAGGTCAGGTACTTAATTGAGAAAAAGCTAACAATATAAAGTTGCTCCTTGATTCACAGTGGCTGTTAGTAGGAGATTCCAGGGTTTTGCCTATAAAAAAGTATTTATGAGTCTGCTTTATCTGTAACAAGTACAATATACTAAAAGTGTAATAAAATGCATCATCTTAATGTAGAAGCCCAGAAAAATAAAAATAACAATAATTTTTGAAAAAAAGCATAACTTATAGAAAGGAAACAAGGGGACAGAAGTAAGATAGGATATGTGGACCCAACAACAGTCATATTTTTGGAGAACCTTTGTGGAACTGAACAGGAAAATCCTTAAAAATACAGAGAGCTACAGTGAAGGAGACATTCCCTCTGACTCTGGTGGGAGGTGCCTCTGGTAATAGGATGGAGCTGAATCTCTGGATGGTGTCAAATCTCTGGATGGTGTCTTGGTGATGAACTGAAAAACTGTGTGCTCTGTTTTTCTGGTATAGTGTGACTATGCCAGAAGCATAGTTATGTTTTATAGTAAAGGAAAATAGAGAGTTAAAATTAAATGTAATAGTATAGTCTGCTGACTGTCTAGGTAAGTAGAAAAACTTCTGGGAGTTGCACAGAAGTAGTGTTGTACTTCTAAAAATTTTGGTGCTAATTGGAATTGTTTGTGTGTATATGTTAAAATTGTGGTTAATGAGTTGTGATGAGTAGACTTCCTGGTAGTAAACATGATGTTCTGAATGTGCAGCTTGTTTAAAATGCCATGGTTTCATGGAAACGTGGAGCAATCCTGCCATGGACATGCCTGATATAACTGTAAAGGAAGTGTTACATTAATAATTGGCATTTGTTCTCTTAATTTTTAATCTATATCTTACCTTTTTGATTCATACACTTTTCAAATTAGATATAATAATGTCTATTTTGCTTTTTCTGTTCCAGCGAATTCGAGAACTAGAAGATAAAATAGAACTTCAAAAGAGGCAACTCAAAGAAATTGAGGAAAAGGTAAATAAATGCCTGAACAATGCCAATGTATTTTTTTCCATACTAATTTATTTTCCTCTGTTGCATTGATGCTAATAGTATTTAACCTAAAATCCATTTTAAAACAAGATAAAATTTGAGTTCAAGCTATTACCGTATGAAATGAAGCTCTGTCCCTAATTTGCTCACAATTGTTTGCTATCTGGGTTTTCTATCAAGTACAGAAAGGAATCAAGGGATCTGGAAAGACACTAGACTATAAGGGGGAGGATTTGCTGTGGTTCATACCAAGAAACAACATAAAGATTTGTCTCTGACAGAATTGGTTAGCTCAGTCCTGTTCTTTGGATAACATTGCTTTGCAAAACTTACAAGTACTGAAAATTAAAACAGTTAATGAGGTGTGTGGGATGGACACTACAAACAAATATTTCTTGCTTTAAGATAGAAATAAGTTCCAAATTAATATACTGGATCCAAATTTTCTCCTCTTTTTAAGAAGCTCTGATTGAGGCTTAAGATAGCAAATATATTTGCATCACGGTGGTCCCAAACAAGAGATGGCATGAGGTTCCTGAACTGTGGGCTTAAGTGTTTCCCAGGTCTGTGGAGTTTAGGCTGTTCTGCAGGGCATGGGCTGACAACGGGGCTTTTTCTAAGCCCTAGCAAAGTGTTTTAGTTATGTTGCTTTTGCTAAACCAGTGCCTAGGTCCCAAGATGAGTCACATCATCTCAGGTTTGTTTTCACTGGTACCTATGGGTACCTAATCCTACATAAACCTGCTGCTGGGCTGAATGGAGACATTAGTGGAGTTTTCAGTCATCAGAATGGGGTAAAAGAGCAAAAGGAAGGCTTTTGGAGGACTCTGAATGGGAGTTGGAAGAGGTCAGTGGTGTTTGCAGAACTGAGAGAGGCTTTAGGGAGTTGCTCGCTGGATGTGGGAAGGTTTCTTCCTCACCTCCTCGCCATTCACTAATGTCACTGTCCCTTCATCTGCTCTCAGGATATGGCAGTCCTGCCTGTGTCACCCTCTGGGGGTATTGCATTTCCAGCAGCTACTCCAATTCCCTCAGAAGCTTCCTTGGCCCCTTCTGCTCACACAGTAGTTGTCTCCCCTCTGCAGTATGTTGTCCTGTACTTTTTGAACTGTGATATCCAGCTGGGTTTGTGGAAGAGCCAGGAGGAGAGCCGTGACAAGCTTGGCTGTCTGCTGCTTTTGCTAATTGTCACTTTACATCACCCCCACTGCCCCTGGCTGGGGCTAGTCTTGTCTGCATTCATCAGGAAGGCAGTGGTCCCCATTTCCACTAGCAGAGAAACACAGGCAGTATCCACCCCTTAAAGGGCTCTTTGCTGCCTTTGCCCTCTTCTGCTCCAGACCACTTCTATACCTGAAGCTGTTCCTGCCTAACAGCCAGTGATGTCTAAGATGCTACAGTTAACTCCTCAAAAATGAGAAACCTTGAGGGATATGTGTTGTGGTTTAAAACCGGCCGGCAATTAAGCACCACGCAGCTGCTCGCTCACTCCTCCCCTCCCTGTGGGATGGGGAGAAGAATTGGAAAAAAAAAGTAAAACTCATGGGTTGGGATAAGAACGGTTTAATAATTGAAATAAAATAACACAATAATAATAATTAATAATAATAGTAATGAAAAGGAAGATAACAAAAAGAGAGAGAAATAAAACCCAAGAAAAACAAATGATACACAATACAATTGCTCACCACTTGCCCAGCCAGTTCCCGAGCAGTGATCAGCCCCTCCCAGACAACTCTCCCCAGTTTATATACTGAGCATGACCTTCTATGGTATGGAATATGCCTTTGGCTAGTCAGGTCAGCTGTCCTGGCTGTGCTCCCTCCCAGCTTCTTGTGCACCTGCTTGCTTGCAGAGCATGGGAAGCTGAAAAAAATCCTTGACTTAAGATAAGCACTACTTAGCAACAACTAAAACATCAATGTGTTGTCAACATTATTCTCATACTAAACCCAAAATACAGCACTGTACCAGCTACTAGGAAGAAAATTAACTCTGTCCCAGCTGAAACCAGGATAAAAGGTGATATGTCTACATGTTGATTATTGCAAATGTTAGTGCTTATCCACCTATTCTAAAACTTCAAAATCTCTAGATGTTCCTATTGCCAAAATGTAAGCCTTTAATGCATTGCCATTACAGTTTACAGAGTAGGTAATGGATTAGACAGACTGCTAATTTTGAAAATGGAAGTTAGCATTATTTATGCTAGTTGAATGCATGGGGAAAAAGTATTGGAAAAGGAACAGCTTAGTCACAAGCTTAGCAGAAAGCTGGTAATGAATTAAAATGATTAATGATCTCTTTGCCTTAATGTTACATTAGCAGGAGATCTCAAAAAAGCTTCATCATTTTCTATTAATAACCTTCAACTCCTGGATGGGTGGAGGGCTTCCTTCTACCTGTATTACATTTGATTTTTTTTTCCTTGAGATAAAATCCCATTCTGAATTTGACTGCCATAAGGAAGATTGTGTTGTCAGAGAATCAATGAATGATATACTTATACTTCATTGTTCTTCTGAGGGTTTAATATGTCAGTGGATGCAGACTGACACCTATGTGCCGCTGATACTGAGCACAATAATTTCTTGTGGAGAGGAGTTGTGCTTTTGAAGGAACAGCAGTATTTATAGCTAAGCCTCATTGCTGGGTGTAGCTAAGGGCAATACGCCACTTATAGGTACTATGTCATGAATATGGCTTTTTATTTTCCTTTAGGAATGGATTCAGTTTTTAAGTTTTATGTAAAATTTTGTCAAATCAGACCATAAGGATGACAGTATTTTTGCCCTATAGATTCTTCAGCAAACTGTCCTGCTTCTAAACACTACTCAAAAGAATAATGTAAAATCTCAGTTTTATTCTACAAGTCGATGCATAAGGAACACGTGCTGTTTAAACATGTCATGCTTTTCTCATAACTGATTCTCTACCATTTAAGTTGCATTTAGTTTGTGCCCTTGGCTTGGTAAGTCTTGGTTCAGGAAAGCTTTCAGGTGTGTAATTGTAAGTACTTGCTTAACTGAGTCACAAAGCTAAGCCTAATATTTCTGAAGTTACATAATCTGCAAGTGTTATCATTTGTAAAGCTACCCTCAAATACTGAATTTTTTACCCTGTTATCTCTTTTTAGAGTAAGATTGGTATACTATATCTCTCTTTCAGATCAACTCAATTAGTACTGATGTAAGACTAACTGCTGTAATGTCATTGGATTTCATATTACATATCTTACATCTTTTTTCTTTTCTTTTTTCCTCATTTTCTTTTGATCTTATGTTATAGTTTTTGTTCCTTTTTTTGTTTTTTTCACTAGCATTCATTCTGTGGCCTTGATGACACAACTGAGCCAAGATGTGTGGTTGGTATTCTTTATATTTCTTTGTACTAAGTTTTCAACTCTTAGATTTTACCATGTTTTAAGATTTGTCTTCGTAAGACCCTGAAACTGTGGGGGAGGGTATATTTGTTTTGCTTGCCCAGAGAGGAAGAGTCACCTATAAAATCCAACTTGGGTGCCTTCAGTTACCTTACTAGACTTCTGCAGAAAGTCACTGGGTTTTCAACGAGAAATTATTTTGCACTCTAAGACACTGACTGCCCTAACTGCAGTGGGTGCTTTTCAATTCTGCAGAGTAAGTACATTTTGTCTAAAATTTCAGCTATTGCTGTAGGATCCTACCTTCTGTCATGCCAGAGGGAGAGGTGGCAAAAACTTTTTGATTTTCAGTTTTGTTTTCTACAAAGCCCTGTAAGCATCACCACCCATGCAAAAAAGGCATTAATGTTACTTCCTCGAGATCCTTGAAGCCATGAAATACTTAGGAAATAATAACCTAATTTCCTTTTTATGAAGCGATGTGAAGGTTGCAATGTGACTGACCCCCCCCATGTGCCCATGCAACATGGAAAGGATGAGGATGAGAAACCTCCATGGTTCTCCCTTGAGACACTACCATCATTCCCACTATCCTTTCCACAGTGTCCTGATCTGTTCAGCTCAATGCAAAAGACAGAGTGAATTTTTCAGCTATAGCAGGAGCTACAGCAGCAGTGCTCACCTTTCACAGAGAACAAGAGGGAAATACAATTTCGAAAATTGGTCTTAGGCCTCTTCCCTGGAGCAATGCAAGTTGCACCGTGCCTTTCAGTAAGGATGGTAACTCAACAACCTAACTGTTAGAGGATTAAGCTATGGTTTAAAACTATTGAATATTTACACAGCGTTTTTGTTCTTGGTTTGTTTTGTTTGTTTTTTTTTAAACGGAAAATACACAATGTTTTCACCTTTACAATTTTCCCAAGTTTTTTCTTCTTTGGAATATGTTGTGAATTATGTTCATGGAATCTCCTTATAGTAGGAAATGCAGTTAATCAACTCCTTTGAAACTGTTATCAAGTACTGTATGATAAAAAAGGGTGATGACAATAGTTACCCAAAAAAGCTATTATGTTTACCTTACATTAAGCTTGAAACAGTATTTTCTTTTGCCTGGATCACAAGTACTTTTGAGAAATCAGACCTCTATTATCATGGGCTCTTTTGGGGGTTTATTCAGCTCCCAGTACATTCAGTTATCATCTTTCTGTTGATGCTCTTGGGAACTGGCTCTGGTCTTCCATTACTAGTGTTGCTGCATATGTTTTATGTTTTGAAATACAATGATGGTAGATGCAGATGGGTGGAATGTAATCCAAGGGTGTTATTGATTTGTTATGAGTGCAGTAGCTTGATTTTGGTTGCTAGATGGGCACAGAAAATCAGTTGAAATTAATCAATATTTTTACAGCATTTTGAGCATTCCTTTTGAAATGTCCTTTATTTTGACAAAAATTGAGCTTATAGATGTGTTTGAAGAAAGGAGAAGCCTTGTGGTACGCTATTAACCTTACCACACTTTGAGTTGTATTTTCCGTTCTGTGGAGATCGAAAAAGACACGTGCTGCTTTGGTTAATGTAAGTCTGAAAGAGCAATGTTAAAGGAAGTCACCAAACTATAGTATGGAGTTTCATCCAGCTTTTTTACTCCAGTCCTGCTTAGAGGTGCTAACATCTGGATGAACATACTTGTTTTTAAATACTGTGAAAAGTATACTGGCCAAGTTTAGAGACACTTTATAAATGTTCTGTAAACTTAGTGAGATCACCAGCATTTTTAAAATTCCATTTAAAATATTTTGAAATACTGTTGGTTCAAAAATTTTTATGAGTTCAAGGCTTAGGCCTGATCTATATGCTTCTGTGCTGATATAGCTGAAAGTATGATGGGTCCCCTTTGGAAAAAAAAAAAAAAAAAAAAGTACCAGTATAGCCTCCAGAAAATACATTGTGCTGATATAACCTGCTATTCTTCCTGTTAACAGCAACTATTTAAGTAGTTAAATTCAAGGTTGGTGACAAGCATTTTGAGGGGATAACATGGGGATACTGGCTGTGTAGGCACATAGCTACTCATCTCTCATGTTTCTAGGAGTGCACGTCATATTGTGGTGCTAGTGTGGAAGGCAATTTCCTTTGATTCATCTTGCCAGGGGTGATTCTGTCTCTGATTAATGTAACACAGCAGAGCCTATTTTAAGAGACTTAACTACAGTTGGACTCTTGAACATTGTTCATTATTTCAAGGCAAACCAGGTGATTAACTGGTAGTAATTGTGGTTCTTGTTATTTTGAAGCTAATATAAAACTTTTAGAAAGACATTGTGGTGTCTGTGTGTTTAGGGCTGGATGCCAACACTTATTTCTAAATTAATGTTACCTATCTAAAACTCAACAGACTTTTTTGTTGTTTTTATTTTCTGTTTTTGTTTTTTTTTTTTTTTTGTATAAAGGCTATTAAAAGAA
>VYZV01039377.1:37021-65555 GCA_013401275.1 Pandion haliaetus | reverse complement strand
TCTGACAGGAAAAAAAAAAACTGTTCAAAGTTGGAAACAAATAGAGATTTACAACCCTGCAGTGGTAAAATTCATATTAAATGAAGTTTAAGTTGGAAATCATATTAAGTTGGAAATCCACAGATGGAGAAGAGATGGGTTTTAGAGAAAGGCAAGATGGTAGACTGAACTAAGAAACCTTTGAAGTGGGTAAAAACAGTGTGGGAGAAATTATTTTTTTGAATGTTTCTTGAAAATTAAGGCAATAACTTGTAAAGATAGCACCGGGAGAATGGAAGGTCCCAAGGTGGCCTGAGAGGCCAATAAAAGAGGATGCATGATGCGCTGTGCTAAGTTATCTCTTCAAGAAGAAAGAGGGACTTGAAGAAATGGGTGTGTAGACAAATGTGATAAGCAGAGAAATAGTTGGAAATAAATATTTGGAAATCATGGCATCCTCCCGGGTGAAATAAAAAAATGTTGACATTAGCTACCAGGAAGCAAACATGGCACAACGCAAGCAGCAGAGGTAGATAAACAGTCAAGGACATTGACCACCTGAACTGAAAGAAAAATTTTGGGTGAAGCACAGACTGAAAAAATGAAACTTGAAAAGAGTTGTTTAAGTTGGAGAATGGTTAGAAAATTCAGAAAGTTTAGGCTTTTCTTTCAAAGAGGGAAAAGAAAATCATTGTTTCAGAGCTGGAAAGGCAATATGGAGAAATAGATAATTTTAATTATTTCTGGAATGTTGAGGCAAGCTGAAAATATTAAGAGCACAATATTAAAAGATAACTTTCTCCTCCCTCACATTTTCTTGAAAATAATCTTTGTGTTAAAAGGGCTACATAGAAAGCTACAGAGAAACAAGTCTGCTCCCATGGACACACTGAACTCTGACATGAACATAAGAATGGAATAAGATGGTTACGATAATACATCACGTAAAGTGGAAATCATGATTGAAAAAAATAACATAAGGCAAAGAACAATCAAGGCAGCACAGAGAAAGCTGAGAAAAAGATTTCTCATAGCAACTGAATATCTCACTATTGAAGGTGCAGGAATCAGCCTCAAAAGAAGTCAGTTTTCTCAGATAATTTTTAGGCTCTGAAGTAAGACCAGAGATGTACTCTTCACAAAAAATCACCAAACAAGATCATTTACCTGCTGAAGGAGCTGAGGCACTCCGCAAGATTAATTCAGTCAGATGCAGCAAACTGTGGTTTGTGTGAGGGACTGGATAACCCTGTTTCCTGGTACAAAGCACAATTCAAATTCGAAAAAAGGATCATGCAGAAGTTTGGAAACTTGGTCCCCAAAAGAACGTGTTGCTCACAATGTGTTGTTCAAAAGGAACAAGCATTTAGAGAATGTGTTTTCAAACACAGGTTTTTCATGTTTTAGTTAGAGCTTTTAGCAGTACAATGTGGAAAAATTAGGTCTTCACTGCAAAAGGAAGAGTTTTGGCATTACTCTGAAGAGGACTGCAATGGGAGATAAACAGAGCTGGAGATAACCAAACCAGGTGCTGATGAAGGAAAAGAAATTGGAAAGTGTGATTCACTTTGCAAAGAAGCACTTTCTTCTCATGGACATGGTTTTGGTCATCACTGCTTTGGAAATGAAACTATAAGCACAAACATGGGATAGTCAGAGCATGTGGCTGCAATGGTAAGCGCACTGCAGGGACAGGAGATGGTCTTCTCACAAAGCAGAAAAGGTATGAGCAGTTTTGTTTTCTTTTTCTGTGTGTGTGTTTTGTTACATTGTAATTCACACGTGACAATTTTCTCAAAGGAACTGGCTGATTTGGGTGACATTTTCCATGACATTCATGATGCTTTTATTCTGCTCTGAGCTAGCAGGATTTGTAGTTTTGGAAAACTGAGTATATCATTCCAGTCTTACTATCCATTGGTATTTATTATAGAGCTGTGAACAGGTACAGTGTGTTAACTGACTGGATTCAGTCCATGCAAGATGCTGGGCCTGATTTTCACTTTCTGTGACACAGCTTTTAAATAATCTGCCCCAGCTGTACAAGCAAAGAAGGAAACAATAAGTTTTTCATTTCTGATACCAGTCATAACAGCTTTCCTGGTTTTATGCTGAAGGACTCAGTAGTTTTCAGGATGAAGCATCAGAAGCATAGAGCCTAATAGATCATGACATTTGAGATCAACTTTAGAAATTGTTGTATTAACTTTCATTATATCAGTGAATAAAAGTGCACTTACAAACAAGAATATGTTCTAGAAATATGTGAGTAGAAATCAGTGTAATGATTTTAAGTGTCAGTTTATTTCCTGCCTGGTCCATCCTCACTGCTTTTATCTGCTGGCTACTTTCTGCAAAACGTACCACTAAGAATTTTTCTTTTTACAGCTTATGAGTTGGATATTAGGCTGGGGCACAGCCTAATGAAAATTACATTAATTTGGCTTCCACTGTAAATTGTTAATGAGCAGAGTAACAATGTTCACTATGATTATATATTCCTTTTGCATTGGTGTTCAGGGATGCCCATTGTCAGGGAGCAGGATGTCTATTCACTTTACAAATAGTAAATACAAACAAAGTATTAGTGTCTCAAGGAACTCAAAATCAAAGATACTGTTCCATTTGGGAAATTATACAGGACAGGGTAGAGCCACGATTTTTGTCTACAGGTCTCAGGAATGCATGGTCTCTGAGAAGTGACTGGGCTTGCTAAGTCTAGAGAAGATCACAAAGTGGTTTGAACTGTGTTGTCCATGTGGATTTATACTTTGTTTGTCTTTCCACACTTGTAGCTTTTAAGTGTCATGGCTTCTCAAGGGACCGAGGAGTGGATGAATCTTTTCAGCTCTAGTTCCTTGTGTGGTTGACATAAGGCCAGTGAGTGATACCATGGGCCAAAAGAATAAAATTTTATGTAGTTCACTATGTGTGTGAATAGCACATATCAAAACATGGGACAGTAAGAGAAGAACTATTTGTTTATTCTTTTTGCATTGATTTTATGCTATTTTCTACTCTTCAGTGACAAAAATAGATGTTACTTTTTTCTTCTTTTTCTTTGCTCTTTAGATTCAGCATTTGTTTAAAAAAAAAAAAAAGAAAAAAGTAATGGCATTATTTTCTGGAGAATAAGTCCAAACTCAGTGGTTGAGTGCCAATTACAGATCCAATTCCAAATCAATACAAATGTAGCAAAAGCAAAGGAATTTCACAGATGCCAGTTATAGGACTATACTTATGTCGTGGTTTAAGCTCTTCCAGCAACAAAGCACCGTGTGGCCACTTGCTCAATCCTCCTCCCCCGTGGGATAGGCAGGAGAAAATATGAAAAGCTTGTGGGTTGAGACAAGGACAGGGAGGGATCACTCACCAGTTACGGTCACAGGCAAAAACCAGACTCGACTTGGGGAAAAAAAGCAAAATCAATTTAATTTGTAACCAATCCAATCAGAGCAGGATAATGAGAAATAAAACCAAATCTTAAAACACCTTCCCCTGCCCCTCCCTTCTTCCCGGGCTCAACTTCACTCCCGATTTTCTCTACCTCTTCCCCGCCAGCAGCACAGGGGGACGGGGAATGGGGGTTATGGTCAGTTCATCACATGTCTCTGCCCCTCCTTCCTCCTCAGAGGCAGGACTCCTCACCCTTCCCCTGCTCCAGCGTGGGGTCCCTCCCACAGGAGACAGTCCTTCACGAACTTCTCCAACATGAGTCCTTCCCATGGGCTGCAGTTCTTCACAAACTTCCCTGGCGTGGGTCCTTTTCATGGGCTGCAGTCCTTCAGGAACTGACTGCTCCAGCACGGGCTTTGCCATGGAGTCATGGCCATCTTTGGGGGCATCCCCCTGCTCCGGCGTGGGTTCCTCCATGGGCTGCAGGTGGGCATCTTCTCCCTTGCTCACCTCCATGGGCTGCAGGGGGACAGCCTGCCGTCTCATCACGGGCTGCAGGGGCATCACCTCCACTGGCGCCCCTCCTCCCCCTCCTTCTTCACTGACCTCAGTATCTGCAGAGGGTTTTCTCTCACATTCCACTCCCCTCTCTGCTGCAGGTTTCTCCTTCTTAAATACATTATCCCAGAGGCGCTACCACCATTGCTGATGGGCTTGGCCTTGGCCAGCAGTGGGTCCGTCTTGGAGCCGGCTGGCATTGGCTCTGTTGGACACAGGGGAAACTTCTAACAGCTTCTCACAGAAGCCACCCCTGTAGCCCCCTCCCCTGCTACCAAAACCTTGCTACACAAACCCAGTACAACTTGCTGAAGAGAGTTTCTGTAAATGAAGGTGAACTATAGGCTGAACTATAGGTGAAGGACTCACAGTTCACATAGGTGATCTATAGGTGAAGGACTTTTAGAGCTATTGCTAAAAGAGGCAAAGGAAAAGACCAAACATAGCTGCCTTCCCAAACCCAAGTATAAAAATTCATTTTAGGCATGGTTTCATAATCTGTCAGAGGTGAAATAGACTTTTAAGTAAAATGCTGAATGCAGAATTCCAAAATACCAGTTAAATATACTGAAATAGTCAGAGATTGCCTTTTGAATAGGAAATATATTTTTTTAATCTTCTGTCTTGAAACAATAAAAATATCATACATTTATCCAAAATAAATACGATTTTTTTATAAACATACTCAATTTTATGAACTCCTCTATTTAGTAGAAAATCATCCTTTGAGGTTCTTCGCGGGGAGACGAGAGTCAAACACACGAATACTCATAGAGTTATGGTGAATGCTCTGCTCTTTATTGTGTGCTGTGAGTATTTATGCTCTAATCTTAAGTACACGCGTCTCATCTCTATCATAATTGGTTAGTTACTACTGTCCACGCGCACCAAGCAGCTTTGTGATTGGTAAGATATGTTGATCATGCTCCATGTCATAAGCCTTGCTAAGCAGATTATCAGCGCTGCTAAGTCTGCAGATTCTTCTTTCGTATCTTATTCTTTACTGAGACTGCAGGTCCTTGACATTTAGCTGTTGGCTTACTGCTCAGTAGCCAGATTGTTCTTCTGTGTTGCATATCTCCCAACCTTGACTATGTCCATTTTGTATCTGTGTTGCATAACTCCCAACCTTGACTATGTCCATTTTGTATCAAGAATTCTTCCACAATCCTTTTTTCAAAACTTTGATGCCTAATTCCTTCATGAATTAGTCTAATTGAATCTTTTATGGGGATCTCATGTTGTGAACTGCAACTCCTTTTATACATGCTGTGTATGTACACCCAATTACTTTAGGACTAATGAAACGAGACTCTCTCATAAATAATAAATGTGTTCAGAATCAAGAAGGACTGTTCATTTTGTAATCAGAGGCTTAGACTCTTATTGTGTGCTTATACTGCAGTACACTGAGAACCTAATAATTTGGGTTTTTTTTGTCATGGATCCTTCATGTGGAAGAGGACAAGAATTTTGTTACTCTATTAAAATGCCCAGTAATGAAGGATTTGATATCCTGAATTTCAATGTTAAAATTGATACTTCCCGGATTTTCCAGGAATTAGAACATGCAAGCATACCTGATAAACAAGTAAACAGTGCTGGAGAAGAGAATTTGAACCTCGGAGTAAAAGAGCTGGAAAAGTTGGAGCAAAAAATGAAAGGTGTTCTAGAGGACTACGTGGAGACAGATTCTGTCCTAAGAAATAGGTAAATAAAAGGTTTTTTTGCATTCAAAATTAATGTGATGTGACAAATGTACTCTTCCCTTTGCCCCATGTACTGGCTGTCAAATGATACATGCAGAACTAGCAAACTAAACTAGTGTTTTTAGGGTGCCTGATAAGATGCATGTATGTGTTTTGTGTAGCTGTCAGAATAGAAATGCAATATTCAATTTTTTTGGTTTTTATTATTTAAATCAGATTTACAGCATCATCTAAAATCTTGTTGCAAATAACCAGACAGCTTTCTCAGGATGATTCATTCTTAAATACTTCTAAAGTGTAAATTCTGTTTGTAAAATATATCCCTTTCCTTTTAAGAGTTAATTTGAAATTTCATGTTGCAAAAAAAGTTCCTTGTTTCAGAAAGTTTCATCTAGTTTCGTATGTTAATGCTAATCATTACAGTAGCTAACTGTGCCTTTAAGCATTAATTATGTAGTTGACTAGAATAATAAGATCAAGGTTTTGATAGTCAGCAGCTGCACTGTTCTAAACAAAGCCAAATAGTTAAAAGGGTAGAAAATATAAATTGCATTCAAAATAGTTATTTGTATGTTTTCTTAATTGCTTTAGTTCATCAAGGGATTTGGCCAGAAGTGTTTTAATAATGGGCTTTTTGTCAAAATAATAATTAATCTTTTTTGAAATGGAAGCTTTCATAGGAATAGGCCTATTCTAACAAATATTTAGGGGAGGGGAAGATGGGAAGAACTTTATTTAATACCAAAACAAAGAAAGTATGAGAGAACAGTTCAAGGAGAGTAAGTGACCAGCTGAAACTTGCCCAGATATAGGAAGCCCATTTTCAGGGATCTTGGGTAGCCAGTAGAAAGAAAAGAAATCCTGTGCCTGAAGTTCTTGTGGCTGAAGCACAGACAGATGAGATGAGGAATGATGTAGAAGGTAGAACTGTTGGAAAAAAAGAGAAGCAGGGTCAGTAGCTGTAACTAGCCAGGGCAGATGATACCGAAATTCATGGCATGTAAAGGAATACTCTGTAAGACTTGTTTTGGAGTTTTAGAAAGCAGGCATTCTTTATTGCAGTGCTGAATGCACAGCGGATAATTCTGCCTAATGTGCATGTCACAGCTTCAGCACAAACAGGTTATATGGAGTAACTAATTACATATTAATTAGATTAGTATAGATATACATAAAAATTATTGTAATGGATTATCATAGTACTGCCTACATCTGATCATGCGCAATGAATTCATTTGAGTCAAAGGGCTGCTTTTACGACCACCGACCCATTTGAGATTCTGTTGGCTGTCCTTGGAGTCTTTGTTCTTGTACTTGTTCTTTGATCTTGAAGCTTAACATGTTTTCAATCACGTGATCAGTTTCAACATTGTTCTCATCTTGCGTACAGCAACATCTGGTCATAAGAGCAAAGAACTGCAAAACTTATGAGTAATTACTAGTTAATCACTTGGCTACACTGTTGTAATTTCTCCCTGGCTACACTTTTTTCTATTGTTTCATTCACAGTGTTAGTATATGATTTCTTATAATCATTTATCAAATCTCACTTCTACAGTTATCTAGCAGCAAACCAGTTTTCATAGCAGGTACAAAATATTAAAACCATAAAAATATTTAGACATACCATACAGAATGTACGGACATATGCTATCAGAGTTTGGGGCTGATGTGGCTCAGTTTCCTTTGATATCAGTGTTAGATTATGCAGTGCCTGCAGTGTGGAGGACCTCATCAGGTTTACTTTGATACATGAATAGGTACTTATGTAATTATGTGTTTTCAATCTTAATCCTGTTGCTTCAGAAATATGTTTTTATGTGAGATTTTTGAATGAAGGTAGTGTTGTCATGCTGGGATGGAGGTAGCTGGAAATTTGGCAGGTAGGGGCAGTAAGACAAAGCTAGAAGAGAGAAATGAGCAGGGGAGACGAATGGAAGACTGCTGAAGGTTGAATGAAGAGATTCAAGGAAGAAGATATGGTACAGCACAGTCCTGAGGGGCATAGCAGGTAATGTGTGCATCTCTGAGATGAGAAGAGGAGGCTCTAGTACCTGCCACAGGAGATGAGAGACTGGAAAAAAATTCTCCATAACAAGAAAAAGATGTTTTAGAATTCACAGCTGTTTAAAACACTGACAAAATTTTGATGTGTAGGCTGAAAAGGGATGGAAAACCTTAAGGAAAACATGAAGCTTGTTCTTGTAAGATTATCTTAGGTATTCCTCCTGTGTAGAGGAATCCCATCACATCACACCACATCATGTTACACTACCATTTTAATAGCAACAGGCGAAGTGAACCTATATTTTGTCAAAATCCATCTTTGTGGACAAAGTCAATACAGTTATGCACTATAGGTTTCAGTACCCTCTGTGAGGTATATTACAAGTAAGATGCTTTCCCTTTAGTGAGTAAAACACACAGTTACTCTTGGGTTACCTGTAATTGTAATTTTGATGGGAAGTATTTACTGTCATCATAAAATTTGAATTTGCTAACTGTGAACCTAGTAAAATCCTATGATCAGATACATCTAGAGACCAAAGTGCTGTGGTTGTCTTTATGGTAAGTTGTTACTTCATATAGCATGCCAAGCTTCAGTGAACATTAATCTTGTAAATGTGCTTGCTTATAGTTTTCATATTAAGCCAGCAGAGGGAGGATGAACATAGACATTGTCTTTAACATTTTTGAGTCTCCAATGTAATGTGCAAACCCCAGTAGACTTGTTAAGAATTAGGTGTTTATTATTAGTGATCAACGATTTGTTACTATTCTATTGTTGGGAGAAAAATGGAAAAATAAATTGATGCATTGCTGATAACTGCTTATCCATCTGGAACTGTACTGTGTGGTATTTACTTAGCAAAGATCTTCATTCTCGCTATCACAGGATGAAAGAGCTGGAGCTGTCACACAAAACACTTCTTGTGATGACTGATCAACTAAATGTGAAGTTGCACCAGGTTGAAAATGCAAATGTGCGTGTTAAAGGGAAACTGCGAGACATTCAGGAGGAGCTGATCAACTTGGTAAGGAGGATATTGTTTCAAATGACCTAGTTTAGCTTCTCTTTGTGGTAATAATTTATAAGTCAATCTCACATCCAGTGACCTCTCTGGTTTTAAGCAATAAATCGTCTCAGCCTTTCTCTTTTTCTACACCCAGAGAAATCAGAAGAACTTTTTGGTCTTTTTTACCCCACTTTCCATTTCTCTAATGTTTTTGACAGTACTAACATTATTCCTCTCATTCCGGCCCTTGATCTTTGATATATGCTCCCACTCCCTTCTTTCTCCCCAGAACCCACTCAGCATACTCCTTCTCCGTAGGTCAGACTTTATCTTTCCAGCCCCATAATGAAGCATTTTTTTGTTTCCCTACTATATGTGATACAACAGCACAGTACAGCTAACACAGCCTATTTTCTGTATAAAATGCAGCTGCTCAGCCTGTCATACGACTCTCGAATTGCTCATGCATTTTCAAGCTGGGCCCCACCTGCTGTTGCATCCACTTTAAGCTTCCTGCTTAGCTTTGTGTCCTCTTCCAGCTTTCCCAGGCTGGTTTGGGTCTTACTTTCTTTCCTGTGATGCATTGTCATGTGGGCCACCACTCTGCAAACCCCCGCCAGTGATAGCCCCCTCATAGCCAAGAACATCCCACTGCTGATTGCATGCCCTCACAACTCCCTCTCCCCCGTGTCTGTTCTGAAATTGTCAGCTCTGCGTGGAAAGCCTTCAGTTGTCCCAAGTGCTAGTACTTCTTCACATAAATGTTTTGTATCAGGAAGGTCAGCTGTTGGCTGATAACACATACAGCAGGCGTTTTTACCTAGTTTGCACAGGTCATTGGATGGATCCATGAAAATGGAGAAGGAATGAAAGTTTTTAAGGGACAGTCTACAGTGAAACAATGTCTTTTGATTCTGTTTATCATAAGATACACTTTCATTTTCTCAGCATTTTACGTCAAAGTTGAACACTCTGACAAGACACTAGAACCATGTGGTAAGACTCCTAAGAATGAACAGTAGTCCTCACTTTTTTTAATTAAAAGTGACATATTTTTCAAGACTTGGGAAGCGTAGACATACATATATTCCCATCAACAGTTAACCAGACAAAGTATTATCCCCCACCTACCTGCTTTGCATAACATTCCAGCCTAGTGTTCCTCCTGTACTGTCCTTGCTGGTGAACCCCTCAGACACAGAAGTACTGAAGATCAAAAAGACTGACCTAAAGAAGTCCTTGAAGAAATACAGTAATGTCTCTCTGCCTTCAGTCTTGCTTCAAAGTTGCCACAATGGCCCTATGATACTGGTGGCTCTTACTCTGCTCAAAACAAGGGCAGCATGGGCAGCATGAAAGCCTCCTCTGTCTTTCTTTGACATCTTTCACCTCTGTGTGTCTCTGTGTTCAAACACACTTTGGTGCAAATGAAAATACCAGTCTTTCTCAAACTGATTCAAAAGGCATCTGTTCCTTTCTCCTTTTTCAGGGGGTTCGTAAAAGGAGCTGACAGATGACAAGTATGGTGAAGGCAAAGGGCAAAATCTTGGTCTCTGGAAAGCGCGTGTTCTGTTTTCTGTAACAGAACCACAGCTTCTCTGCCTGTAACATCTCAGTGCTACACTACTGTCAGTGTTAAGGATCTGTTACTCTATAGTTCAGAGCCAGCTGTGAATTCCAGTTCAAAGGTTTCTTTTGATTCAATATGTACTGTAGAACATGCAAAAGAAAATGTTTAAAAACTTCCTGTATTTTATATAGTAGTAGATTATGTGGGTGAGTTTGTGTTTTGTTTGTTTGTTTCCTACTGAGTTGTTTCAGTGATGGCTGAAATGACAAAAGAGTAGGTAGTTTTGCTCTAAATGCAGGATTTTACTGTCTTTAAAAAATTTCTACTTATGTTATTCCTGAGTTTTCAGAAAACAAGGGAAGAATTATTGCAAAATTAAGAAAAATTATAACAGAAGATGTAATATTAAGATGTTAACCATACAAGTCACTGAAATTACAGGTTGAAAACCAAGAAAAGTCAGAGAAGAAGCAAAAGGAAAAATTACGTTGGCTTCAGGAGCAGCTAAAGACAAAAGAAGATGAAATAAAAACCCAGTCAGAGTATTTTGAGCACTACAAACAAAGACAAAGACAACAGACAGCAGTGCTGAGAGAAAGAGAATGTTACCTTCGGGGTGAGGTATCTAGGCTGGAAAAGCAAGTCCTCGATCTTAGTGCCCATATTACTCTTTTGACATCTGAGTTAGAAGGAATGGTGTGGTATGTCCAGCAGAAGCTGGAATCAGCATTCATTGGGACTCAAGGCTATAAACACTCTGATGTGGAAGTAATGGAATTAAAAACTTGCATTGAAAACATGGAGCGTGACATGAAAAGCCACCTTGAGGCCTTTCAGCAAAATCTGAAGTTCTTAAGGGAAAAAGAGGAGGACAACAGAAGAGAACAGGCTGACCTGCTGACTGAACTCCAGTGCTCTCAGGACACTGAAGAATTTCTCAGAAGAAAATTGGAAGAATCTTGCCATCATGTTTATAGTCTGAAATTATCTGAAATCAAACTACAGGAAAAAATGGAAGAGCTTTTGGAGGAAAATAAGGCTTTAAAAGATCAAGGTAGGGTGACGTTGAAAAACAAGAAAGAAAAGGACTCACAACTTACAAGATTGGAGAAAGGAGACAACAGTGTTGACCTGGTAAGTAAAAATAAGGCAAAATATAGTTAGCTTTTATCTTTATATCACCCTGGATTACACTTGTCATTAGGTGTGCTATTGAGATGCAAGTGTGAGGCTTTTTCCTTCCTGCATTTTTTTCCTTTATTTCTGTTGATACATTAGTACTTCACAGTGTCTAATTCACACCCACTGGAATCAGTAGTGGGAGCTTCATTGCATCAGTGCTTTTATTAGGTGCACATTGAGGCCACTTCACAAATCTTGTTTCCTTAAGTTTTTAAGTGACATGCCCAAGGCAAAAGGTCTCAGTTGGCACTAGAAGCAGAGCCTAGAAGAACTTCTGAGACCTCTGTCTTGTGGACACCATTCAGTGGAGGACTACACATATGGTTGGGTGAGTTTTCACATGTTATTCATGCCCAAATGCTAAAGAAAAAAGCACAGCTGACAATAAATCTTGTCTATGAGATTTTCTGGATAATGGTAAACAAGGGAAGATGGATACAGTATTCATGATTGGGAGTTCAGATATTCAATGGTTTGCAGTTCCGTAGCATTGTGATAAGCCCTGAATACACTGAATAGGACTTGTTTGCTTCAAGCACTTCGCTCCAGCTTTGCATGGGAAAGCTCTGCATATGCTGTAATATTGCATTCAGCTTCTGCCAATTCATTTTGCTGACAAAGAACAATTCTTTTCACAGAGGGGGCTCAAACAAAGTTTTATTCTTTATGCACTAAGGTGGAGGGTAGAGGATTTGTTAAATACAGTGAAATCAGCTAAGCCTCACACTTAGCTACTCCATTCAAATGGTGACCTGATATCCAAGAACTCTCCTGATTTTAACTGCAGTTAACCAAGAGGTAATGAGCATGAACAAAAACCCTTTACTACAGGAGGACAATCAGAACTGGAAGAAGGTAGAGAGGATCTTTTGTCTGTAAAAGCTAGAAGAAATAAAGTTTTTAGCCTGGTAGTTGAACACACCTTTGCAGACATGGTTATTTTGTACCATTAGTGGTTCTACAGTCCCAAAGAAGTGAGCTCCAGGACGTTGACTTTGTGTGAGAGAGAAAGAGTGGTAAGATCATCCTGCAGTAACCAGCAGCACGTGGGTGGCCTTTGTGAGAGCTTGGAACCTGTGCCTCACAGCATGTGTCTCTGTAGCTGCCCTGAGGTGGCAGAAGGACTGACTGCTGTTGCTTATTTGTATACTCAGCCTGAGCCATCACTACAGTTACTTTAATTAGTGAGTTCACTTTTTCTTGGGAATGAAGAATAAGGTTTGAAAATATTTTAAGGTATTTCTAGAGGGACTTGCACTGAGTTGGAAACGGGTACAACAACCAAGTGCACCATGAGGAGACTGCACAGCTAAAATCAGGAGGAGTGAGGGCTTTCAGAGCCAGTGAAGAAGTAGTGGAGAATGACTATTGGGTTTAGAAAATTGAGAAAAGGAGAAGGTAAATGTTGAGTGATTTGAAGGTGTGAAAGCAAGATATATCAACTCTTGCCTGAGACTAATCCAAAAAGTCTTCAAGAAACAGGGCCAAATCTCTTTCATTCTGTGCTGTACCCTAATAAAAGGTTGATTTTTCCTCTACACACAGTTTTCTAACCATTTATTTCCTGAGTATTAATTTACAGCTGTGTTGTTGTAGGAGGGTACTGAGTCTCAGTTACCCAGTCTTTGGTATAAATGAACACACCATAATTTGTGTTAAGCTGGTTTACTTTGGTCTGCTGCACAGTAGGTTTCATTCCTTAAATGTTGTGTGTAGCACCATCAGCATCAAATCTTGTGCCTTCTGCATTTCTGGTTGTCTTTCCCTCCTCTTTTGGTACTGCTACTAATTCACTTGGATTTTTCTAGTAGAAAATGGCTTGAGATAGCAGGGAAAAAAAATTCAGTATCTGTGATAAAAGGAGGAGGGAGACATCTGGTGGCTTACTGTAAAACTGAAGAGGGCTTTTTCCCTTCATCTGGTGTTTTACTAGTAGCTGTTAAAATAGAATTTCCTAATCTCACTACCTTGATCTTGTAGTATTCAAGCCAAAATAGTTACAAGAAAAATCCTATCTAAGCTCATCATACTCCATCAACGGCTACAAAAGTGAGAAATTGTGTGCAATACAAGAAAGATTTTCAGTCTGTTACTTTTCTGGAAAGCTGCTTGTATATAATATTTCAGTGAAAGAGCAAATGGGATCATTTGCCTATTTCACAGCCAGGAAAAAAGTAGTTTGTGAAGACAAGCTTATCAGTCTCCTGTGAAATACACATGGTATGAGACTCCTCAGTAAATACAATGTCATTCAAATGCCAAGCACATCAGTTATTCTTGAAAACTAGCCTTAATCATTATTGCATCTTCATGCAATAATATTGGATCTAGTCAGGTGTTTTGTTTTGGTATTGTAGAGGTGAACTGCATCTCACAGAGGGGTGTAGTTACATAGTTCTTGTTGGAAATTTGAATTACCAAACTTGGTACCAGGATACTTTCTGCAATGTTCCAATTGCAGCCTATGCCTGAATGAAAAATGCACGCAAAAGCAGCTGGTTCCATGTAGCTGCGTCTTGATTTATCAGACAGTTTCTAGATGTGATTGTTAGGGGTCTATTGAAGGTGTTGGTGAAGGAAAAGTATGAAACACCAAGCGATGCACCTTTCTACAGCATTCACATGACAGCTGAGGTCTTGATTTCACAGTATGAGGTTCCTGGCATCCAAGCATTGTATCTTTTACACCATTTTGTGTAACTTTCATTTGACAGAACCCATGTATCAATAAAGAAAAGGTATCTGGGATGAAATAAAGGCAAATTTGCAGGAAAGGAATGAGCGTGTTTCAAGGAATTAACATTAGCTTCAATATTACTGAGAAAATGAAGGAAGAAATCTTGGAAGTGTTGTGGTTTCCACTTAAGTCATGTCTCCCAGTCAAGATCTCATAATAGAGCACTATAATGTGGCAGCTGACTCGGGTTGAAATCAAAATTATTCTCACTGGTGATCCTGTGGAAAATCAAGTGGCTTTTTCTGACTCACTATAGACTGAAGACTTTGAAGTCATTGCCTTTCCCATCTGTATCTAATTTTAAATATGCAGCTCAGCCCAAAGGGACCAAGTTTGTTTTCTGCTGGCATTTGATGCAGTGAAGGAAGACAAAAGTGACTGTGTTGGCTTGTTTTCTGCACTGTAGCTATTTTGGCTACCACCTCCATTATGTGTTTTGTTGAGAAAATCAAACCTGAGTCTTCTGTTCACTAAAAATGAGAAAGGTGTATGTGAAATGTGAGCCGCTGTGTATCAAGCAATGAGGGTATCTGCTTTACACCAGAAATTGTCACAATTTCCAGATCCAATCAGGGAGTCAAGATAAATGTTAGGAACAGAATATGAAATTTACAATTAAATTATCAATGGAAAATAAAATTTTATTTGGAACAATTATTCTACTTTGAGTTCTTCCAATCTAGGAACAGCTGTCTTTGTAGCTGGGCAATGAACTATTAGTTTCATTCCCTACTTGACTGGACTTTCTTTTCTCTTTGTTCATAAGCATACGATTTAGTCTCTGTTCTGATAGTGTTTCTTCCTTAACTCTTTGTCAAGTGTGAAGGAAACATTAGGGGGAAGTTTAAAACCATGAAATTTACTAGAACATGTTGGCACGAAAGATTGTATGAAATAATAGCAATTATAATGAAATAATGGGCTTTTGAATATAAAATAGCAAAGGAAATTTATGTGCCTGTTCTTCATATCACAAACACTGTGTATTTATAATCTGTTTTTTTCTTTTCCTCCTCCTTTTTCTATTAAGAATGGAGATCAAACCCAAGAAGATGTTCAAAATCTGAAATGGGGAGCAGTCTTGGATTCACTCAGAAGCAGAACTACTCAAACTCCAGTTGTGCTGCTACATGCTAAAGACTCTGGTATGAAAAAAACCAAGAATGTTTGCTTTCATTTCTGTGCAATAAAAGTGAAGATTATTTCATTCATGTGCTGTGCATGACTTAGAAGGCATAAGACTTTCTAAAAAACCTCCTAATCTGGAAAACATATCTTGGGAAGGTGAAGCAATAACTATTTGCCGGTATGATACTACCATTTAGATATGAGCTTTCTCAAGAAATCCTAGAACTTTCACGAAGATACAGAGATGAGGAATTAAGGGATACTTCCCATGTCCTGGCTGAAGTATAGTGTTTAGGAATGCTGTGCAGCAGTCGTGAAAGCTCTGATCTTGGCCAATTGTATCAGGTAAATTCTTCCAACATAAATTAATGGAAATTTTGTAGCAAATTTCAGTGTTACACAAATGGGGACTTGCACTGAATAATTTTAACCTGCAAGTTTAACCCATAAGTTTTCATCTACCCGCTGTAATGAGATGTATTTTCCATTTTTAAATGCTTTGGGAGCTAGGGGGGGGGGAACCCCAAATATACCTTATTTTAGAGCGTAATATTTATGTTTTCTTGTGGAGTTTGTTTTCTTGTTTAATGTCTCTGCTTCATTGGTGATGTATGCTTCTGGTAGAGAAGGTAGTTTTGAGCATACTCTCACTAAAAAACTTTTCTGTTAAAAACATCTAGTCAGATGTTTTTGGGGGTTGTTTTTCATGTAACTATCTGGGAGTGGCATTACACTTGTACAGTGCTTTACCATAACAGAAACACCAAGATGTAGCTGTGATGGGCTAAAGCAGATGGAGGAGCAAGCAGAACTTCTACCAGTTTTGGAACACAATTCCAGTGCCTTTGCAAAAGTTGCTGGTCTAGCTGAGATTGAGCAGGTGAGAAGAAAGGTTACCACTATTCTTGTTATCCTTGTGTACAGTGGGTCTGTGAATTTTGAGATAAAATGAAGAGTTGGTGTATTAAGATGAATATAAAAGTAGCTTTAATTCATAGCTACTAAAGATGTTATTCAAGATGAATACAGGTGTGCATTAAGAAAATTATTGACTTATTTGTACCTTATTTGTACCATTACTGTCAATGTAAATCTTTAAATAATTTGAAAACTCTTTATATGGAAATATTTTTTTCTCATCTGTCTATAATCAAGTATTTTATGGATGAAGTGAAAAATAAATTATGATTAGCAACATAGAATGATATATCTTAGCTTATATTTTTCAGTTTGAAACATTTCTTTTTTGCTGTTACCAGGTTACCCTTGGAACAAAGACAGCAGGTACTCTAGAAGATAGTTTCATGTTGTTCAAATGTACCCCAAGTTATTGTGCAGCAAGACTGCTTCCCCCTCGCTCTGAGAAGTTAACTAACAATGAGACAAGTAAGGAAGCCAAAGATGAAGAAAACTTTTCTCTCTTGAAGGAACAAGCTATAAATCTACCAGCAAAGACATTCCCTGTTTCTGTGGTTGATGCTTTGATGAGGAAGCAGCTCCAACTTGCCTTGTTAGAACCTGAAAGCTACCACATATCAGCTGTCACCACTGTGAAAAAAGTGAGGGGTTTCGATTTCTGTGAGGCAAATACCAATCTTTGCTCTGATGGCCTCTGCCTTGTTGCAGAAGGAGGGTTTTCTGACAAAGCTTCTGCACTTTGTCATGGAAAGATGCCTTACACTGTGACTGAAACTTTCACATTGGCTCTGGAAAAATACAACATGGAAAAACATTGGGAAAACAAGAAAATTCTGCCAAAAAGTGTAAGTGAAAATAAATGTCTGGATAAAATTTTTGATGATGGAAATTTTCATCAAAAAATCTATAGAGGGAGAGCTAAAGGAGAAGAAATAGAGAATGAAAAAGCCCAACCACAAGAGGTGACCTGTGTTCCTGAGGAAAGTTCTAAAGTTTTATTTAAAACTGAATTGATCAGGCCTGGGAAGCAAGGAATGGAAGCCAAAGACAGCCTAGGTAGCCCGCAGGATATCCAAATTTTATCTGTTGATTTTAAAGACTTAAAGAAGCATTTTAAAGGGAGCCCTAAACTAATGGAGAAACAAGGAAACCTCTCAGAAATCTGCATCTCTGATGTGAATAGGGTATATAATGGAGAAGACATAATCAAAATGGAGGAGAAAGGAGAGCAACCTCAGAAACCAACTCACCAAACAAACCCTTCCAGCAACACTGGCCTGAAAGAACAGAAAGACCAGACCCTGAAACTATGTGAACCAAATGAGAAGAATTTCTCATGTCAAAAAATAGCTGCTGAAAATGTGCAATATGCATACTCCCAGAATTTTTTTTGGTCAGAGGAAGAGAGGTATCCAGTAAACATATTGTCTCCTATGCAGGAGAGGGCCGTATGCTTAAGCAAACTGTTCCTGCCAAGCAGCAGTTTTTATGAGTGTTTCTGTCATCTGTCACCACTGGAAACTGGTAATGAATGTAATGTGAAGATACAGGCACTGGAAAAAGTGGTGGCTGTGTGTTCTCAGAAGATATTTCTACTGATGCAAGAGAATGAGAATTACTCAAAAAAAGTCTGTATATTACAACGGGAGAATGAGAGATATTCTCAGATGATGCGTGCAGCGGAAGAGAAGATGGATGCATATTTTCAATACATTTTAGCAGTAGATGAAGCTAACACTGTTTCATTCCAAAACTTACTTAATGAGAAAGAAGTTGCTGGTGGATGGTATAATAACTTATCAGAAGAGAACACCATGAGCCCAGGAACATATTTTGTTGAAAATTTCTCTAAGAACCTCTCATGTGTTGAAAAGAAAAAATGGTATTCTGAAAAAGGCTCATTGACAATTGCATCAAATAAACTTCCCAGGAGCGTTTTATCCCTGGATGGAAGGAAAATGAGATATTTCCAGCTGCTTTCTGACCTGAAAGAAGAAAGAAGCAGATGCCTCAAAGAAATAGCTAAATTATTACAAGACAAGGAGAACTATGTAGCAAAATATAATGAATTAATACAAGAGAGAGAGGGAAATTTACGAAGAGTATCTCTTTTAGAAGGTGAAAAAGAAACTTTATTGGGATATTTGGCAGAGGTAAAGTGTGAACAAGACAAATACAGGACCTTGGTTTCAGAACTTCAAGAGTGCAAAACCAGCTGTTATCAAACTATTTCTGATTTACAGGAGGAAAAATGTGTATTGGAAAGAGAAATAGACAGAATCAAGAAAGAAACTTCAGAACAGCTTGATGAATTTCAGAAAGCAAATGCAAACTTTATTTTAGAAAATAACAAATTAAAAGAATTAATGTCTTCTTTGGGTTTCACCTATGAAGAGCTGAGAAAAGATAGAAGTTTGGGAACAAAGCAAAAGACAGTAAAACTGAAAGAAGAAAGTCAACACCATGGTCTTAAGCCAAAGAAAGTTGAAACAGCATGTAGTGTAACTCAGACTGAAGAAGAAGGAGTTCTGGTTATAGACCCCTCGAACTATTTCCCTGGAAAAGAGGTAAATAATAACAATTAGGAATGTTATCAAGCACAATCTTCTAAAGAAAGGGGGAGATAGAAATGTCATTTGGAGGACAAAGCTATATGAATTTGTAATATAGAAAATGTTGTAACCTCCCACATGCTGGAGATCTGAGGCGCTAAAGTTAACTCTGAAGTAGAAGGCAAAATACCAGAGATTTTTTTTCTGAATGTTGTATTAGAGAATTTTAAAGTGATACAGCAAGCTATAAAGTTAAAAATAAGAGTGCATTGTTCAGGCATTTTTAAAGTTATTTCTTATTGCAAGAGTAAAAGCTTCTGGTAAAGCAAATTAATTTCCACAAACTTCTCTTATAATAGTGAAGTGTTCAGGGTTGTGAAACAATCATGTCTTATTGAAAAGTATGCACATGTTAACATACTAACTTTTATTCTGATAGGGTCTATTTTTTTTACTGTTTTGATTTTCATGAAACATATGCCTAAAGACAGGATCTTTACTTAAAGTAGATTTCTTGTCCACGTTTTTCCTCTGTAATCATGAATCTTACACCACAGTGAATTTCTGTGGAGTTTAATATGTTCTTGTAAAAGCAGAATTATTACTTCAGTTGAGAATAATCAACCGGGAAAGGTTAATCTCTAATATCTTGATTTTATGCAAATGTTTTCAGTGATTCAGAAGGAAACCATATATTGTTCTGTAAAAACCTGTGTGCCATTTTTTATGGGTGAGAGAAGTCATGTCTTTCTGTTGTGTATCCAGGGCAGCATGTCTGAAAGCTACAATGTGATGAAAGAGCAAGTCGAAAAGGCAAAAGTGGAACAAAAAATACATCAAAAGGAATTAGAAAAAACAAAAAAAGAGGTAACATCCTACTCTGATGTAATTCTGAGGAGCAAATTTGTTTTCTTTCTTGTTTTCTTTCTTGGCTGTTCTTTCTGCCAGGATTTAACACTTTTACAAAACAAGGAAGTCTCTGATTGGCAGAACCAAAACGTACCTCTGATCTTTCAGCTAAGTGATGAATTACACAGTCATTTGTGGTTGGCCAGAACTTCAAGTGAAGCTGCATTCTTCTAGCACACTTTGACAGAAGCTGAATGCTTAATAAAGACACACAGAACAAACTATCTGCTGTGGCCATCTCTGGGCAGGCTGCTTCCCTGCCCCGCACCAGGAGTAAGGAGGAGTAGAAGGCAGTAGAAGCACAAAGGATTATGGCAAACCTGAATTCAAAGTAGTTTTTGAATGAGAGGCTGTCGTGGTTTCAGGTCAGCTCAGCCGGTAACAAAGCACCACGAAGCCGCTCACTCACCCCCCACCCCCTCGCCTGGCCACATTGGGATGAGGAGAAAATCCAAAGGCAGGCTTGTGGGTCGAGACAAGGACTGGGAGGGATCACTCCCCACTTATGGTCACGGGCAAAAGACAGGCTCAACTTGGGGAAGAAACAAAATCCATTTAATTGACTACAAATCAAAACAGAAACAAAACACAAGGGTATTAGGAAGGGAAACCAAACATCGGAACAACCTCCCCCCACCCCTCCCGCCTTCCTGGCTCAGTTCACTACCGATGCTTTCTACCTCCTCCCCCCGGCGGTGCAGGGGAACAGGGGATGGGGGTTGAGTCAGCTCGCCACATATCGTCTCTGCCGCTCCTTTCCTCAGGGGGAAGATTCCTCACTCGTTCCCTGCTCCACCGTGGGGTCCCTCCCACGGGAGACAGTCCTTCACCAACTTCTCCAACGTGGTTCCTTTCCGCGGGCTGCAGTTCCTCACAAACTTCCCTGGCGCGGGTCCTTTCCGCGGGCTGCTCTCCAGTCTCACACTGCTCCAGCGCGGTTTTTACCATGGGGTTACGGCCATCTTCGGGAGCCTCCGCTCCACCGTTCACCCCCATGGACTGCAGGGGGACAGCCTGCCTTCTCACCACGGGCTGCAGAGCCATCAGCCTCCTCAGGCGCCCCCTCCTCCCCCTCCTCTTCCATGACTCCAGTGTCGGCAGAAACGTTCCTCTCAGGTTTCCCAACCCCCACACTACCGGTTCCCCTTCTTAAATATGTTTTCCCAGAGGCGTTACCACCGTCACTCTCCGCCTAGAGGCGGGTCCGACATTTTGGCGCGTCCGACATTTTGGGGCGGCGAATTCTTCCAGCACCTTCTTAAAGGGGCCGCCTCTGCAGCCCCCCTCCCCTGCCACCAAGGAAAACCGCACCACACAAACCCATAACAGAGGCAAAATGACAAAATCTGACACTGTCAAGGGGTCTCACTGTATCTGGTGATGGTGCAAAGCATGCACACTGCCCCTTTTCTTGACATCTGTGTAGTAAACACAAAGTCCAACATCACCTACATAGAGGCTTGTTTGGATGGGTAGTTCTGGGCCTGTGTAAAATAAATCTGCAGTTTTAATACTAACAGAGGAAGCTTTCAATGTTGTGCCTTTCGAATGCATTAGCTTTTGCATTCCTATTTTTTATTGAACAATATCCACTCTAAGCCTATCTAAGCAGAATGTATTGCTTTTATGGCAAATGTATATTTGTGGGACTGTTTCATGCAATAACTTAAGCATTGCTCAGACTCTTTGTGGAAAAACCACTGGTAGTAACAAGTGTGGAGTACGTAAAAGAGCAGTAGGCTTATAGATGGTGGGTGTACAAAATGGTTGTCCTTTGACAGCTGCTTTATAAGACTTCCCAGATTTCAGGTGAGACAACTGGAATGAAGGGGTGGAGTTGGATGAGTGATGAATGGTTAGGTAAGGACTTCTGGCCTTGTAATTTGAACATGAAGGGATAATTTTATTTTTATTTATTTTTTTAAATCTGCTTGAGTCCTTCTAATCCTTTTGTGTGTTACGAGGAAATTGTGTGTTACAACACCTTCCTCAGTTTACTTAAAAGAATGTGAAGCGTTTGCTTTCAGAAGGGAGAAGAAATCATCTATCATACGGGGGAGAGAGCTTGCTGTCAGGCAACCAGCTGATCTGCTGAGTGGTTTGTTTGGTTTTGGTGTTTTGTTTTGTTTTTTTTTTTTTCAAAACTACAGTTAATGTGGGTAAGTGGAGAAAATGCATTGTAGAAAAATATAAAGGTGAACATATGGAGGGGTTTTTATTCCTCCTTTGCATTTTTCATTTCTGACATTTCTCAGGAAAACTTTTTTCCTTCTAGCTGATAAAATCTTACTTTATATTTGCTCTGAGGGCTTTCAAAGACATAATCTCTGAAATTGTGAGTACATTCACCACTGCTTTTTTTAGCTTTATTTGGAATACTCAAGGTACCTTCAAATTTAGAAATCAATTTAAAAATTAATCTATTTTTCTGCATAGCTCTAGTTAGATATATTTCTATAGGACTTACTTTAAGAGTCTTACTCATTTCTTATAAGAAGATTGTAGTGTATTGTGTAATTCCATTTATTTTAATCAATTTACAACAATTTAAAACTTGTGATGTGGAGATCAGACTCAAGTCCATGGTTGTAAGCTGGTTTTGAAAAATGATACCACTGCTAGACTAATTATATGCAGTAATGTTGCTTTTTTATTCTTCCCGTTAGGCTCAGAAGTGGTACAGAGAACTTGGCTTTGCTGAAACAAGATACGAAGAAATCAAAACTCGTTTGACAGAGGCTCTCTCAGAATTAGACCATCTTAAACAAGAAGTTGGGGACAAAATCCTTGGAAAGCAGTACTGCAAATTAACCGTATGTATGTAAATGGAATGGAGAAAAGTACATTCCTTGGAAGGGAGTGTTTTGGATGCAGAGACACCCATTATTGTTATTGGCAATAGATTTGAAGCAAGTATAGAGCACCTAGAGCCACTGGAGCTATGAACTTGAAAGTGAGCAGATATGAAAAGTGGACCACCCGTCTACAGGATAGTCCAAACTCTGGGCTCTGCATGGGCATTATAGGCACCTCCATTTTTTTAGGATTCTTGTCCTGTTCTCTTTACCCAAAGTCATTTTCTGAGGCATGGATTTTCAGGTGGCCTTAATGAAAGGTGTTGGAGGAGTCTCTGGTGTTTCTAGTATTTGGCCTTTCTGCCTTCTAGCCCCAGTTACTAGATTTGTACAGGCAAAATGAAGCTGTGATGCTGGGCACTCTGTAGACCAACTTCCACTGCCAGTGAGCAGGTGGTGTGGATTAATGGGGAGTCAAAGTCTGTAACTGATGCATGCAGCCCAAGTGTGTATCCCCAAAATCTGGGAAATTTTTCTGCCAGATGGAGGAGAGAAAGTCTCACTGGAATGTATCTATATCACAGAAATTCTGGTTTTGCTGTAAATGAAATCTTTTTGAATTTTCAGGTGATTCTATGTCTTGATAAAGTTTTTAAGCTTTCCACCAAAATGAAGTGTTTTATGGAAAGATTTTTAATTATTGAATAATCTCCTGGAAGCAGTCTTCATAAAGACTTTTCAGCTAGCCCTGAAATAATTTCTATCTTCCTTAATAGGAAAACTGCAAAGAAGAAATATGCAACTTTTATCAGCTGGAGCAGCAATTTTGTAGCAACCTACAATATTTCTAAATTCAGTTTGAACAAATATCCTGGTTTCGGCTGGGATAAAGTTAATTTTCTTTCTAGTAGCTGGTATAGTGGTATATTTTGGATTTAGTATGAGAAGAATGTTGATAACACACTGATGTTTTCAGTTGTTTCTGGGTAGTGTTTAGACTAACTCAAGGATTTTTCAGCTTCTCACGCCCAGCCAGCAAGAAGGCTGGAGGGGCATAAGAAGTTGGGAGGGGACACAGCCAGGACAGCTGAACCAAACTGACCAAAGGGATATTCCATACCGTGTGACATCATGCCCAGTATATAAACTGGGGGGAGGGCTGCTTAGGAACTAACTGGGCATCGGTTGGCAAGTAGTGAGCAATTGCGTTGTGCATCACTTCTTTTGTATATTACAATCCTTGTATTAGTATTGTCATTTATTATCATTATTATTATTATTATTATCATTATTATTATTATCATCATCATCATCACCATCATTATTAGTTTCTTCATTTCTGTTCTACTAAACTGTTCTTATCTCAACCCAAGAGTTCTACCTTTTTTTCCTTCCAATTCTCTCCCCTCTCCGACTGGGTGCGGGGGAAGTGAGTGAGTGGCTGCATGGTGCTTAGTTGCTGGCTGGAGTTAGGTCCTTATGGCTTTGGAAGAAAATAAAACCAAATTCTGGAAAATGTAAAGATTCTGGGTTCATTTCAGTTGCCTAAATGTCACTGTTTACCCCATTTAAATGCCTTAGGCCATCCTGGCTGAGGGTGTAGTTGTCCACCTGAAAGTCCTATGCAGTTATTTCATATTAGCTTGTACACCCTACATGGCACTATGTGCTGATGTTTAGACAATTGAATTCTGACCATTAATTGAAAATGAAACACAGATTTTTCATACCATTATGATGTAATATCATGTAACTGTAAAACAATGAAATCTATTTCAAGTAAGAAGAAACTCCCAGATTATTCGAAAATAAACATAAGTGTATCATGGTGTTTTGTTTAAGCTAACACTCAAGCTTTTGGGGGCATTTTTGGGCAATGGAGCTTTAACCCTTTTGTTTGGGGACAGTCTGGGGCAATTATTGCTTATTTTATTGGTCACTGAATTGAGATGTTAATTATTTCTATGACTCACATAGGAATAAAATTCATCAACCTTGATAGAATGTTTTTACACTGGAAAAAGTGCAGGTCAGCCTTTCTCCTGAACATCCCCCCACAACTTTTAAATCCCTCCAATAACTAAACTTTTCATATTAGTTAGTAGTATATATTTATGCAATATTGTGATGTTGTTTGATTTGGATCTGACTTCTTCATCCAATGTAATTACTTGTTGTAGGTTTAATGTCAAATTGTTGAATACATGTGTCTCATTCCAGGGTCAAAGATGCAGTACATGTACATCATGGAATGGGGTTTATCCTTTAGTTATACTATTTGATGGCACTACTAATTAATCTGCATGATTCAAGTCCATCATGTCTTAACCAAAGGATATTGATTTTATTGGCACAATTAAGCAAATAGTACAGATAGAAAATAGAGTAGATATATTTTAACAAAGTTTGTGACTTTATTTCAATAATTCTCTTAAAAGAAACTTTTTAATGTACACCAAGCTGTCAATAGTGGGTTTGTGTGAAATGGTTAAAGTATGACCTAAATTCTTCTAGATTAAAAAAAAAGAAGATTTTTTGGCACAATTATTATCATGATCTACCTTTCTAGCATCATTTTTCTTCCTGAGGGCAGTTTTGTAGACTGGTGATCCTGTTCTTATTTTCAGTTAGTTGTCACCCTTGAAAAGTGCTTTTCATCCCACAAAGTTATTAATAAACTCTGATACAGTAAATCACAATAATTTGTGCTTTTTCCTGTTCTAAACTTAATTTTCTGGAAGACCTCTGTTTGTGAAGCTTGAAAAAAGTGAAGATGTGAGTGCTCTGGACCTAGAACCCAAGGGTGGGAGCTCTTTGAGATATGTGTTTTGAGCATGTCTTCTGGGACTTTGTACATATCTTATGTTCTACAGCCCCCAATGACCAGGGATCCTAGTTCTCAGCTGAGACTTCAAAAGGTTGTCATGCTATTATTCATTGCAAGTAAAGGAGAGCTAAGATAATATACTCCAAGATTACTGCTAGGACTCTTTGTTTCAGTGGTGTTGCTAACAGAGGAAATACCATTTGCATAAGAGTATTTGGGGAAATTTTTTAGGATGTTGAGGTGGCCTTCTGAACTGTGGTGCTGTGGTAGAAGTTAGGAGAAATACATATGTGAGCAGGAAGGCAACAGGGTACTATTTACAGCTCTGAAAATGAATACAAGAATTTTCCATGAAATGCACACAGTAAATAAGGTGCCAGGCTTCCCTGGTGAACCCTCGACTCCTATCATGGCCTGTAGCCAAAAAGTCATACTCTTTCTCATTTTCTCACTGAGTTTTCAGATAAGCACAGCGCGCACAAGAAGAGGAAGATTTTCTTTTTGTTTTCAATGTTTAGGCACCAACTTCAAAGACAAGAGATCTTGCCAGGTTTTACAAGAATGCAGTGTGTTGTATGCTACATTTAGGGCTTAGTTATCCTTTGGCTATTTCCCAGTCCCAGCTGCTGGGTCCTACACACTTCTGGAGCCTGACTACACAATCCATCATTACTGTTAACTGGGACGGCTGACAGTAATCATAAACAAACCTTGTATGCCTCATTTGTGCTTTGAAACTACAGAAAACTGCTAGCAGGTCAGCAAAATGCAAAAAGAAAGAGGGAACTTCTCTCTGTCTTTAACCTTCAAGCAATTTTTTTATTTCCCCACCTCTTTTTCTATTAAGCATCTTCAGTTAGGGAGTGTTTCCATTTTTTATTTAACATACTTTTTTGGGGGGAAAGAAGAAGATGAGGAAAATACCATCTCTCAGACTCATCCTCAGCCTTTTGTCACTGCAACCCTAGTCTAATCAATCTTGTGTCCATTTGCTATTGTTCTTTTTTCTTAACGCAAGAGGGAGCCAAAAAGTTTGGTACAAAGTATGCACGACTTGCTTGAATGCTGTGCATAGAGGACTTGCTTCATTAGGAAGAACAGTATGAAAATGTCATATTTCTGTTTTCATCTGTGCTGCAACGATGTGTTGAAGGCAGAGTGATGTGATCTATTACTTCAGTTTGCTGTTCTCCATGAAACTGTGCCTTCAGTATGTTGTAGTCACCAAGGGTGTCAAAGTTGGAAGAGCTGGCAGATAGCAAGGGAAAATTTAACTGTGGTGTTGTGCATCACGGCTGAATATTAGCTCTTCTCTCGGTCGTATCACTGTTAGTAACCATTAAAATCAAACCATCTTCCTGCATATTTTGTCAGAAGGTTACATGGTCTTGCCACAGTGTATCATAGGTCTACAAGAATTTTTAGCTTAATCACTGAAATGCTTACTATTTTAGACTTGCTTATGTAACACGTTATCAGCAATCTTGAGCAGCTGTGTGTATCACCTCAGTATTTTTCTAATATAAGTTCACAATAGCGTATATGTTTTTCACAAGACTTTCTTCACCCTCAGATTTTTCCTCAGTCTTAATGTATAAGTGTAATCTGACAGTGTCGTTTCTGGAGCTGACCTTATGATGCTGACCATCAATCTGAAGCTCTCACTAATCCTTTCAATCTAAGTGCATGAAATTGAAAAAAAACCCAAAAAACCAAATAGCAGAGTGGGGGAGGAGGAGTTAAATTCAGAAGCTCCTCTGTCCACTTGTTCTGTACCATGACTACTACATTTTAATGTAATAAATATTTTCTTTTAAAATATTTTTGAAATTTATACTTAGTCTGATTAGTTTTATTAATAATCTTCCAAAACAAAAATATAACTGGGAGAGTGGAATTTCGTCTCTGAGATAAATATATATAGAAAAACAAGGGGTGTATTATATAGCAGTTGGAGCAGGAGACTGGGGACTTTTGACTTCTATTCTTACACACTGTGTGACCATAGGTTGGCCACTTAATCTGTCTGTGCCCCCATTTCCCCAGATATGAAATTATTATAATACGATACTTACCTTGAAGGAGTATTGCGAAATCCCAATCCTACACCTGCTGTCACAGGGGATTAAGAGCTCCTTGCTCATAAACAGTTTCAAGATTAGTGCAAGATATTAGTGCTAATATGTTTATGAAGGTTTGAAGTCGTATGGTTTATATCAGCTTAATCTTTTTTTTGATGTACAAGGTAGGTAAATATATTGGTTGAGAAGTTTTGTGCTCTAAACCATGATGGAGAATATTTTCATTATCTTATACATCTAATTTTAAAATCTGTGTATTTTCTCTCTAGCCTCTGTACACTGTGAAAGATGCCCAGAAAATAGCAGAGAATAAAATAGACAATAAGAGATTACAGCAGCAAGTGCTGACCTTGAAAGCCCAGCTCAGGGACCAGGCTGCATTGAAAAATCAGTTTTATGACTTGCAGAATGAAGTGGAACTCCTTCAGGCTCAGCTATGTGAAAAGGTATAATAAAGCTTTTTTCTGTATGCTTAACTGGGTGGACAAATGTGAGCATAGATTTCAGATTCTACCTCTTTCTTCTCAAAGGAGAGAACCAAAATAGTATTGTTTTCTGAGAATGAGTCTGAGGATTATTAAATGGTTTCCAGGCATATAAAAGTACCTCTGACTTCAGAGAAATAAGGAAAAGATGTAAATTGCCTGGGTGGTCAATGTTATGGAAATATGATAGACTATAATAAATGTTACCACCAGTCTCTGCTATAATCCCCATAGCGTAGTGCAAGCAAAGTGGTGCTGGAATTCTTTACAGAGCCACCTCCTTGCCTTAAATTTTCAGGATTTTTAACATTCCCAACTCTCTTGTCGCACTATATCAGATTAGGAAACACAGTGAGTTAGTGATAGAGTTTTGATAGAGTTTTCCTAACTTTTTTTGATCCACCTACTAGGGTGGGTTTGTACTTTTAGTCAGTGATATAGTTATTCTGGTGAGAACCGCCATGTATACACAAATACACTTACATGAGCAGTTTTTACATTTGTGCATTATATTTCACCTGGCAAATCAGAGCAGGTACAGACATTAACATTTGCAAAGCTACTGCCTTATAGTGTAACAGCAAAGCTATTGCTGTCAGCGTGACTACAACTGCGGAACTCTTAGGTGGAAACAAATTCCTGCTAGGACTTTTTACCCTTACGTTTTGTTTTCTATTTCTTTGGAAACTAT
>VYZV01039377.1:10598-36985 GCA_013401275.1 Pandion haliaetus | reverse complement strand
AGTGACGACAGTTACAATGTAAGCCAAATTGGAATTGCCCATCATACCCCGAAACAACTAGTAAATGGCATTTTCTCAGTAATGTTCTTCATACCCTGATACAATGTGTAGAACATGCTTCTCCTCTGTCTTTCCTCTGAAATACAAGAGATCATTTTCTTCTCCTTACTGGCTGCAAGTTTCATCCTGCTTCCTCTGTAGTAAATCCACCTGTTCTACAGTTTTGGTTTTGTTGGTTTTTTGTTTGTTTGTTTGTTTTTTTTGGGGGGGGGCAGGGGCCGGGGGTATTGTTTGTTTGTTTGNNGCGTTTTTTTTGGTTTGTTTTTTTTTTTTTGGTTTTTTTTTTTTTTCTGAGCCTTGTCATGTGCTGTGATTTGCTTTAAACCAGTCTGTACAGAGGGTTAGTGGCTTCTCTCAGGCATTGATTGGGATGCCTCTTAGCAGAATACCGGTGGTAAAATGAAATTGTTTTGTGGTGTCTGTAGTGATGGATGGTGCATATCAGATGTTAGGGAAGTAAAGGGTGAGACATGCTATCCATGTGACTGTGCAGCTCCTAATTATTCTATTGCATCACCAAAATATTTTGCTCTGTGCCTCATGAAGAATTGAATGTTACCAGTGCAGGGACCTACTGCCAGCTTTTTCTTTGTTCCCCCAGTGCTAGCACAATGTAAAGATGTCTCTCCTGTCCTAACTACTCTGTTTCTTCCCAAGCCCACAATTTATTAGGGGAGGACCATGCGACCTCTTCCAGCATAACTGAATTCTCGTAAAGGGAGTCTTTTTCTGATGCATATAATGTATTTACTGTAGGCTTTAAGGAATACAAATTTTCAAGCAAAATGAATGCAAAGGAATCTGTACTTTATTGCCAAATAATACTGCATTGATTCATAATAGGAATGGATTTTACCTGGCAGGATATTGTCTTTTTTTCTGCATAATCAGAAAGCAAGTTTCCCATTAATAATAAACACTTTAATGATAAGGTACAGACTAGGTCATCTGGGTCACCCTGGCTCACCTCCTAATAGAGGACATGCATCCATTGTGTCAGAGTAGAAAGTTGTTGATGTTCATTTTTCAGAACCTGCCGTGGAATACACATGCAGAAAATCCCTCCTCATTTCTCTCTTTCTACAACATATTATAGATAAGAAAAAGGAAAATTTTCCCCAAAAGAGTATTTTGGAAGATTCATAGAGTAAGTGGGAACTTGAGTGCATAATGAAGGATACCAAGTCTTTAATGTGGTGCTGCTTTGATGAACTAACCTCACTGATATAAGGCTCTGCCTAAAAGCATCCAAAAGCCTTTGGTAATACATAAGACCAACGTTAATGCTAGTAGGGCAGTGGTTTGCCTGTCAGGGCCTATCCATGTACAACCAGCTCCTTACACTGCTTCATCTTGTTTCTGATACAGGGTCACACAAATATGCAAAGTGTACACCTCATAAGTCAGGCCTAAAACAAATCTCAGAAGACTGCTACAGTATTTTGAAGTGTCTCATGAATAAATTAATGCAGAATGTTTTTCAACCTTTTAGGAAAAAGAACTTCAGAAGAGAAAGTCTGAAGAGAAGTTGATGCTAGCTCCTCTGAAGGTACTGTATTTTCCTGAAAGCTGAAGCTGGACCTACACAAAGGTGTATCTCTTTGCTTACAGGCTTCTGTGCGTGTGCCTGCCTTCTGCAGCTGCCCCTGACTTAGCTGTTTGCTACTGGGCTTTAGGCTTTAGGCAAGGGCTTGCTGGCATTATTGCTATGGGCACTCTTTGGCCTGTCAAAAGTGGGACCTCACATATGGAAAGGGAACGTCTCTATCCAGTTTATCCAGTTTAGCATGTAATGCTGTTGCAAGGTGCAGAGGCACCTAATGGCGTAGAAACAGGAATGCAATCTATAGCTTTGGGTCAAAACGTGTGAAATTACAGATCAGAAACAAAATGGAATCTTGCAGTCTCAACAGGGAGTGAAATCAATGTATGTGTGTTCATGCTGCATAGGCTAAGCTGGCTTGCCTTACCCGAAAGTGCCAGGAAAGGAACAGCATCATTACGAGGATGCATGGTGAATTTCACAGGCGAGGAATTAAGTCTGCATTTGATGAAGAGGTGAAAAACTTGGTGAATGACCTGGTCCTGGCAGAGTACACAGTCACTTTTATACCAATGTGTGATCAAGAGGTAAGTGTTTGCACTTCCTTGTAGGATCCTTCTGTTTTCCCTATTGTATTGTCAGTGATTTATTTATTTTAAAGTGTTTAGCAAGACTCAATGTAAGTTATAAAATATATTTCAGCACTTAATATAAATATTGCTTCAGACAAGTCAGCGGAGTTGGCTGTTTTACTGCTGTTTTGGTCACGGTTTTAATCATTTGGAGCTTATCACAAAATACGTCACTGCTCCATGCAAAAAACACTTCCCTGATATTTTGACGAAGTATCCTAGTGGATAATGCAGCATATATTATTCAATTACACTTTTAAATATGAATTTTGCATTTTCTTCCTGCACAATATATCATCTCAGATTTCTGAAGAAATCAGAAACAAAAGGTCTACAATGAATCATTTTAAGATTTAAGTCAACTCAGTGGACATTCGTATTCAAAAGGGAGTTAGTTACTTGTGTTTTGCTGGCAAGATGAAAGTGGTTCCAGCAGGATACACTCTGCTTCACACTTGGTTCTGTTCAACATTATCATTAATAGCTTGGATGCTGGGAATATACTTAATATTTTGGGAGTGGCACCTACTTGAAGACATTCTTAAGGACAGGAATCTGAATCTGGCAGCTTGGAGAAAGAGGAATTCCTTTGCAGTACTTCAGTAACCTTCAAACAAGCTCTTTTTTTTTCCCTTTGATTTTCTCTCTCTTATTATTTTAAACAAAGCCTGTAAAAATACCCAAACAATACTTGGTAATGTTTGTGTCCAGTATAGCAAAGTACAATGTCACTGGTTAAAAGCAGGGGCGGGTATATTTTATATTACACATTTGTAAAATATCAGGAAAACAGCTGCCTACCGCAGCAGGACACAGAACACAGGTTCATATGGTTTTGTACTGCATGTTAAGGAAAAGGTAAATTGATTCCTGGTTGGAGGACAGGACAGGATTCCGTGTCCGGCTGTCTCCTTTGAGTATGTCAAGTCTGGGTGCACCACTGTCTTGCCCAAGCTCACACTGAGAATGGATGTTTTATGTGACAGTAGTTAGTAACTCATCTGTCAGAAGGGAGGTAATACTTCACTGCCTTCAGACATTTTCTCAGACATTGCTGTGATAAATGAGCATTAGTGTAAAGCTTCCCAATACAATAAATACCAAAATACTGTGCATCCTTGCACTGTCTCCCTGGCTGTCTAATTATCACAAAACTTGGCAGCTCCAACAGGAGACAATTAGATTGAATCTATAGTCTGATGGCCAGTGAGCTCATTTGCGATGTAGGAGCCCCATATTCAATTCCCTGCTTTGAGAGATATTTAGCTATTCATACTAAGTGGAGCACAAACCCCTTCCCATAGTATCCAGCACTGTGATGGCCAGAGGTCTCACTTAGGCTCAGGCACACTGGGATTCAAGCCTGGGTTTTTTGATCATGCAGAGAATTGACTGGCTCTTGCTGGGCACCTTGACACTGAGCCTCGGACCATTCTGGTCTGTGATAAGTACTGTGATAAGTAATTCCATGTGTAACGGGAAACCTTTCCTGCTAAGGCAGATCTGTGTGTTCCTGTGGAAAATTTAGGTTTCTATGGATAAATTTTCCAATGGAAAACATTTCAGTGAGAAAATGTCCAAGTGTCACTACTCCTAATTTAATAAATAATGGTTACAATCAAAAAGAAGAGAGACTGTTTCATATTCATGTGATACATTCCTTTGATTTTAAAAATCCTCTACTGAATTCTGTAGACATATGTTAAAATGAACTGACTTTTCATCTTTGAGCATTCATTTTTTTGTGTTTCAACTCTTATTCTCACTGCAATTCACATCTAAGATTCCAGGGCTATGCCCAGCTTTTACTTACATAAAACTCCTTTGAAATCTCATTCCTTTCCTTCGCCTCAGATTTTCACTTCTAAATCACTCCTAACATTTGAACGCTTCTAGAGAAAACCTGGTGGATTTATGCCTTTTTTTCTTTTTTCTTCTTAAATTAAAGATTTGCAATTGGCTTTATTCATTTCTGGACCCAGTGACAAATGGAAGCCTGTCACACATTGGCAGCAGACCTGCCTGCTTTGGCTTACTGATGAATTTGAACTGAAAGTTTGCAGGGATGCATGAAGGGCTGATCCAGAGCCCTTTGAAGTGAAAAGGGGCTGTATTCAATTCGACGCCTGGCCTTTTGTAGTTCAGTAAGAAACTTTGTGTCTGGTTCTCTGAAGAAAATACGTTTTAAAATTCTTTTAAGAACTCTTTTTTTTCATCTCTACATGGAATTACATGTAGATTGGATAGATCTGCCCTAGCTGTGTGCTAGGAAGCTCCAGCTTCAGTGGAGGGCTTATAGGCATCAACAAGTTACTCATGGTTAACAACAAAAGTGAACTTCAGTTCTTTGCTCATCCAGGACACAACGGATGGTTAGTCATTCCCTTCTGTCTGCCAGAAGTATTTTCTTCCTAATACTCTTCCCAATTAAAATACTAAAACATGAAGACAGTGTGATGTAAAACCAATCATCTTTGGAGCTTCTCTTCAGATTTTACTTTCAGCATTCGAGACTCTGTTCTCAGACATGATAAATCACTGTTGTCCCGATGGCATTATTTTGCTGATTTGCACTAACTCAAGACTTAAAATCAGTTCTGTTTAGCAGAGCAGCACGCATTTTAAGTTTTGTCATTCTTGGTTATTCTCACAATCCAGTGGTACATTCTAATGTTTTTGAGTGAGAAATAAATTTTGCTTGAATCATGTATCTCATGATTTTGTTCTAGCAGTGTACTTTTCACTAAGGCCAGATATACACTAGAGTACTATGTATAGAAAAGAAAGTAAATTTTCCTTCTCTTAATATTCTTTTCAAGTCCTCGTAAAGAGAACTAGATTTTGAATGACTTTTACTCACCATAAAACCGTATACCATGAAGCTCTTTATTTGTAATTTAGTTTAATTGAGTAATTTAGTGCAATTTAGTTTACTTTTATTTTGCTTTATCATAATAAACATATCCAATTGCAGAGAAGGGTGTTCATTTCAATTCTTTTTCATCCAGAGAAAACACCTATGTCACTGCAGTGAAAGTAAAAATTGTGTGCAGGATGATGAAGAAAAACTGCCTCTCAATTTTGAAAAGAATAACCTTTTGGGGAGCCATAGGGATGACAATGTATGTCTAACATGGACTTGAAATTTTTGGAGGCACGAAGAAGTTAATTTCTAAGCCTTTGTGATATATTTTCCTTTTAAAAGACCTAAACTGAGAAACCATTGGAGCCCCTTGTAGTGGAGTGATAATAAATTTGGGCAACTGCAATAATTAAACCCTTGTCTTATTTTGTGTTTGGAAAATGGAAAGCCTGTGTCTGAAGAGGACGCATCCCAGGGACAACGGCTGCCTCCAGCGGGTGCACGGGGCACTCGGCACAGTGCCATAGCTGGGATTCACATGCCCAATGTCAGACACAGAATATGTGGCCATTTTTGACATTTTGTCATGTCCCATTTTAATCATCTTCTTTTAATCGTTGGGTTTTTTAATTGGAAAGGCCTTGGCCTCATCTTCCTTTTCTTGCTGTTGTAGAATTAATTCATGAACATTATTAACAGTTATTGTTTTTCTGCCTTTCCCAGTGGAAAGGACACAGGACAGCATTCATTAACTGATGCTAGACATTCATCATGTTCACTAAACAGCTAACAAAAAGGACTGGGACTGGGCTTTGCAACTACTTTACTTGGGTTGGTAATAGTGGGAAGCAAGAGAAAATGCTCTAGATAACTAATAGGAAATGTGAAAGAGGAGGCTCCACTTTTTTCTGAATTAGGTGTCTACTTGCAGTTTAAGAAACAGGCTTTACCCAGTTTGACTAGCTTGCACATGAAGCTATGTCCATACTGCTTTTGATATGTTAGAGAACCACACAGAGGAGCAAGTGAGCTTGGCTTGCCTTTCACATGGGCTCATCCCAGCCAGTGCAGCTGTGGAGTGTTCTGGAGCCTTTTCTCTCTCTTTTGGGGTGTGTGTGGAGAAACAGGAGTATGTTTAATTCTTTCCCTCAAATGACTGAGCCAACAGCCTCTGTCCAGATGACTGATGGCTGTAACGGATAATGCTGCTGTACTCATTCACTTCAATTTCTCTTGCACTGGAAGGCTTTGACTTGATGATATATTTTATATATTCTTTCCATAGTGGATCTGAAACCATTGTGGCTATTTGCCCTCATTTCTCAGGGCTGAGAGGGAATTTGTGCAAGGAATATAGGGATAAATGGTAGTGCTTTTTATTGCTTTTCATGGAGTCATCTTAAACGTTATGGATAGAAAGCTCCAGGCAAAGAATGTGTCCAGTGTAGTGAATTTTTTTTTACAGAATAGGGAATAAATGTACAGAACAGTATAGCTTAATCCTCCTTTGTATCAGGGGATTTCATCTGAGATACTTTTCAGTAGAACAATGCTTTTTCTTTTTTTCTATCTCTACTCATTTCTTTGCAAGAAACCACTTACTGCTTTCCTGTGAATCATATTTGAAGGAAACAGGCCTGAAATAACATTCTCTGATGCTCTCCTTTAAATGATTTGTGCATGGCTGGTGAGATCAGAAGCTTTTCTGGCACTGAGGGTTAGATACATTTCATGTTTGATGGCTGTACTTCAGACAATCACATCCATGGTAGTCTATCTATTTCTTTTCATAGTTAGTGGAGAGAAAGAGGTACTTACAATGAGGTATCCTGCCCATTTTACGTACCTGCTTTACATAAGGTGGGAAGAATCATAGAAGTTGGACTCCATTGGTTGTGAAGGGGGCCAGGAGGAGATATGCTTCGGTCAGATGAATCCCACCCTCAGAGGGGAGAACAAATTTAACTTTGGGCTTTTGGTCTTTTGGGGACAATGCTGATCAAGACCAAGGGACCTTTCAAGACAAAGTTTTTTGCAGGAAGAAGCTTCTTTTTCTGACATTAGAGAAAATGTGACTTGGAACATTGGAATTCCAAGGGGATGAAGGAGAGGAGATGGTGATTCTTATTTAGTAAATTTTTTAAACGGTAAAATCCATTGCTGAAAGGTATGTTATTTTTGACCTTCAGAAAGATGAATAAAAATACTGTGTCATGGTTAAACCCCAGCCAGAAACTAAGCACCATGCAGCCAGCCACTTGGTCCGCCTCCCCCCTTCCAGTGGGATAGGAAGGAGAATTGGGAAAAAAAAAGTAAAACTNAATGAAAAGGAATATAACAAAGAGAGAAATTAGACCAAAGAATAGACAAGTGATGCACAACGCAATTGCTTACCACCAACTGACCAATGCCCAAGCAGCGATCCACCTCTCCCAGCCAACTACCTCCAGTTTATATACTGAGCATGATGTTGTATGGTATGGAATATCCCTTCAGCTAGTCTGGGTCCGCTGTCCTGGCTATGATCCCTCCCAGCTTTTTGTGCACCTGCTCTCTTGCAAAGCATGGGAAACTAAAAAATCCTTAACTTAGGATAAGCAGTACTGAGCAACAACTAAAACTTCAATGCATTATCAACATTATTCTCATACTATATGATCTTTAGTGTTTAACAGAGTCTCATGAGCCTTTTTGAGAGAATCATTCCAACTTTCAAATATAGCACAGACCATATGGTGAAAACTTTGTCAGTGTGGTATCAGGATTTGCACTAACCCACCTTTCTAATGAGTTTCACTACTTTGTCTGCAGCAGAATTTGGTAATCCCAAGAGGCAAAAGAGTTTGTGCATTGAACAGTTGAAGGACCTTGCAAGGAGGTTATTTTTCTAGAAATGAAATGTGCCAGTGTCACGGCTTTGATTTGGTGCCGTGTTTTTTCTGGTAGCTTTACCAGCTTTCCTGCCTATGAGAGCGACAGTGATTTGCCTTTGCATGGGACATTGCGCTCCAGAACTTATTCTACTCCTACTGACTCTCATCTATCACCAGGGATGCCTCTAACTGTGCTTCCTGTAGTGAGGAAATTCTCATCAAATAATTTTAGATCCAGTCTCTTCATGCCTCAAAACATTTAAGGGGTGCCCTTTGTAACTCCTCCATTGCTTTCAGCCAGCCAGCATTTTTTGTGAGTGCTGGGGAGAGATACTGCCCTCATAACCTTGGTTAGAAACCAAGGACTTCTGAAGCTACCTTTGGCTTCTGTGTTTATAGGGGAACATCCAAATGTATAGCTTTCACTTTCCAACTGATCTATGCCTGTGATGCTAGGATATGATTGGCTATTCATGTCACCCTACCTAAATAAATGATGTGTCCAGATAGTGTCACAGACTCCCTCTGTAACCAGTGTAGAGAAAGTAAGTCTTTTAGAGAAGAGCAGCAATCTAAATTATGTGCCCAAAGTTGGTCAATATGACTGGTCCTTCAGCTCCTGGATGTCACCGTCTTGTTCCCTGGCCTGTTGTTCAGCCTAAAGTAAATGATCCAGGTGGTAGCTCCTCCTGGGGAGTGTCTCAGCTGGCCAAACATGCTTGTGTTTGGTATTTTAATGGGACCCATGGCCAGAATTCAGCAGCATTGATTCCTTCTCACAGTGGGGAGCCAAGAACAGAACGTGAAATGGGATCAAAGGCGGTGTTCGTTGGTTGTGTTTACCACTCATGTTTTCTTACGTGGTGTATCTTGGGGAAGGGTCTGTCCTGCAGCACAGCAGGTCTAAGGATGGACAGGCATGACCCATCCTCCTGCCCTACAAGTGGAATACCAGTGTGTTGGTGTACTTAAGAATCATAAGAGACATGCTTCAGGGAACCCATGAGCTTTGTGGGTCGCTTTGCAAACAGGAGATGAGAGCGATGAGCTTTTTCAGGTCTGGCTAGCTTGTACACATCAACAGCTGAGCTTCAGTGTCTCCTCAAAAGCTATAGGACAGTACAGCACCACTGATACCCATGTGCTTTAACCCTGGCATTGGAGCTGCTCTCCAACTGCTTGCAAGCAGCATGTTTCTCATAAAGCTCCACAGTGATTACTCCTGAAAGATGGTGAAACTTCTCTTGGCAATGGCAACAGCTTACACACTGTACTTTCTTCTTCATGCCATAATAGAATTATATTTTAATGCATGAGCTTCTCAATAAAAGCTCATCTCTTTGGGGGGACACTCCAGAGCAAACTTACACCACTCTGGCATTTCAGAATCCTTTGGTTTTGTTTTTTTTTTTAATGGACACAAGTGATGTAGCTAACACTCATTAAAGAGGTACAGACCAAAACCAGTATATTATTTTAAGTAAAATGTGTTTTATATTAAGAAACCATTCCTGACCTCACATATTTATAGTACTTGCATTTCTGGAGCTTTTGCAAGAGGACTAATGGCAATGTGGTGATAACTCTTAATCAGATGTATTAATTCTGGAAATAAATAAATAACTCTTCTTAAAAACCCAAAGCTGAAACTGTCATTAAAAATCTTAAATTTGTTTTCCTGTGCAATTGCAAAAAAAAATGTAATATTGATCTTGTAGCTTTAATAGATTTGTATTTGGATGATAAAATGCTACTGCTCTGTGATAGTCATTTAAGTTCAGGGAGATCTTCTTTTCCTGCTTGAAACTGTTATGAAAAGGTGCATAATTAAACAACTGCCATTTCTCTCTAAATCTGGCTTCAGTTCAGTGAAGATATTCAGGAAGGATAATGTTTGTTGTGGTGTTGAAGTTGATGTGGAGGTCAAATAAGATCAACTGAATTAATATTATTTTGATTCAGGGTAGGAGGGTCTGCATGAGAGTTCATACAGTTGAACCAATACACTTTTGAAATCCGTTCAGCTTAACTTTCCTGAGCATTCATAGGTAGACAAACCTGAATTTGTTGTGTCGTGTGGAGTGAGAGAATATGTGAGTGAAAGAATCGTGTTGGAAATTTTGAGATTCTTCAAGAGGAGACCTAACATTAGGTAATTTTTAAAAATGGTATTTTTTTCTACTTTTTATCCAGGTTTTCTTAATATCCAGATGCAAATTTTGGCTGTAGTTTAAGCTTGAGGTTTTTTTTGTTTTGGGGAAGAGTTGATGAATACAGAATTCCTTTTTAGCCAGATGCAGGAATACTTCACATTTAAAATAACTGGTATATTATCTTTTTTCTTATTTTGGTGAATATAGTTTATTTGTATTTAATTTCTGTGAACATCTATTATAATGAATTCATCCAAGTGGCTTCCACTAATCCAAAATAAACAGCGTTGGAAAAATTCATCTAACTTGACTTTCTTAAAATGGTATTTTCTCTTGCAGATGCTGCCTTCTTCCACAGATATTTCACAGGCCAATGGAGAGCCAGAGGATCATGAGACATATGTCAAAGCAAATGGGATGACTGGGTCAATACCTGCAAACTCTCAGCAAAAGGTGGATAGCATCCACAGTTCTCGCACCATTCCAAATGTGTTTGCTGGTTCTCCTATAAAATTAACAAGCCCAGAGAGGATCATAGCCTTGCATCGAGAACTAAGACAAAACCATCATAAAAATTGCCAGGTCAGTAAAAAATATCTCGGTTTTAGTTTAGTGAAGTCTATTATTCTTGGCAGTCATTTTATAAATCAAATAGATATTTCAGTGATTGCTTCCAGAGATGCACAGTTGATTGTTAGTTTAAACAAGCTGAGGATAATAAATGCTTAATGTTTTTCATTATGCATTTTCTTCCCCATTGTTTAGGAATGGCTTGGGGCTTGTAAAAATAATTAAAAGGTTTTGTTTTCATCATGGTGTACTCTCTGGTAAGACCATCTTTGAAAATTGTTGGATGTTTAAAAAAAAAGTTGTTATGTTGATCTTGCCCTACCTTTTTTTCCCTCCAATTCTTTTTTTTTTTTTTTTTCAGTGATCCAATTATTCCTATGCCCTGAAGCTCTTTATAGTAATTTCCATTAACTGCAGGAATCCTGTTAAGAACAGAGCTGATCAATTGCAATTGCATTTGTGACAGTCTGCTGCTAAACTAAACACGCAGGAGATTTCACCCTCTCTGAGACAACATAACCTCTCCATAGTTGTATGGAAGCAAAATTCAAGTATGCAATTACTGGAGCCAGTTAGCTAATGTATCTACAAATACTACTCTACTGAATTTCCTTTATAATCTTGGATTAAAATAAATGTAATAAAACAAATAAAAGCATAGTTTCTGCTTTTGGCATTAATAGATGAAAAAATCATGCAAGATACTCAAATCTCCTTTTAGTAGAAATTTATTATACAACAAAATGGTGACTCGGAATTCTGACAACATGTTATTTAGTCCAGGGGATATATGTGACAGTTCAAATGCAGTTTCCCGGTCATTTTGTTTCTCACGGATTAATGAAAATATTGTTATAAAAGAAAATTATTATGGAGAGCAGAATGCAAGTAGTTGTTTGATTGACCTGGTCTTTGTAAACTCAGGGATTATTTTTATATATATATATCACATGAGCTTTAATTAAATCCCGATGAGGGCATGACACAGGCCTACTGTACAATTATATGGGAAGGTACAGCTGAAATCAGCCACAACACACAGAGTGGCCTGTTTCCATATAACACAGAAAGACTCTGGGACATCCAAGGTTATGTTTTCTTTTCTTCTTTCCTCGTCATATACCTTCAGTTGTCTCCTCCAGCTCAAATCCAAAGGCTGACTGCAACCTGCCTGTGATCCACGAGGAAGCCCCTTGGTCTCTACTGTCAAGGATAAAGGATGCATTGGTGCCTCCGGAGCGTAGTGCTTTCTGGGCCACGAAGGGGAGGGATCGGTTGTCGAAATGTGATGATGTATTTTGGGGTCAAATAGGAAATCAGCATGCAGGTGCTATTCCCCAGGGAATGAAACAGAAAAATGCCATTATGAATAAGGCATGGCTCTCTAGAGAAAAAACAGATGGCTCAACCTCAGCTACCACAGCAAAAAGCTATTTGTCAGACATGTTGTCAGCAAGTAATAAAGGTCGAAATCCTGTGGGGAGAAATCAGCTGCACGGGAAAGAATAAAACCTGCAAAAATAAAACAAGGTAAAGCATCTTAGCAATGTGATTTTCCCATTGTTACAAAAGTATAATAATTTTTTAAAACAAAGATCTTTTACTCGTTAGTATGGCCCAGCAACTATTTTGAGTTGACTGGAAAATTTGCAGGAAAAAGAGCTGTAATACTTTTTATGATCAAAATTTCTTAGAACATTTGAGGTCACCGAAACCTATGGATTTTTCAGTAGCCAGGCTGCCTCCCCATTTTCCTTTCACAACTTGTTTATGAATTGCTTTTCTTTTAACTGAGGCTGTGAAACAAGCTATTAAATCACTTTTATGTATAACCCATTTTTTCAGTGTGCAGTGGTAGTTTCTGAAAGAATGTCTGCCTTGCATGGCTCAGAAATAGTTGTGGTCTGGGCTGCATGAACCATTGATGGATCCTGGTTATGGGAGGGAGGAGGGAAGAAAGAGCATGTCTGTGCAGGTGCATGTGTGCCCTAATGCCGATTGACTCTGGAAAGTTTAACTGAGCATGGTTGTGAATTCCCCAAAATGTTGATTTATATGGTCATCCCAGCAGAGTTAATACTTTTGGAAAACCTCCATTATTCACATCTCCCATCTATCTTTATTTTTAATCACTTTTATTAGAAAAAGGCATTTTTAACACACAGGAATACATGGCACTGTTCCTGTGCTTTTCTTCTGCCTCCATTGATTACCCCAGTTGGTTCATAGTATGTTACTACTTTGTTTGATGCTACTTTTCAGAAGCCAGAAACAAAATTACTAGTTTTGAAGAAATATTAATACACACACTCACACTTTATTGTGGGAAACCCATCTTCATTTGCTCAGTAAGGTAGCAGTGCAATTGCTTACAGCAGTAACTGAATTGGTCTTCATCTAACATATCTTTAGAAAATGCACACCAGATGCCAAGGGAAATAGCCCCTGGAAGCGATGTTTTGGAGCGTTGTCTAAGTAGAGGAGACACCAGTGAGGTTCCAAAATCTGGGCTTCTGCTTTCATGTGTCTTTCTCTTCTTCCTAATGCCTGGCCAGCACTTCTGAAGACAGATATACCTGATACCCAGCCACCAGCTGCCTTTTCAAATGTTAAGATATTTTGATGTGCAAAACCACTTGTAAATATTAACATGGTAACATTCATATTGATAAAATTATGCTTTAAGAATTAGCACTTTAGTGAGAATATTTTTGGAGCTTTATCTTGCTGACAGTAAAATACAGGGCCTGGTAGTTCAGGCTGGAGATCAGATCATAATGCATGAAGTATGCTAGTAATAAGGGTATTAATAATAATACCCTGTGATAATAAGATAATAAGTCTTTGTTATCCTAGTATAGCTATCTACTTTGTGATTGGGACCATAGCAACTTACCATGAAATTAAGCCTTTCTCAGTCCAGCCCCTTTCTATGAAAGACCAGTGTGGTTTATTTTAAACTACCAGGCTTCATTTTAAGCTAATTAGGCTATTTGGCCCCATTCTTCCTCCTGATGGAATGAATAATTTCCTTAACAAGGGTTGCAGACTTACACAGGTGTAAATGGGGGAACAGACACTTGCAAGGATATTACCTGCATTGAAGCACTATAATGCAAAATGGACTCAAGCAATTCCTCAGGCAAATGGATTCTGTGCTGACACTTTGTACCTTTGCTTCACAAGTCACAGATTTCAGTTAAAATCCTGTAGCCCCTTGTGTTTTTAATTTAAGACATCCAGTCTTCCTACTACAAAGCCTTGTTTAAATATGTGCAGATACCACAGTTATCATTTGGCCAGCTGTTTCAGCTGCTTTTCATTTCTCAAGTAAAAATGCAAGATTGTAGACACTACAGTTCAGGAATACTAATAAATTAACAGCAATCCGTTTGGAGTGCTGCTTGCAACAGCCTTAGAAAAGGTGGGTCAACTAAAGGTTTTCTTTCTGGAACCTCTGTCCTACTCCAGTTTTTTTGCACTACTTAATGGGCAAATGAGAAGTGATAGTCAGATTATGCCAAATAATTATGCACTAATTGGTGTACAAGAAGATTAGATGGTGCATTGCACCATCAGACAAGGTCCTTCAAATTCCTTAAACCCAGTCATTTATAGAAACCAGCTCCAAGATGTACAGTTGCAGGCCAGATGGTTCGTATATTGGTGTCCTGCCAAACTGAGGTCCTTTGGGGGTCTGATCTTGCCGAGTGATTAATTCAGAATAATTAATATTGCCCCTTGTTCTGTAAATGATTTGGTATTTTTTGAAATTGAGGGTGATCAGTAGCAATGTGCTTACAGAACACATCTGAACAGTTGACTTGTGTGTTGAATCACCTGTGATCTGCTGTTTGTCATCCATGGACCCTCCCAAGTCAAATGGCATTGTCTGTACTTGACTGGATGATCAGGACACTTGGAAGGAAGCTGGACGACAGTGTGCTTCTTACCAGCAGACACTCACTGAGCCTGCTTCCCATTCAGACTCTTCCACTTACAAATATCTTGTTTGAAACAGCACAGAAAACTATTTGGTAGACCAATTGTTCACATCAAATGAGTGTTTACTAACATATTCAGGTAATATTTGCCCAGTTCTTTTTTTCTAGACTTGAACTCCCCAGTACTAAAGTCAAAATATCTCATTTTAGCAGCAAAGTCATCTCTTTTCTCTCTAGTTTTAAAAGAAGTATTACTTAGAAATAGAATATAAATGCAATACATGGAAGTAGTAACCTGAAATGGTGCATAGTGCTTTTTAAAGGCCATGTGAAAGATAAACTTAAAAAGGAAACTCATGGTGTACCTAAGGCTACAAATGTACTCTACACAGTAGAGTAGTTTGTACCCACTTTGGGGGAAGAATTGGAATCTGAAAATCAAAAACCACTGGAAGNCACTTTGTTCCAACACTGAACAAGCAGTTTTATGTAATCAAAGAAAATTAATAATTCTCCTGCACTGGTGCTCTATCTATGTTGCTCTTCTCTGCTAGGAGAGCTCATAAACATAAAATGTAATGCCAGTTTTTATGTTCAGATTAAAAGAAACAGAACACCTACAATGACAGATCATGTGTACTTTAAGAAAGTTCTCTTTAGTCAATGCAATTCTTGAATTAGACTACTCCTTCTAGTCCTCTTATTTTTCAGGAAAATAGCATTCATAATATTTTAAAAAATAATGTTGCCCTATATTTTGTCTATACTCACCTGTGCATGCAGTCTCAGTTAACTACCAAGAATTCATTATGCAAGTTCAAAAGATAAAGTCACTTGCCAGTTAAATTTTACGAATATCTAAAACAGATATTGTTTAGTCAGAATCAGTGGAAGCAACATTGTCTGCATCCCTTTTTGAGAACTGGTCTGCTGGAGAAGGCCTGGAAGGTACTGGAAACTATGGAAGATGACAAAACTCAGTATTTTTAAAGTAAATTATGCCAATCTCCACTCTAGGTTCTCCTGGAGATTAAGCATTTGTAGGAAATGCAGAGGGATTGCTTTGGAAGTCTGCCACTCCCCATCTATTGCTTATCTTGTGCTATGAACAGCTTTTGTGCGCGTAGGAGATTTGGGGATCAGATCTGATGCTTAGCCCGTGGTAACTCAGTTCTATGCTCAAGACTGATATTTGTATGAGTCAGAACAAAACCAAGTTGCCCATGATTAAATTTTCTGTAGTCCTTAATAAGTCCTGATTACATTTTTTGGGTAGGAATTCTGATTTGCAAAAGCACTGATATCTTCTTAGTAAGTGGGATCAGGCCAATGGGGGACATTTGCCCTATAGCAGTTTAGCTCCCTGTTGCCTCTTTTGCTGCTGAAAGAGGGCAAGAAAAAAGATCAGTGGTTATATAACATATTATCAGTACGTTTTTGTCTTGGTTTTATATGCATAAACTATTGAACTTTTACTGGGTAGGAGTTAGGCACCCCTAGGGAAAATATCGAGCTCCCCCAGTGGAAGCTAGACTGACTTGCACCCTTGTTAAAGATCTCTTGAACTGTAGCCACTGTCGTAGTTGATGCAATATAAGCTATCTGCCTTTGGAAAGATCAATGTAGTGTGGCAAGTTCTTGAGAAAAAAAGTTGTGACTTGTGAATTAAGCACCTTTAAAAAGAGGAGAAAAAAAAAGAGCTAGAGGGTCTTATTACAGATGATGAATCAGGTTCACCAGGGTGCCGCAGCAGCTCGCTTTCAGTCTGGTGATCCAGAGCAGCTGTAAGCCTGGTTTCTCAGGCACTGGAACTGTGTTTATGTTCAAGCCATTAGTGAATCATGTCAAATATCTAAGGGTCGAGAGAGACCTCGAGGGTCGAGGTTCTTTTTTTGGTGGGTTACTGGGAACTAGATGTTGATTGTTGATTAAATAGCAACAATTACTCAGAAATTAAGATGTTATCTGTTCTGCCTAGCCACTGCATTTTTGGTCACGGTGTGAGAACATGAAGCAGAGCAAAGGGGAATTTTAGTAAAGGATTCCTTGAGTTTGCTTGGGTTGGACTTGTATTAATTGTATTTGGACAAGAGTGAGAAGCTTTGAAGTGCCTTGGCCTCAGCATATGGCTGTCTGGCAAAGCCTTCTTTAAGTGAGAAGCTCCTGGAGCACATTGTCGATTTTTGTAACACAGCTCCAAGGCCAAAAGTCACAAGCAATTCTTTCTCGCCCTTAGTGAAAGCTGCAGCTAGAAAAGGAGGACACGGCCATCTCTTATTGCCCTCCCTTGCCCCCACCATCTGCTGGGTGCTGCCTCTCTGCTTTCCCATCTGTGGGCTGGGGACTGTCTCTCGGCAGCCACATCTTTGTTTCCAGCTGGCTGCAGACAGTCCCTTCTGGTGAGTGGGCTTTAAAATCTAAGGGTGAGGCTGCCTAGCTGGAGGGTACTGATAGTTTGTGACCGTTTCCGCAGGGATCTTTGCTTGGGCGGCACAAGGTTGTTCTTGTCTCTCAGAGGGTCTGATTTGTAGGAGAAACTGCATTCCATCATGTAGCTGCTCTGTGTATAGCAGGGTGCTGGGGTCTGCTCATCTCTGCAACCCTTACAATTTTACATGCCTTTTCTGTGCTGGATATGATCACCAAGATGATGTGGCTTCTGAATGAGCAGATAATTAAGAGATCTTTTGTGGATGGTGGATCTTTTGCAAATGGCGGTTAATAAATGAGCAGGCAGGTTGTCTGATGTACATGAGCTGGGCAGAAATAAATAACAAATCTACTTTATATGGTTCCTATATGATCTGGATACCTCATCATTTTGCGAGGCAGAAGTATACTGTGTGTACCCTATAGCTGGTGAGCAGAAGTGTAGAGAAGCCAAGGTCCAACTAAAGAGCTTTAATTAAGAGCACAGTGAGTGTTATCAACAGTAAATTAAGACATGGTCTCATGGAGGACAATTCCTAAGTCTTAGCTGCGAGGTAGAGGTCTTGATCATGTATTTTTTTATGATGGCTGCAGAGGTTTTCATCTCCTAATTTACCTCTCTTAGCTCATCATGGCCCCATTGCCTCCTGTCCACAAATAGAAACTGCCATCTCCTCAAACCTGTCAGTGTGGCTGCTCAAGTGATAAATCCCTGAAATAATTTCTGTCAAAATGAACCTGCTAAAGAGCAGGTGACCACAGAAGGAGCTCTGCAAAAAGTTCTGGTGGTGTGTGGCAGGTGCATAGCCCTGAGTGAGTGTTTGTCGTGGTTTAACCCCAGCTGGCAGCTAAGCACCACACAGCCACTTGCTCACTCCCCTCCCCACAGTGGGATGGAGGAGGCAATCGGAAGAATAAAAGTGAGAAAACTCGTGGGTTGAGATAAAGACAGATTAATAGGACAGCAAAGGAAGAGAAAATAAGAATAAAAATGATAAAAAAATATACAAAACAAGGGATGCACAATGCAATTGCTTACCATCCGCTGACTGATGCTCAGCCCGTCCCCAAGCAGCAATCACCGACCCCAACGAGCTCTCCCCCAGTTTATATACTGGGCATGACGTCACATGGTATGGAATACCCCTTTGGCCAGTTTGGGTCAGCTGCCCTGGCTGTGTCCCCTCCCAACTTCTTGTGCCTCTCCAGTCTTCTTGCTGGCTGGGCATGAGAAGCTGAAAAGTCCTTCACTTAATGTAAGCACTACTTAGCAACAAGTAAAACATCAGTGTGTTACCAACATTATTCTCATACTAAATCCAAAACACAGCACTATACCAGCTACTAGGATGAAAATTAACTCTATCCCAGCTGAAACCAGGACAGTGTTGGGGAGGGTATTGGGGGCAATAACCTCTTCAGGTTTTTGAAACCTAAGACATGAAGCTGCAACTGGTGTGTACAAGTATCCCAGTGCATAGGTGGTCTGAATTGGGTTCAGAACAGGAAATACATTGTGTGATGATGCTTAGGAGAGCCAGAAAAAAATCACTGCTTGTTATATCTGACATCTACATCTTTCCCAGAACAGCACATGATTGTAGTCCCCCTTTTAGATGCCCCTGGGAGACTGAGATTTGCACTGACTTCTGCATGTGGACGGACAATTGACTCAACATTTCCTGGTTCCTCTCGGGTGACACGACATCTTTACTAGGCTACAGAATTAAGCTCTTTATTGCTTACAACTCAGCCAACACTGCAGACCTTTACAGCAGTGACTGTCAGACGTCTGTCTCCCAGGCAGGGAATTTGTTATGTGTTTAGGAACTAAGCTTAATTCATGCTCTAGGGAGTGAGATTCCTTGGAACATGTATAAGTCTGAGTTAGTCTCCTAGGGTCCCTCACAGTCATGAAGAGAAATCAGCACTTGAGCTACAGGACAGGATTCCTCTCATCATAATGTAGGTCTAAAATAGGGAAGATGATCTGCACTCTAGAGGTGCCTTTTCAACTCACTGACTATAGAGTGGAGGGGGACTGCCTTAGATGTCAAGTCTACACTGCAGAAGAAAGGGAAGGTGATTCCCACCCAGATTACTTTAGTAGCAAATGTGACCAAAGTCATACGGGACCTGGTTGTGGTGATCTGGTAATGCCTAGCAGGACAAAGACTTGAAATCTTCCTTCTGTGTCCTAGGTGACTGCTCTGAACACTGGACTAGCCTTCTCATAAGAGAAAACAGGCATTAACACTTGGGAATGTCTCTTTTGTATTGTTTTACCTCTTTCTTGAAAATTCTGCCCTGAGGACATTTCCTTTGTAGTTATACCTTGGATTAACTGTATAGTTTTGTCTTAACTTATAGTCACCAACTCTGTTGGATTCACTGTAAGATGTTTAGGTACCAGTTTAAAAATACATTAAATAGGAAATAAAATATGTGTGTAGATCTGAAGCCTTGTTGACCGGACAAATTCTCCTGAGGCCCCGGGAGGTCAGAGACAGCATTCATCAAATGAGGCATTGAGCATATAGAATCATAGAATCATTTATGTTGGAAAAGACCTTTAAGGGCATCATCAACCATGCCCACTAAACCATATCCTGAAGTGCCTTGTCTACACGCTTTTTGAACACCTCCAGGGATGGTGACTCAACCACTTCTCTGGGCAGCCTGTTTCAATGCCTAACCACCCTTTCAGTAAAGAAATTTTTCCTGGGTCTAGTCCGAATGGTATCCTAGTTTACGCTGGGTCTCTCTGGAGCTTTTGCATAAGTATAAATTGGATTCACTGTTCTTTATCTGTGAACTGTGCGCTTCGCTTTAATTGTGCCTGTTTCCCTTTGAATAGTGTAAAATAGGACAAAGCAGAAAAGGGCAACAACTTAAGTGTTTTTAAATACATGGATTCAGCCTGAACTGTGGAGAGTTTTCTTCAGTGGATTAGTACCTGCAGTGCTGCCATTCTCCTGGGAAATCACATAACCACGTGTTTCCTTTAGAGAGCTTCTGACCTCTTTTGTGTTCTTCTTCTTAATTTCTGTGTCCTGAGTAAGATGATATCAAAACAAACCCTTGTTGGTATGCTTCCTTGGGAGCTTTCCACAGTCTAAAGGTGGGAAGTAGTTTCTGCTACTCCTAAATTAAAAGCAATCACTCAAATTCCTGCATGTCTCCAGAAGATGATGTGTCTGCTAAGAATGAGTGCTGCTCTTTGCACTGGCAAACTGCATGCTGGGGAGAGAATAATGTGATTGTCAAGACACATCTTTCAGTTTAATAAACCATTTTGAGAAGAAGGCTCTGCCTCAGTTTAATAATAGTCCTTGAAAAAATTCTAAACTCTATCATGAAAATAAGTGCTCCTTTTCTGCTCTGAAATAAACCTACTTTCTTCTGCAGTACTGGGGTATATTGTAAATTAAGTCTTTTATAGACAAATGGGATATGAATAAGACAATTGCGTTAGCAGTATTATTAGGAGTAATAACGTCTGTTGTGGATAAGCCTGACCCTTTTTGAATGTAAAAACATTCATATTTTATTTCCTAGCCTACCTTTTCCCTCAGAAGAGGTTGTCTTGTCTGTAAGACTTATTTGAAATGTCGTGATATATGTCCTACTATGAATTACCACTTTTGAGCTCTCAGTTGAACAGAGAATGTAGCAATATATTGTTTTGTGCGTCTCAACTGGATACTCTGGAAGCTTGACATTGGGGGCTCCTTCCTGCTCCAGAATGATTATTTTGGGACTGATTACCAAGTCAGTGTTGTACAAAATGTCTGATTCTGCTTGCCAATCTCCTCCCTAATTATCAGTAGCAGGAACTGCATTTCTATCTGTGTGCTTTACATTGGGACCACTATGCTTAGGGGTCTCGCCTCCCTTCTGTCCCTTGGCAGAGAGTTTATACTGCTCCCACAGTCAGCGTGCCCTGTGTGTTATCCCTCGGCAAAAAAGTCATTGCACCCCCAGCCATCACAAAGCTGACACCCATCCATCGACACTCAAAATGAATAAAACATCAGTCACGCAGGCCTCAGGCCCTGGGAGCTGCGCTGCTGCCTTGTGCATGTGAAGCCATGGGATCCTTGGTATTTTGGGATTGCTGCAGCTGAACTCTGTTATCTGTTAAAGACCACACCATTAAAAAATCAACTTCTAATTTATCACCTAATTTATAGGACCACCTGATAGACCTATGACACAAGCTGAACTCATGTTCAATGACTAATGTGAAATAAAATATAGTGTTGCATGGCCCAGTTAAATTAGATGCTCTTGATCCAATCCTGTCATTCAGCCACAGCTGTTAACAGTTTTATGTCCTCATACAAGACTGTACCTGTGCTGCTGTAGGTTTTCAGGCTAAAAGAAAATCATATTATAACAAAATATTTAGCCAGAGCATATATAACTCAATAGGATAGGAGATAAACATCCATAAACATAATCAGAGATTTATAGGAGGATATGCTTAAACTAATGTGATTTTTACCACATAAAATGTTAAGGAGATTTTTCAAAGTCATAAGAAAGAATTAAGTATCTAGATTTCATTGCCTTTCCATTTTAGTTGGTAACAAACTCCTCTAATGTCTTTGAAAATGTCCCCTAAATTATTGAACTTGATTATACACACCATATATAAACATACAGGGCCAAAGATGAGGATTCTTTGTGATTTTTAAATTTTATTTTTAATCAGTGCAAATTTCTAATTGAAATATTTACCCATGGGAGAATATAAATAAAAGTAGCTGAAGAACCTGTAGGTGATTTCGCTGGGACTTCATAACATTCACCTTTGTAAAAGCTGGCAAGCGATAGGACTGTTGAAAGGGTTTTTTGTCACCCTGGGCATCAGGAAGCAGCTGCAGAGTTGACTGCCGCACTGCAAGGACAGTGTAATCTTCAGTCACATGTTGGACTTAATGGAAATTAACAGATTCCAGAGATCTTAAATGAACATTCACATTAGGAGGACACTTTTCTTCTCCCCCATTTGGTGTGACAAGATCAATATCTCATCAGGGAAACCTTCAATACAGAATGTTTTCAATGAGTATATGATAAATAATATCCTCGTGACTCCATTTGGGCTATAGGAAAAGGAGTTTTCCTGGTATAATGAGTCGTAAGTAGAACAAAGATCATTTGGGAATAAAATGTAGCTGTTTGATCCATTTGATAATTTCCATCTGGATGGCATTTGCTTCCCTCAGTAAAGGGAACAGGAGCTGCCTATTTCTAGGCAATCTGTTCAGTTTCTTTCATGGAAAAGGACAGTTTAGCTGTTCTTTCCATATGGGCATACATTACTACATCTAACAAACATGTTGTTCATCTTTCATTTTATTTAGACCCTCTAAGAAGTCTTAATTCCTGNCCCCCCCCCCCCCCCTTCAGAAATCAATAAGGGAGGGGAAAGATCCCCATTATTCTGTATAGACAGGTGCTAGTTAATTTACTAAAACAAAAGAAACTTTGCTTAAGGGAGCAGAAAGCAAGATAGCTGTAAGGGTACCAGAATAATAATTGTTCCCCTGGGCCTGACAATGCTGGAGGAATACAGGTCTGCAAAAGTGGCTCCCTGCTATCGTGGGATCCGAGTCATGCAATCTGTCATAAATTAAGCAAGTTCTACCTCAGGATTCCTGCTGTAGAACACTAAAGTATTCTAAACATTAAAAGAATCATTATAATTGTAATGTCATCTTGGCTAACCAAATTACACCAAAGTTTTCTTAGTACAATGAGGTTAATGCTGCGTTTTTGCCACTGCCCTGGGACTACTGGATCATGTGCATTGTTAGCAGTTTCTTCCTATTTGTATTTTTTTGTCTGAGGCAGCCTGGGCCCTTTGATTAGTTTTCAAGAAGACTCATGTATCAGAGAAGGATATGCCAGAGCTGCTCTACTGGCACCCTGGGTGGGCAGCCGGGTCTGGACCCTCCTCCCCTCACTGAGCACAGTCATTCCAGCATGAATCCCTGTTGCCCAAAATGTCATGAGGTACCCAAATGCAATAATAGTGTACATAGGCACTGGGCCTTTGTCCTTGGATACTTTTATTTGAAAAGTAATTCTATCCTCTGTGTCATAATTTTTTTGGAAGTGCTAGTGACTAAAACCTTTGAAAAAGTACTGAAATATCTTCCTAATACCCCCATTCATAGAAGCAAGAAGGAGCAGTAAGAATTGCTGTTTTGCTGGTTGCAGTTTAAGAGGACAACCCTACTTTATGAAAAACAAGCTTGGAATTTTTTTTCCTTTGGCAAACCCATGTGATGTAGTCCTGCAGAAATGGAGTATTGTGTGACTGCATGGAGCCAAGGAAAAGGGCAAAAATTAAGAAAAGGGTATGACTCAGTGCCTGGTATTTTAGGGCCACACCTCCTTCATCCTCTTCTTACTAGTAGCCCCTAGATACTGCTTGTTCTCTCTTTCTTGGTTTGGTGTGACTTGCTGGGCTCTTTCAGCAGTGAGTTTGAGTTTTGCTCTACCACGCCCAGCGTCCCCAGTAGATACTGCTGTTGTAGATGTGCCCAGGCAGCTCGACTGGAAGTTCATCCACAGAACGGTTCTGACTTAAAACAGCCTTTCGTTGCTGCTACTGATCATCATTTGCTTTATCAGCAAAAGTTGCCACCCCTATATCAGATCCATGAGAGCATGGATGGCTTCCAAATGTGCTAGTTCAGCACCAGAGCTGTGCTTCTAGCAGCAATTGCTCCTTAGCATTTTGCACCTGGAATTGTTACTGATTTTCATATTTATGGAATAGCTGTAAATTGAGACCTCTAGCTTGCAAATACTTGCATGATCTAAAGAAGTCTGTGAAGGATGTATCCAATTTCAGTGGAGGCTTACACTGATTCAGTTAAAGTTCAGTTAGGGCCTGGTTCTCAGTGGATTTCAATGCCTTGGGAATCACGTATTTCAGCAGTGAGTTATGAATTTTTGGATTTCAATGCTTAATTTTTTTCCATTGTCCTTGCTCCTTGTTGATAATGTTCAGACTGGACACAAGTAACCTGAGAGAGAGCAAGCTCTGGCTCCTTACATGGTGAGTTTAAAGTGAGCCCAGGCCATAACACTCCTGTTTGGGATGTGCAATCCCAAAGGACAAGCACAATTCCTAACTTCCAGAAAGGACTTTTCTTTTCTTGTAATGGCCTTTAACAATCTGCACCAGTGAACAGAGCCATGTCGCAGGCGGCTGGTAGAAAGGCACTCTGCTCTTTCGCAGCCTGCATTTGTTGTGCCTCTCCTGTGGGAAGGGGGGGTCCCACCAGACCTCACCTGCTAGTCCCCAAACATGAGGTTTTCCTGGCACAGTGAAACCAATTCTTCTCTCTACTGAGAAGTTTTGAGTTTTCTTGTGCTGGGAAATAAAGGGTCTAGCCTTAATTCCAGGCTGGCTTGGCTGGCTGTCTCCTTCAGGAGTGCTCCTAAACTCTCGCAGTGACAGGAGGTGATGAAAAAGAGTGTTGGTCAGGTTTCTGGTGACATGGGTTCTCATTATTCATGAAGTCCAGAAGCCACAGTGAAATTATTAAGGATTTAAGCTTAGCAGGCTGACTTGGCTAAAGGTGTTTCTTTCATACTCACTTTAAAGGAGGTGAGGAGGAAGAGGGCAAAGACATAACGGAAGAAATGGTGGAAACAAGAATCTGTCCAGGAGCAGAAACAGAGGCTGGTGGAAGAAAAGATGAAGTTGTGTTGAGGGGGAAGGACTAGAAAGAAAATGGGCACATGTGTGTCAGGCAGAACAAAGATTTGAACTTGAATCCCTGTTTTTCAATTCTGATGATTATGTTTTATAAATCTGTATATATTCTTAATTCTTTAGCACATATTTAATTCTTCAGTAAAGCATTGTTAAAGCCAGAAACATTATGATTTGCGGTGAGGATACAAACAGCTTCCTCCAGTGATGGAGGACTTTTTATGCTGCAAAATTACCCATATCGGAAACAAATAATGTAAGTACTCTAATTGCTTGTCTTTCTTCACATTGGTGTTTCCATGGAGCACTTTCAGGTTGTTGAAGGAGCAAAGCACCAGAAATATTCTGTGTTGCCTTATGTATATGTTGCTCATGTAGTGATTATAAAGGGAGAAAAAACATTTTTTATTAAATTTCTTATGGGTGCATTTTAAGAAGCAAGTGTCATATGATGCATTAGGCTGTTCTTTAAAATAGGAAAAAAAGGAGGATGTGTGGAGTCTCCTGTTCCCCAGAGTTTCAAGAACTCATGGCTAAGCCAGTTAACGCACACATTTGTCATGTGAAATTCAGTCTCGCTGTGCTGGAAGCCTTTGTCCCTCCACAGCACACAGCCAGGGTTAGAAAACTTCAGGTGGGTTGGCTCAGATGGGGAAGCACGTGTGCCCAGCTGCATGGAGCTCAGGTGCTGAATGACTTCTTGGGGAGGGGAGAGGGAATGGATCAAAATGAAGAAACAGATGTTGCCTAGGCAGGAATTCCCATTCATTTTGTTTATTCACCTGGCTGTTGATGAAACCCCGTGACAACATATGTTTACAGCTGACAGCCTTTTCATAAGATTAGCTGTGACAAATAAAATAGCTTGGTTCCCATGGAGAGAGCTGATGTTTGTTACTGCTGTGTCGCTTCAGTTGCAGATTTTCTTTTTATACTCCTCTGAAAGCAGCTTTAAATGAGGCAGAAGTACTTTCTGGTTAGCTAACACAAATTAAACAGCCAGCTGAGATTTCCTTCCTTTGCTCCTCATCCCTTAGAGCTCTCTTTGTGCTCTTTAAGATTTTATCCAGACAGATCGTGGCTTTTTCAATCGTGGTGGTGTGTGACAGTTGGATCTGGTTAATAACTGTGCCCTTAATGAGTTATTAAAGTGGGCAGCATCATTAAGAATGTCTTTTTTGTCTTGAAGCCTTTTCTCAGACCTTTTTGTTACGAGACAACAGCGGCTACTGCTGGCAAAAGGATCTTTGCTGCTGAAGAGTCATGGCAGTGCAGGGATTGTGCAAGTTGTGCCTGTGTGGTACTGTCGTGGTTTCGGTTTCAGCCCAGCCAGTAACAAAGCACCACGAAGCTGCTCACTCACACCCCAGCCCCGCGCCTGGCCATGTTGGGATGAGGAGAAAATACAAAGGCAGGCTCGTGGGTCGAGACAAGGACTGGGAGGGATCACTCCCCACTTATGGTCACGGGCAAAAGACAGGCTCAACTTGGGGAAGAAACAAAATCAATTTAATTGACTACAAATCAAAACAAAAACAAAACACAAGGGTATTAGGAAGGGAAACCAAACATCAGAAC
>VYZV01039376.1:12025-31031 GCA_013401275.1 Pandion haliaetus | reverse complement strand
AGTGAACGGTTCCAAATGGTAAAACAGAAAATCCCCTTCAAATATAACCGGCCTGTAGAGGAGTGGCTGCAGGAAAAAGGGAACAGTCATTAAAACTTTCATTTTAAACCCATTTGATTCTAAACCTTCATTTTTAAAGCCTGCAAATAAATGTTTCTTAAATGATAATCGCCTGCTGCATAAATGACTGTTTTAATTTTCATTATAATTTGTGTCAGCTTCCACCTGCCATATGTTGATAAATCATGCTATAATACATTGCTATTAAAATGCAGTTAAAGGGACGAAATTCTGAGATTGCTATCATAGTAATGACGAAAAAACAAGCAAAAATTCAGGAGACATTTTCTAAAAGAGAACGAAGAAGAGCGAAGAGCAACAACATGTATTATGGCAATTTAACCACTGCATGATTTTCCTATCTTGATTTGGTTTTAAACTACATTTATATCTTTATTATCTAAGTTCTCTTAAAAAATTTTCAAACCTACTTGTTAAACCACTTCCTGTAAGTTTCTTTTTTCTCATTAGTGTGATTAGGCACTGTGGCTCTGTATTTCCTAATTGTATTAGGATAATTAAATTATTTTAAAAAATGTTGTAAAGAAAACATTTTTTAACATTTTTGTTTAAACTCCAGTGAGGGAGACAGAGAAAGATGATTGTTCTGTCACTTTTTTGCTATGTCTGGAGTACAGTTTGAACACTCAAATGATACATTTGTCCAAGTTACGGGTCACATTCTTCCCTAACTTAATCTCCGGCAATGCTAATTAATTTCCTGGGTTTGCCTGGCATAATTAGCCTCAGTTCAGCGGAAGACTTGTTAACATGCAAAAATCCAGCTACCTTGAGTGAGAGTTCTGCATACACTCCATGACCTGTTGAAATGAGACTTGTGTCGGAACAGTAATGTTTTTTTGTCAGGAATTTGGAGGGGAAAAAAAAAGTCTTGGATGTAGAGCCCAACCCAAGGTTCTGTTGAAGGTAACAGAATAACTCTTACTGATTTCAGCAGTGTTTGGGCTGGGCTCTTGGTATTACAGTAGAGCTTAAGTCAGGAAGATCTTCTCCCTCTATACTAACTGTGTATTTAAAAAAAAAAAAAAAACCACACTGTAACGAACTCCTTACCTTGAAGTCTAGAAAAAAACAGAACATGATCTTCTCTTGTTTCCTTTTAAGAAAGTACTGCTGATAAAAGGGAGTGACCTTTGAACTCATATCTTGCATTTTCTGTGCTGACTTAGACTATGGTTGTTAACAAATTTTCCACATTTTGCAGGATTGGAAAAATATAATTTATGTTCTGTTTCAAACTTCTGTCCACAGCTGAATTAACAAACTGATTCAGCCGGTATGAATTAAGTTAAGGTCATGAAGGATGTGGTTAACTACAGTCAAAATACTTTTATGTGAAGGGTCTGATCCTGCAAAGTGCTGTGCATGCTCAGTTCCCATTGACTTTAATGAGAGCTGACAGTGTTGCCCACTTTTCAGGTTTGATCTACAATGGTGTAATGTTTATGACTAAAGCTAAAGTATTTGTGAAATTAAGACAAAAAAATTAGTGTAACTAAAACAGAAATATTTTTTGACCACCAGGGTTTTATGAAACAGTTATTTCAGCTAAATTGTAAATAAATTTTATGATAAAAGTATACAGAAAATGCTTATTGAGTCTCAGTGGGTTGCCCTGTTAATTTACAAGAGCAAACTAAAATAAATAAATAAAGCTTAACACTAAAAAGAGGATAATTTTGGTAAGTTTGAATTGCTAAAGTCCCTTTAACACTAAAGACAATGATTGCCTCAATTTTTTTAAAACAGATGCATGTCTAATTCTTTGATGCATTTCATGTGCTTGAGAAACCCACCTTTGTTTACTTTTGTGGTTTTGGTTTGGTTTGGTTTTTTTCCTTTTTGGTTTTCTGCCAAATCTTTTATTTTATGTCACTGCTTCTCCAAGTTTGAGCTTATAAGCATGCCAAGGCACTTTCATTTGTAAGCCATCCTGAAGTTTTGAACTGAAGTCTACTTTTTGTGGATATTGATGCTTTGTTAAAAGACAATCACACATGCAGTAGGGTCTAAAAGAGACAATATTTGAGCATTCAGACACTCTCAAAGCACTGGATGTTTTTAGGCTACAAGGGTAGAGCCATGTTTTTATTGAAGTGAAAAGAAATTCAGTCTTCACACATTGTGCTAGGGAATGACATTGTGCAGTGTAACACCTGAGACAATATAGCTTTGTTCCCTCATTCTGAAGTAGATAGACATTTTCAGCAACTTGGGTACCACTCAAATTAAAAAATAAAAAGAATGAATAATTTACCTAGCTGTTCACCAACCTCCTCATCCATCTGGTCATCCATCCAACAATTAATGTAACATGAAAACCTTCTGTCAAAAGACTTTATAAAGCTGATGAGTGAAAGGGTAGCTTGGTATCAAAATGGAACAAGATGAACTGGTGGATGGAGGAATAGATAGATTAATCAAAAACAGCATACAAAATAGCTGTCTTGCCCATATGAGTTCTTGGCTTGAGTGAGGTAGAATGGAACACTTTTTACTTGATATTTTTGAATACCATAGATCTGGTCTTCCTCTGGTACCACTGTTACATTACTCATAATAATGAAATAGTTCATTTTTGGAAAACAAATATAATACAACATCTTTCTGAAGTGACATCATTACCGGGTTTGGGTTTTCTTAAAATTTTATAAAGTGGTTTAAAATACTTCTAAGAGGAGCCCCAGTTTACTATCTTGAATTATATGAGTAATAACAAAACATTAAACGCTATTAACTTCACTGAGATTATGTATGTGAGTAAAACAAGAAACATTAGTCCTAAATTTTTCAAATTAAGTAGTCGTAAACCCAGCAGATTTCCTTAGCAGAGTACATGGTGTCTGCTAAGGCTCAGATGTTACCTATTCTGCAGTTGGATGAGCTAATAAAGACCCAGAAGCATCTCATCAAACGGACTGATCCTGGAAGTCCTTAATTCTTGAAATCTCTCTTACTTACACGTGAAGTCTTGTTGATGTGAGTGACTGTACTTTTGAAGCAAGAATCATAAGTGTGAATTAGGATTTGCAAAATCAGGCCCAAAATCTCTCCTAGTGTTACAGAAAAGTTACATTTCACTAAGATTTCTCTGTGAAATTTTTAATTGGTGTTCAGTTTTCCAAATGAAGAAGTCAATGAGAGAGCAAACAAAGAAACGAGAGCTTGAACTATTCAGAACATTTACAAAACACCTGAGAAACTTAAAATGTCCTCATCATTTTTCTCCAGTATGACACAAAAATAGCAGTAGGAAGAGTTCTCTGTGGAAAAGAAGGACTGTAAGTCTGCAACCCTTACACACCTAATAGAATTGACTAATGTAAACAGTTCCTCAATAGAACTCAGTGGCCAAATAAATTTTACTTAGGGCAGGTAAGGGCTTCAGAACCATGTCATCAAAGAATTATTAGAAGAGATCTGTGGTGGTAGAATTAAGTGTATATTCTCTCAACAGTTTTCTCTCATTCCATATGCATTTCCCTGTTGTCTTTATTCATGGACATGAACACTATTGTAGAGTGAAGAATGGGGAATGACAGGTTGTAGATGACTCCAACAAATGATTGTTCTTTTAGCAAACACAGTTCTAGTACCAGTGCTGTCTCCAGCATTAACCATATGGTGCAGTGCATGAATCCTGGATTGGGAGACCACATAACAAACAAGGAAGACCCCAAAACACACAATCAAAAGTTCCTTTTTTACTGGAGTGGGGCCATCTCCTTGGTGTACACTTTCTTTCAGCATTAGAAGATGCAGATGAAGGCTCAGAAATGGCAACATGATCTTTTTTCCAGCCCTAATATACTATCTCCTCGTTCTTGAAACTAAAGCAAGCGGTATGGCAGGCATGTCTAAAGCTGTGCTATGAGCTTGGGTTAGAATAGATGACATGCTGTGGAGAGTTGTAATCCTTCAGTAAAAGTGAGAGGCCCCTTTTCTAACCTGGCTTGGGGAGCTCTCCTAGCTGGAACAGCAAAAACTCTCCTTCCTCATCATCACTCATCCCTTTGCCCTTTGGTAAAAGATGAAAAAAGTTACAGTATTGGTTCAAGAGGAGAAAGGAATGGAAATGGAAAAGCTTTGAATGGTCAGTACCTTCCCTCCATTTTCAGGGGTAACATCTCAAGATTAGTGAAATAACTCCCTGTTCTTTACTCATCTCACCTCTACCTTTTGGCACTCTATCATGAGTGAGGTAGGAAGGAAGGAACAGTAGCAAGTGAAATGTCTGGGTACGTAAGGGCAGGGACAGTATGGAAAGAACTATAGTGCTAGAGGGAGGGAATGTGAGAGGAGAAGGGAAAATGGTGTAGTTCTGTAGAAACTGACAGCATATCCATTAAAATATCCAAAGCACAACAGGACAGAGAAGTAAAGCAAACTTTGAGGACATGGTATATGACTGGAGTTTGGCCTTCTACAGTGTACAGTGCCATTTCCTCTAGCTCAGATGGGAGCTGGGCTGAGAGGGCTGAATATTTTGACAGATACTGTTACTGGATACTACTTTCCTCATAGACAAGAGGAAAGGCTCTGTTTTTACACACTGAGGATGTGTGGCTTCAGTGCATGTTTGTTGGTGGTTTAATGGACATACGTTGCCTCTGGTAAGTTTAAAACCTCCTGAGATGCAGAATATCACATCGGGTGTTTCAACATTTTCCAGGGGAAGGATACCCTCCATTTTTATTTCTCATTTCTTCATCAACACAGGTACTCCCCCCTGATCGAGTCCTAGTGTTTCATTTACAAATCTGTGGGTGAGGAGTACAAGGGATGTGCAGCCCACATCCACATGTCCATATGTTACACCTCTCCATAAACTTTTGCTTAGTTAGCTAGGGCCCTCTTTGGGGACAGGAACTCCTTTCAGATACATTTCTTCTCTTGTCCCCATTCTCTTCCCCGTGGTTCATCCTGTCACCATAAGATGATGCAACACCGCATCACCACTTGACTTCGAGACCCGTCACGACGACCACCAAAATTGGTGAGCTCCCCTCGTATTTTGATCTACTCTAACCACTGGCTGTGAAGGGATGAGCAGTGCGTTATAGGCTCTGCTTTGCTACGTGGTGGCATTTTGCACCTCTCATCAGGGTTGACTAGAGAGAGGAAGTGGTGAGTGAGAACTGGGGAGCGGGAATGGGATGGGGACATGTGTTGCAAGCTTCATAAAAATGGGAAAACATAGTAGATATTTGAATGATGATTGACTTGATGCTGCATTGATAACCATTCTGAGCTCTGCCCAGTCTGGTTGTCTGTTAATTCAACAGATTCCTGGTGGCATGCGCCTAATCTTCTGAGGAACAGTGAAATTAAAGGCACTGCCTTGGCGCTGCATGAAACAATTAATTTCTTAACATAGTCAACCTAGTGCAGCCTGGGACACAAGCTGTACTTATAGAGCAGTCCAGGCTGAATGTGATTTAAGTGTCCTGCAAAAATAGGTGAATTGGCAATAGTTGCTAGATTTATTTTTAATATATTTTTCATTACATATGATATTAGACCACTCCTAACACTCAAGGTGTGATCTTTAGTAATTCACTTAACCTGCCTACATTTGAATTTCACTGTCTGTAAGAAGGGAGTCACATGTAAGGCATTCTGGGGCCTAACCATCTGAAGCACTAAGTTATCCTCACTATTTCAAAAACTTTGCTCTTTCAGAGACATCACAAATGTGTACATTCGGTGTTTCTTGGTTTTAGATTTGTGAGCCTTCATAACACAAAATTTACAGCTGGAAGATCATGACTAATCCTGTCTTAAGATTCCTACGCAATCATTATATCACCATCAATTTTTTCTGGTGTTTTACTCTCCTCAAGCCACTCCTTAAAACTCTGCGTTATAAAAAGTGGCTTTATCAGTTAATCCCATCCTTTGACCAGTCAAAATAGAAAGTTTATTTATGGGCTAAAGCTTGACAGGTACTGCAATCTGAATTGATAGTAGCAAATTAGCCACATATTGAAGCCTTATTTTTAGTTTAAAATAGTTCCAACTCTAAAAGAGTGGGTTCATATTTCTGACTGAGTCAGAGCTCCTCCAGAGTTTTGATGTGTGAGTGGATGCTGAAGTATGAGGTTCAGTTTTAGCTGTTCTTGCTTTCAGGCTAATCTTCCTTGTTAATGAACTTTAGGCAGTACATTTCCATACTGTATTTCTACAGTCATCATAAACACTACCAAGAATGAATCTACTTCTTTGTTGTCCGTCATTTCTAGCCAGGGCTCAGTGTAAGATGCAAAGTGAAGGAAATGTCTGGCAATAATGTTATTCACCCCCCTTCACTAGGACGACAGTTAACGATCTTCAACACCCAGGCGCAAATAGCCATAGGAGGGAAGGACAGAGGGCGTCTCTTCCAAGGCCAGCTCTCCGGTCTCTATTACAATGGCTTGAAAGTGCTGAACATGGCAGCAGAGAACAACCCCAACATTAAAATCAATGGAAGTGTCCGACTTGTTGGGGAAGTCCCTTCCATCTTGGGAACAACACCCACAACCTCCGTGCCACCAGAAATGTCTACTACAGTCATGGAAACCACAACTACGATGGCCACCACTACAACCCGAAAAAATCGTTCGCCACCCAGCATCCAGGTGAGTCAATTAGTCTTCTGCATCTTCTTGGATTCTTAATTAGTCTTTTGTTTCACAGCTCACTTTTAAATTCACAGGATCCCTGTCCTCTGACTCATGTTCCATGTAACTCTTTATTTTAATAATATTGTATAGGGTAAATCACCACAAAATGTCCTCTTGTGTTGCTGAACAAACAGCTGGATGAATTATTATGGCACATGTATGTGATAATGGGGACAGGTTTTCCTCCTCTCTTAGTGCAACCCTATTTATGTAAGTAGGATTGCCCCAATGTGAATGAGAACGTGATTTTAACTGTTTCCGCCGTTCCTTATGTAGGGAAATGTATTCCTAAGAGAGTTACAAAGCTTAATGGGGGGTGGGTGTATGGTTATTTATTATTACGACAGTATGTACTGCTGCAACAGTGAAGTTCATAACGGGGAGAAAAGCAATGGAGCATTACTTCCAGGTAGAGCCATTTATCAATTTCCTTTTATAGCCTTCCTGTAAAAAAACTTAAAGGAATACTATCAAGATTAGTTTCTTGCAAAATGTAGTTGTTCCAACATAGAGCGGTTCCAACGTAATTGGTAAAAGTCATTCCTACAAAAAAAAAAAGAATTACAGATGTTCTGCCTTAACTGTGCCAATGTAGGCACTCTTTTCAGTTCTAAAAATGCAGTGGTTTTGGAACCACTTGTGTAGCGGCCAGAATACACTGGCTGAGATACTGGTGAGTCATTATTGATCAGAGTGTGCCTTTATTAAACCTCCAGAGAGAGGTATATTGTTGTCTAGTTGAGAAAAAATATAGATTATTCCAACTGCTTCCCTGAAACAATTTCTGCTGCTTGGGACAGAAGACCTTAATGAAATCAAGGACATTGAAATCTGTAATCATACAAGTTGCATGCTTGCTTTCTAACTGCTTCAGAAGGTTTAATCACTTACTGATTGTGTTTGTATATATATGACCATTCTCTTTATTTTTTATCTAGTCCTGGTCACTTAGGATAAGAAAACACAAAAATCGTCCTTTTAATTGTGTAGGAGGTCAGGCCACACCTGGACTATTGTGTCCAGTTCTGGGCTCCTCAGTACAAAAGAGATTGCTATTAGGGATAGTCCAGCAAAGGGCCTCTAAGTTGGTTAAGGGACTGGAGCATCTCTCCTATGAGAAAAGGCTGGGAGAGCTGGGACTGTTCAGCCTGGAGAAGAGAAGGTTCAGGGGGGAATCTTATCAATGTATACAAATACCTGAAGGAAGGGTGTAAAGATGAAAGTGGTGCCAAGTGACAGGACCAGAGGCAATGGACACAAACTGAGACACAGGAGTTTCCCTCTAAACATCAGGAAACACTTTTTTACTGTGAGGGTGACGGCACTGGCACAGGTTGCCCAGAGATGTTGTGGACTGTCCATACTTGTAGATATTTAAAAGCCATCTGGACATGGTCCTGGGCAACTGACTCTGTGTGACTCTGCTTGAGCAGGGGGGGTTGGACCAGATGACCTCCAGACATCCCTTTCAACCACAACCATTCTGTGATTCTGTGAAGTACCTTGGGCTGTAGTGGAATTTGCAACTATTAGAGTAATTAATTCCAAGCCAAGGTTTAACATGGCCGCCTTTGGTACTCTGTAAATCCAGTTGGCAGCAGGACTGGGATTAATTGAGTTATTAGCCTCAAACGCCCAATAGGTGATTTACAAAGTCTCAGTTAAATGAGAGGAAATTACCCCAGGTTTGGTCACTGTCATAAACTTTGAAAGAATTGCAGTTTCTTCTCCTCAGTGGCTAGCTCTAATTTTAGAGAAAATCTTTGTATGATTACATCTCCAGAAGAATAAAGTCTATGGTCCTGATCCTGCTCTCGTTAGTTTACTGGAGTTGTCCATAATTTATAAGGGCAGCAGAACTGTGTTTAGCTGTAGGAGTGTAACAGAAAGTAGCGCTGGACCTTTGTGGGCTGGGTCAAGCTGGAAATGATCCTGGATTACCTGAAGAGGAACTCTTCCAGAAAGCTTCCTGCCTAGCCTACATGGCAGTTCACTCAGCCTGTAGAGACCACTGTGTGCTGAAAGAGCATCAAGAAGATTTAATAAAGTGTCAAAGTGCTTCTAAAAACATGGTTAGAGCAGTGATTTCCTGGATACACATGCACCACAATAAATGGCCTCATCTCAGCTGATATTAAAGCAATAACTCTTTGACACTCCATGCTACCCACTGAAAGAAAGATAAAGGTCAATATGTACCTCCGTTACAACTTTCTGCATTTCAATATCAGGCCATTTTATTGCTGTCGCAGCACAGATGGCTCGCCTTTCTTCCTTACTCTTGGTAGAATTTGATTCTGTTGGCTTAAGTTGTGTTATTTGTGCAGTGAAAGTGAGAAGAAATTGTCTTTTTCTGTTTGGGCAGTATCTCCAGCTGTGGTTTTCAGATGCCTAATGGTTATTTTATCTCACTTGTGTTCAACATCACCATTGTCAAACCTGCTTACAATTTTAGATCTAAGTGGTGGAAAAATCTAATAGAACAAGTTTGTTCCTTGGGGAACGTAAAATATAGCTACCTAGGGCTATGAGTGGTACAAACACAGTTAGTTATTACCTTGCTCCAACTTTCTCTTTTCTGCTCAGAAAGAAACAATTTTTCTTCACTTTCAAGGCCATTCACAGTTTAGCCTCTTCTGTCCCCATTCTGATCAGCATGGACCATTTTTTTGCTGACTTCTTAGATTTGATCATAAGAATCTTTCTGCTTCCTGGTACCATCAACAAGGCAACAGCAGGTTTTTTTTTCCAATCCCATTGAAACCCTCCATTCATCATGATGCATGCCAAAAAGTTGTCAGAGGTTAGGCTGGTGATGGTCTAAGGCATCTGTTTATGAAGCCAATCAATATTGTCACATTTTTTGTTTTATCATCCATTTTTCTATATCCATGTGTGAGATCTTGTTTTATGCTTACATTGCAGACTCCTTGGGTTCAAAATGTACTTTTTATTCTGCATGTGTACACTACATAGCACGGAAGGGTTCTGGCCCATTGTAGAAATACCAAGCATGATACAAGTATAAGTAAAGCATCTAATGCAAAATAGCAAGAATCGGGATAAAGAATTATTATTCTTGCTGTATTAGAAGTATCTGTGCTATTTGTATTACTCATTTTCATATGTAGGTAACTAAAACTTCTCGTTTTTGAAATGCATATAAAGCTTGTGCAGAATATCAAGTCTGTAATCCCAAAGTGATACAAAATCCAGGGGAATTTCAGTAGGATTTAGATTTACACATCACTTGTTAAGGAAGTACAGAAGAGCATGATAACTGCAAAGATTTCTTCTGTTTGTAACGTACATCAAGATACCTGCTGCAGTTAGGTAGTCTCCTGCTGCAGTTAGGTAGTCTGAGTACTGCCAGAAGTATTTTAGAGCACAGTTAGACTGAAACAGCTGGGAAAATGAAGTGCTTTAAAAATACACAGTATATGCACAGACCTATGACATGCTTTTCAATTTGTGAAGATCCCAAACATGGGATATAGTCTTGGACAAACAACTAAGACAAAGGGAATTAAGTGAAAAATACTACTGGAAATACCCTGTGGCAATGATATCAGCATTTAAAATGTCTATAACTTTATTTTGCTTTAAAATTTATAATACTATTTCTGCAAGGCAGTGAAACTCAGATCAGTGGAGGACAGGCAGGATTTGAGTGAGAAACAATTGATATGTATGACTGTATGCTATACTGATAGGAACGTTTCTGTCATTCAAATATTCTTCAGAGAGGCCTTGAAGGAAGACAAGAGCTGACTTTTTTCTGTTAACTGAAAATATGGGAGAAAAAGGAGTTTCGATTCATGTTTGTTTCAGTGAGTTGCAAATGGTGCTTGTGCTCTGCTACCCCTGAGTAGAAATGCTGATTTGACTTTCTCACATGCGGTTTTGTTCTGGGTTTAAGTACGGTCTGTTCAGAAGTGACATGTGTTGTACCAAATTCTTGCTGCTGGTCTCAGGGCCCTGACACACCAGACTCTCCTGTGATAACAATATCCTCTCTGGCACTTCTGCTTTGCCATGTTACCCTACGAAGGCCTCGAAGACAAGCCTTTAGCTTTTGCATGTGGTACAGTATCATGCTGTGCAGGCTGCTATTAGATGAGAGTCACTGTACTGTGCCACGTCGTATTCTTGCAAGGCTGCCATGTTACTTCATTAGCAATTGTAAAAGGTCCTGGAATCCCGCGTGTCCCTGTTTCCTGATTTAAAGCACAGCTTCAATTATTGGTGAAGTAGTTCAGGGATTTCTGGGTTTGGGAGATTTCTGTGAAAACAAGTTAAAGTGACACTCATTCTCTTGGCTTCTGCTTCCATGTCAGCTGCTTATATGCTCAGAATTTATTTCATGAGTCACTGCTCAAAGCTTTTTAGGAGAGTCTCCATATGCTCTCATGTGGCACGTTCTGTCCAGTTCACAGCTGGGTCATTCAGTTTTCAAATTATTTGTGTAAAGATATCTTTGAAGTTAATTACGAAGTAAAGCTAGTCTAGAAAAGCATGCATGGTGATACACGAGTCTTCCATTCAAAACATGTTCAGTTCGGTGAATCCAAGATATGATACCAGCTAGTGCATGTGTCCTTAAGGAGAACTGCTCCAGGTAAGTTTCTGGAGGTCCTAGGGCCCACTGACCTAGGGCAGGCCCCTCATATGTCTGCCCTATGACATGGATGGTTGTGGTCCCAAGACCAAAATAAGAGACAGTTTTCTGTGAAAAAGAGATCAGAGCCCTACTGGGAGGACAGATGGACTTCAGTTATGCTCTCCACGAGGAAGCAGAAACTGCGTGCTCTGTTAGGTACGCAGCGCATGCCTCAACTTCTTGAGATGAGGATAATGACACTTGCCAAACTGTTCAAACTGTAGCTTGGAGGTGATGAGAATAAATTACTTGTGGATGTTTTCAGCCATGATCTTAGAGCCATAGAATGACAGTGCATGATATATAATATGCAGAATGTTCTCTCTAAAGAGTAGAAGAGGGCATCTGCCCATTATCAGTATGGAGAGCCCAGCCCATTGGCATGGCTCTGAATAAGGTTCTCACCCTTCTATTTTAACCATTAGGCTTTCCAGCCTTCTATCTGTGTCTTCTATTGAGGGTCCAATAATCTTGATTAATGTCTTTTCATAACGTGCAGCTTCAGGCTAAGTCCTTTTTTACAGTGTATATCACAAAGGAAAATAGCACGGAAGATTTGTCAGTCTAATTAGACTTTCACTGTCAGCTGAGACAAAATTGTCTAACCCTTGGTCTTGCCTAGGTACTTTCTTTTACACTCATAGATAATAATTTGGGGGGGAAGAAATTGGCCTTTAATTTAGTTTTTGCTTCTTATAAGTCACTAGTGACATTTTCATCCCAAGACTGCAAAGCTCTAATGAAAAAAGAGCTTTTGATGAGTCTCTACTTTAAAGACTGACTTCATTGGCCCATTGATACTGCTGAGAATTACGCAGTCTGGCTTTCATCCCTCCTTTTCTGTTTCTTCCTCAACTGTTTTTTCTTAAAGAGACCAAAGCCCCCAACCTGTACCGTCCTTCAGAGTGGAATCCTTTCTCCTGCACTACAGCCCTGTTGAGTGAGATGGTAAAGTTGCATTGCTGCAGTGAAATTCACAAAATGGTATTTACTTATTCACAGTCACATCTCTTCCGTGATGATTAAATGGTAACGTGGTTTGGGCAGAGAAACCAAGCAGTGTAGGGATACTAAAAAGTAGTATGTAGTAGGAAATGTGGGATAGAAAATTTTCATGCAAACTACTGTTCTTGTAGGTTACAGAGTGATTAATTCAATTATACCAAATGACCTCGAAATACTTCACAAGTATGTAGTATAGAAATAGATGTAGTGCACACTGAAATACAGAATCTTTGGCAAGTAACATAGTAGCTACCTAGCCAGAAACATGTATATGATATGATAATGTTCTGTATGGGAATAGGATAAAAATATTCTCCGAGTTTTAACTGAGTATTAGACGGGGGAGTGGTGTGGTGTGTTTAAATTATATTTATTGACATAGTGTTCAGGATAATCGGATTGCCTATAAAGCTCATATAGTCTACAATATAATCCTATATTTTCATTATTTCATTCAATTTCTGCAGAAGACAGGTGTGCTGCACTCTGGAGGTGCTATAGTGAACCAGGAGCTCAGTACTCATCCAAAAAGGGAATGTGATTTTACTGTAATATTATTTTTCCAGCCTACACTCCCAAGCTCTGGCAAGTACTGATGATGGAAATAAGCTCAGCCTTGTATTTCTGCTAAGTAATTATAGTAATGAACATTGTATTTGTAAAACAGCTCATGCATATGCTGGTGTATGCTGTCATTTGTTGACATTATCACCAGTGATATTTGAACATTTAACTTAGTAATCATTGTCGACTCCAAATGGAGACTACTCTTTCATGACTCCAAGGGAGGGATTTGATTGAATGTGTGTGGCAAACTTGTATGCCACAAGTTGACGCATAGTATGATTTCTCAAAATACAGCTTTACACTCACTCTTTGGATAACCTGTTTTTATATAGGAGCATTGTCAAGTAGTCACTTCAGCCACTCCTCTGTGTGTTCTGCTGGGACCCACGTTGTCTTCTTATTTCTTCAGCCTAATAGTTTATAGAGGGCCCAAGTTAGCTGAATCATTCCTACAAGGGTTGAGTTTACATTGCCTTTAATCTGCAGATCTGAACAATCATATGGGACTTGCAGCAAAATCTCAGCTGGTGTTTTTGATACATGTACCCAGTTCTGTTCTACTGTGAATTTTGGAAATGAAGATTTGGCCCAGCGTATGAAGGGGAAGCTGTTCTACCACTTTTCTAGGATTTCAGCCNNGGGGAAGCTGGTCTGCCACCTTTCTAGGATGTCAGCCCTTTTTTAGATTTTCTCTGATTAATTTTTTTTATCTTGATCAAGAACTCATGGAAATATTTGTTTGATTTTAGGTAACCAAAAAGCACACCCTTTTCAGTAATAAAAGGGTAAGAAGCTGTAACAGCAGCTGTAGAAAACTGACACCTACCTTCTTCAGCCAGGCAGGCAGGCATACATTTCTCAGAAAGTACCCTTAATAACATCAGTATGTACTTTATTTTTCAGGGCACAGTATCCCTTTGTGTATTTAGACATGTCATTTGCCCTGCCAAAAAGGATTCTTGAAAGTCACGTAGAAGATTATTTTCAAAATCTGATTAATACAGTGCTCAGGAACTAAAGCTACTATAGTTGGCCATACATTTGATCACAAGCCAAATGAAAGAATAGGACAAGTGTGTTGTTCTAGGATGGTTGTGCGGCGACAATGTATGATTAAGAGATCCAATACTGCAAAAGCAAATGCTTAGAAATAAATGGAGTAGATTCAATGGTTATAGCTCAAATATAGTTGGAGGATTGGCTCACGTTTTGTTACAGCATATCTGCTCTGGTTGCTATTTATATACTTCAGGGAAATGCCTAGAAGCTACAGACATTGCCAAAATACTTCCAGAGCATATAGTTCCATTTTATTTGTTTGGAATTTTTTAACAAGACTGGCTGAGAGGTGGGAATGTACCTCTTACCTTTCCTAGCTCATATTTGAATGAATGTGCAGAAATTAGAAACACATCCATGTTGTTGTGACAGACCCGCTTTCTGAAACCATCTAATTAATGCCTTGGGTTTTCTGTAGAATTATGGTGTTGTTAACTAGCAGATACAGAATGATTTCTGCTAGTTTCTTTTTCATCTCTGGCATGAGTTGTCACTGATTTGCAAGATATGTCTGTCACAGTACAGCTCTTAAAAGTAGCAATTAGCAAGACAGGCTATGCAACCACCAATCCTTTCTCTTCTCCCTTAGATGGCATATGAGTAGGTGGGATGTTGTTCATTTTGATTACTTCTATTATATTCTGAAAGATAAGAATTTGTTTCCATAAAATTTCAACAGAAAAATAAAGCCAAAGGGTGACGAATTGGATTTCAATTCTCTTGATATTGCATGGGATGCAAATGCTCCCCTTCTTTCTTATAGTGTGTTTTTGGAGAAAATTTGGTCTGTTGGCTTTTCACCCTTATAATGACTCATGAAGGGACCATCTTCCCTAATACTTGCTTTGAGAGTTTTCCACTGGTGCTGTGTTGCCCATTTTGCTATGTCTCAGATAGGGTGTGCTAGGGAAATTGTTGTGTGGGTAAGGACACTTCCAGGGAATACCAGTAGTTTATTAGGAGGCACGAACCAGAGAGTAGGAAATGTTGGGAATGCTGTAGTGGCTAAATGTATGAAAGTGGGTAAAGAAAGGATGAATACTGAGGTGCAGACAAGGAACTAAGATCTAGATGATGAGATACACCTATCTCATAGAGATAGGGGAAGGAAACTACAAGATTTGAAGATGGAGAGTGCCATGGCTAGAGGTGGTAGGCTGGTGGTTCTAGGAACTCTTATTTTGGATGGACAAAGGTTTGGAGAAGAGAGAAACTTGTACACATATGGATTAGTAACTGCTCTTCTACTTCTTAATCTCTGCTTTGTTCCATACTCCCATCTTCCCCAGGGATAAAGGGAAGTCTTTTTTTTTTGCCACGCTGGCAGGGACTCAGTTCAGTAGAACTGCTGGCAGTTGAGATCTGAGAACCCATGACTTTTTCCACAAGCAGTTCAAAGACAGGTGGAGCTGGACTGTCACATGCTTGTACTAAGATCATCTAAAAGGTACCTCTTCCTCTCACTTGCAACAGCTCTTTTCCAGTAACTGTTTCAGGGCAGGAAAACTCAGTGTAAAAAAAGTCAGGTCAGGTAAGGAGAAAAAACTACTGTATGTAGTGTTCTTCTAATATCCAAGCAATAGCCTCAGTGCCCAAGCCATACACAGAGATTTGCAGAAATAGCTTGAATTTAACTTGGTCATTATGTCCTTTTTTTTCACAGAAAGATGACCTCCAATGAAAGTATAAGGACTTGAATGATTTTAATCTGTGGTAACAATGGAGAACCAGTCCTGACTGACTCCAGCAGCATAAATACACAAAATGACAGATTATCCTGCTGCCTCCCTCCCTGCTGCCTAAGCACACACATACACACTTAGTAGCACATAGCAAAATTCAAATTGGTCTTTATCTTTTATCTGTTGCCCCAGTGATTAATGCTGCTCTTGCTGGGAGACTAATCGAACGAGGGGAAATATGGAGAAAGAAATATGTATTTCTTAGACTATTGTTATCAGTGTTATTATTATTCCTTTAATATATTTTCCTCCTGTTAGAAGAACTTAATGTACTGACACAGCAGGAAGCAAGAGGTGAGAGCAGATTTGATGGCAAGATGATGAATGGGGCAGGCCACAGCTAGTGGAACACAGGCATTTTGCAGGAGGTGAGCTGCCAAGCTGCTTTGGGGTTGCAGCATTTTAGCTAGAAAACCAAGAGGCTGTAGTAGGCTGAATAAAGGTCCTGAACCAGGAGCTACTGTTTTCTAAGCCCTATTCAATTCACTCAGCAGCTGTCAACAAACCTTCTCTCTAAATGGCTCTTTACTTCCCTGTGTAGTAAAATAAGGATACACTGGTCCTTGGTCTGTCTCACAGCCAGGTTTACAGGCACTATTCTGGTAGTACAGGTAATACTTTTGAAATTCCCTCAGGTGTTGTAGTCCCTTTCCCTCCTGCCTTGTCCTTGGCCTAGGTCTTCATAGTGGTACTATGACCCTGTAGTTCTACTTTGATCCTACAGATTTGTGCAGCATTGCGCAGAAAATTTACTCTGTGCTGTGGTAAAACCAGAAATGGATGCTTTGAATGGGCATGACTTAGATTTAAGTAGGAGGCCTGTCTTATGAGTGAGTAGAAGTGGATTCCAATTGTCTTCTTTCCTTAGAATTTTAAGAAGAAAGACTTAAAAGATGCAGTAATTAAGAGGTCATACCTTAGTTTGTTTTCCCTTTGAGAAGAGGAATGCAGAAAGGAGTACCTCTACTAATGGAATACACTCATTTGGGATTAAGGGTCATGTTGCCTCTCCTTATTTCAACATTGTCTGTTTCAACAAGTGTGACTACTCATTTTCCTAAATATACTCTTATTGTGGTGAGATGGTGATGGACATTAAAAAAGAAATGAGATAGAAAGAGGAGTGATGGTACCTACACTGAAGAAACATTTTTTGGTAGGATCAGTATTCCCTGGGCTCTCTGTTCTGTTACTCTTTGCTGTGGGTATATTGGCATAATGTCCTCTTAGTTCACAGAGTAGGATCAAGACTTGCAAATATATTTAGGGTCCAAATCTTATGCAAAATTATTTTAGCTCCCAATTGATTACATTTAGGCAGCAGTTAATCCTGTTGTTTTCTGCTAGAGCAATGCTGTGTGTTTGTGTTAACACTTATATTAGCATGTGGGTCTCCAGTGCCCAGGTTTGTTTCATTGTTATAGGCATAACCTCATTAGAGATATTCATAGAAAAGCAAGCTAAAACTGATTCTGTACACCTGATACATGCAACTCCTCCACTCACGTTAGTCCCATGTATGTCTCCCAGTTTACATATACTACTTAAGTTGTCCTCTCACGGCCTAATGCATTGCTGTTTACTCTGTCACACTTCAGACTTGTGTAATGAACTGAAGTTGTTCTTAAGCTTGTGAGCAATGGTTGTTCAGATGACTGCTGCTGTCACCTGCTTGTCTCATCTTGAGATTTAGGAATTTGTGAGAATGAAATTTAGAAATGCAGATATGCTAGGCAGGTCAGAATGTACAGCCTGTTCCTCTGGAGTCCCTGAAGGCATTCAGGTCTTTAACAGCACTGGAGGAGGATCTATGCAGCAGAGCTTATGGGCTTCCTCCAGAGCCAGGAAGGCAGCTGGCCCCACTCTGTAACAGAGCCATGTGCGGGTGCTGGGGATCAGCCATCAGGTAGGATTTCCAGCTGCTAGACATAAATAAGAGTGCCAGGGTGGAAAGGATAGATAGATGGGAAGAGAAGGAGGGTTGTGTGTTGTGTACATGCCTCAAAGAACTACTGCAGTGGGAGCCTCTCCTGCAGAGGACTTCTACCCCCACATCTGACTAATTGTGAGGTATTGTTGCTTGCCTGAGGATGAATAATTCTTTGGTGCTCAGATGGCTGATTACACGTTGTCCTTCTGTTTATGGACTCAAGCACAGCAGAGAAATTTCTGCTTGCTTGGCTGTAGCATTTGTTGCCCTGGCAAGTAGCAGGAACCACTTACAATCTGCTGTGAAAAGGCTTGGTGTCTGTCTGGCTGCCTCTCAGCTAATGTCTGATGCTTGTAAGTTGGTTGTTTTGTCCTTTCTCACCTGAGGCTGTGGAATGGTGTTAGCTTCTGCTCCATGTGATTCCTGGAGGGAAGGGAGAGAGGAAGTTGGCAAGAACTGGAAAGGAGGGCAAGAGCCTGGCTGTGGATTACTAAGGACCAGGATCTGCAATGTTCACTTTGGCCTTAGGAAATGCTGTATCAATTGGAGTGCGTTGCAGCCCTGCAGTCTGTGCCTTGCTTCTTTTGTGATGGTTTGTTGTATAGTTCCAGCTAGGTCCCTGGATCAGATTCTGAGTCTGAATTGCTCTCTCGCTTCCACAAGGCCAGATTTTCTTTGGTGGGGCTTGGAAAGTTCTCCTGCTGCAACTTTTGGTAGGGATTTATGCTTTTCTGCTTAGTATAGTAGTGGTGGACAAAAGGCATCAAAGTCAGCCAGACAATTAGAAAGTTAAATGGCATCAGGGCTTCTGCTGGGAGGGGGGAAATAGGGTGAAAGGAGGGCAATGTCATCACCTTCCCTGAGAGAGCTACAGATTGAACAGGGCTGAGGATGTAAATAACAGTTTACAACACCAAGGATCATTCTAGAGGCAGAGAGAGGTAATGGCACAGGCTGGCTGTCCCTATGCTTCTGTCAGGTTTGGTCACTTTGAATTTACTGGCCATTTTAATTCTATTCAAAGTTGTTTCAATGACAGCAGTAGCTGAAGGTCGGGAGGATTTAGGGATTTTTTTTTTTTTAACTTTTTTTCTGTTGTTAGCTTTTCTTCGCTTGCTTTTTCATCCTTCTGAAGCTGAGAGGCAACTTCTGTGGTGGCAATGAAAGGTGTCAGTGGTGAGGTAGTGTGTTATGGGTTTGTGTGGCGTGGTTTTCCTTGGTGGCAGGGGAGGGGAGCTGCAGAGGCAGCCCCTTTAAGAAGCTGCTAGAAGATCCCCTGGTGCCAAAATGTCGGACC
>VYZV01039376.1:0-11770 GCA_013401275.1 Pandion haliaetus | reverse complement strand
GTGGGAGGGACCCCACGGTGGAGCAGGGGACGAGTGAGGAATCTTCCCCCTGAGGAAAGGAGCGGCAGAGACGATGTGTGGCGAGCTGACTCAACCCCCGTTCCCTGTTCCCCTGCGCCACCGGGGGGAGGAGGTAGAAAGCACCGGGAATGGAGCTGAGCCGGGAAGGTGGGAGGGGTGGGGGGAGGTGTTCTGATGTTTGGTTTTCCCTTCCCAATACCCTTGTGTTTTGTTTTTGATTTGATTTGTAGTAAATGAAATTGATTTTGTTTCTTCCCCAATTTGCGCCTGTCTTTTGCCTGTGACCATAAGTGGGGAGTGATCCCTCCCAGTCCTTGTCTCGACCCACGAGCCTGCCCTTGTATTTTCTCCTCATCCCACCATGGCCGGGGCGGGGGTGGGGGGTGAGCGAGCGGCTTCATGGTGCTTTGTTACCGACTGAGCTGAAACCACGACATAGTGTCATACCCCATTTCTTCCAACAGAGCATTATGGAGAAGACAAGAGGAGTGATTACTATTATCCATGGGTACAGCTAAGCTCCATCTGGCAAGTTGCATTTGCAGTACCTGTCACGTGTATTGCCTTAGCATCTGACAGCTTTTCAGCTCAGGAGCCCATCCACCTGCAATGGTCCGTAAATTCAGATGAAGGATGTGGGGAGAAATAGTGAATTACTAGCTGAAAACACCTATGTACTTTACCTAGAAATTAGAAATCTGCTTGTTAATTACATCTCTCTGAGCCAGAAATCCTCTCCTTCTATCAGTGTATTTTATTTATATGACTGATACCTTTGACTGTAGAACTATATGGAGGTTTAGATTAGGGCTGAATCATAACTGTATCATTTTGCAAGTCAGGGCATTTTCTGTCAGTCTTGTGAAAATTCATCTATAGAAGGCAAAGAGTTAAAAAAAAAAGAATCAGTCCAGACCCCTGTACTTTCTCTTCCCTTTTGCTGTCCAGGAATGCCTTTTAAAAGGAAAAAAAATAATACTTTCTGAAAAATGGGTGGGCTGGTTTTCATTTTGTAAAAGTAAAACTGAATTAATAACTTGTTTTGTTTAATTATTTTTTTATCATTCACAGATTAATTTTTCAATTTTACTTGCATGAAAGTGTGGGGTCTAGAAAATAAAATTTTCTTACTTTTTTGAGATGTGCAGATAAAAGTTATGGTAAAAACCATGATATGAATTTTGGTTCAAAATTGTCAAAGATATCGGTGACCATGAATGGCCATACTCACTGTTCCTAGAAGCAAATTTTCTCTATTGAAAACCTTCATGTACGAAAATCTGGTGGCCACTTCTAAAAACTATAGAATAATAGAAGGGAGGCTGTGTTTGTGAAAATGGCTGTTTTCTGAAAACATCAAGCAATGTTATAACAGAAAATTCACATCACTGAAGAGCATGCTCTAAGTGCTTGTTCCTGGAATTTGTACATATATCCTGTAAGAGATATGGAGAAGTTAAACGTGGACTGTCGTATAACTCTGGTGTGCTATCTGTAGTGGGACTGTTTTTTCTGATCACTGCTTGTAGTGATAGTTCATTTAACTGGATCATGTTATTCCAGATGCCATTTCCGCTCTATTTTAATGCATCTGGCATGATTTTCATTTGCACAGAGCAGTAAAATTTGGGCTGTAATGCACATGGCAGCATCAGGACACCAATTTTAACTTGATTGACCTTCTTTGGCATCAGACTGCATGTAGGAGTTCAGCCATTCCTTGTTCTAGACACAGAATTTGCTTTCCTACTGTGTAATTTGGGGGCAACTCGTAATCCAGTTGATGCCCTTGACATAGTGCCAGGTAGAGGGAGTCGTCTAAAGCAGTCCCTTCAGCCAAATCTTGCTGGGTAGAACTGTGATTTTTTGTTCCGTAGCAAGGGAAATAGGTGGATTTCAGATCGCCTTGACTGAAGGCTTCAGTCTCTGGGATAGATAACGTGGCACCTGCTGGAGCACTGTGTATGCGTGCTAACAGTAATGAAAACAGGCATTAACAAAATTTCTTTCTGAGGCACCTTACAAACTGTATCTAAGGATTGTTTTTTCTATCACAGATATATAGCTAATTGTAGGTTAGCACCTAATTATTGTTTAATAACGCATAGCTAAACAAGCAGTAGTTTGGGATGGCAACTAAAAATGCTTTCAACATGACCATGAAGCAAGAAGCAAAAACATACAGGAGCAGGATATAATTAACCGAGTTGTCATTGCATCAGGACACCCCTAAATCAGATATTTAAAAAAAGGTTGTTGAATAGTCAAATGATCTGAGTAAGACTATTACCTCAACAATGGCCCCTTCTGACATGCAAATTTATGTGCACTGATTAAAGACAATCCTCCCCATCTGCATTTCACGGCTGTACTTTGTGTATCTTGTTAACATGTGCAAACTGTTCTCATTCACAGAGACAGTAGGTGGTTTGGGGGTTTTTTTCTTATTTTTTTTCTGTCAAGGATAGACAGGTAGGTCTGGACAACAGTGAAGCAATTTCCAAACTAGGTCTAAATTAGCTCAGTCTAGGCAGTGGAAAACATTCTCCGTTTTAACTTGTCACATTGCTTACTGAGAAGCAGGAAATACCATCTCAGACGAACTGGTTCACACATGACCCCATATTAACATGGTTATTGTGAGGTTATACCACAGCTGTCTTCAGAGGTAGCTGGGGTTCAAATTGGCAAAAGTGAACAGATGATTCAAGTGGCCAACTTCAGTGGCAGAATCAAAGAGACAGCAAAGCTTCAATGTTCAGGACTCAAAGACTTTCCTTACTGAATTTTGCCATTTAGTAGGTCATCATTCACACGTCTCTGATCACCCCTTTAAGCTGCCACCTGGAAGAGCTGGCAGATCAGGACATATGCTTGTGCCTGAGCTGCTTCAGGTCACAGCCTATGCTGCAGTGCCAACCCCTTTAGATGAGCAGGTTACGCTGCACGCTGGTTCCTGAAATGGAGCTGGGGAGCAATGGACACACAGTCTTCTTTGTTGCCCTTGCTGCAGGGGCAATAACCTCTGGCTTGTGGGTGAGGAGGACAGCTGGGGATGCTAACATCTTCAACCACTGCCGCAAGAGTAAAAAAGGATGCCAGTCAGAGCTTTTTATTATAAATGAGGCTATTTCTTAATATGGCAAGGCTTTTCAATGCCCTTGTAATGCTTTATTGAAGTTTCTCTGCATGGTGTTACATTCTATACTGCCAAATGGATATACGTATCCAAAGCTTTCAACGGGATACAGTACTTGCTTCAGCAGAATATCCTTTATCCCTAGGTGCGTTCACCTAGTATCTTATTTCTGGACTGCTATTCCTTCTGTGACAGTTCTGCCACTTTGAAGCCCTTCTTGAACCAGTGAAAGATTTTCATTAGTTGTCAAGGGTTTTCATTAAAATGATCTTTGGCTTTGACTTCTTACACTGAGATCTCACATCCTATGTTGGCATCCCATGAGAATGGTTTATTCATTGCTCCTTCTGTACCAGGCTAAAATCTTACGGCTTTTGAGGAATTTCTTTCTCTTTAAAAGAGAAAAGTCAAGTGAGCTTAATTATTTCCCTGCCCAGGAGTGCAATGTTTCTTATTAAAATGCACCTTGAGTAGCACACCTGCATGGTCCTATCACTAAGGCTGAGATGCTTGCTGTGCTGTTCAAGGCTTCTGTAAGAAAGATGAGCTCACATGTGCTTTCCAGGCTTTACTGTGTCATCTTTATCCGTGGACCTGGAAAACAAATCAAAGAAAAACCATTTATGTCAACCTCTGGATTTTTTTCTTCTAAATTAAAAAAGGCTTTCTGAGATGTGGAGCATTTCTGAATGACCTCCTCTGTGCTTTCTGAAGCTCCTCTGCTGTGGAACGTTTATGTGCTGTCAGTGGTGGCTATCTCCCCCAGAGAATTCGCAGGGCTCTGACTTAACCTTTTCTGTCTCAGCTTACATCTTTTGTTTTTGTTTTTTCTCCCCTCTCTTGCCATTGCATCACATCACACCACACTGTCTTTCTCTTCGTTGTGTAGGTCTTTTAACTTTCCACAACTCCCCACTGCTTCTTCAGAGCTTCCACCTTTTGTATATTGTAATGTCAGCTGAATACAAACCTTATCCACTGATATAAACCGACTCAAATGGAACTGCTTTTCCAAGTCCCACAAATGCTAGGGGCCCTGTAACACCCCTGCCCCCTTTGAATAGGGTGTGCCCTTCCCATTTCCAGGAGATTTGCAAAGCGCAAAGAGGACAAAGCTCTTCCCTGGGAGAATGGGAGGCACCTGCCTTGCAGGGCTTAGTCTTAAGTTGATTGACAGGCTTAGCAGACAGTAGCTGAGACCAGGAGGTTTCAGAGGACAGTTACCTGCCCAGTGCATCTGCTCGTGGTTTTTGCATGTGTGTGCTGTATTTCTCTTGGATTCTGTCCCTGGACGTTGACTCCCAGAGCATGAGGGTTGACCGCCTTACACTATTTTCCTGGCTAAGGTTCCTGCAAGCATTTTTTATGGAAACACCTAATCCTCCCAGGATGTTTATTACTCAGTTAGCTGTGGTAATACACCAGTACATTTCACAAAATATAAAATATTGACATTTATTTGTTTAAAATCTGTTGCTTTTTTATTTGCCTAGCCTTAGTTTTGTGTTACAGAACAGTACAAATGGGACCCCCTGGTCAAACATACCTGTTATTTAATGTTTTGTGTAATCCAGTCTTTCTCTCTTTTTCCAAACCCATCCTCATCCATGAGAACTGGCAGCCTGAAATTCAGTGTAGACTGGAGAAGCAGGTTAAGTCAGCTTTTGTTAAACTCTGTGCCTCTCTCTAGAATTCTCTCACTCACCTGTAACAGCTAACTTCAAAGCTGAGTCACATATAACTTCACTGTAGTCACAGCAGTGACTGTAGAGAGGTGAAAACTGAAGCTAGCTATAAATTAAAATAACATGACTCTCTTCTTTCAAACTGAAATTAAACAAAACTGATATGAATTAGAAATTAACTGCATGCAAGAGAAGTAATCAGAATGAATGAGGAAACAAGCTTCTAATCTAGTTGTTACTTTATACTAGCCTTCCTTCTTTTCTTTTCATGCTTTCTCCTTTGAGGGGCAATGACAAGCTCAAGATCCAGTTTGTAACTATCTTCTGCCACTTCATGATGATCTAACATTTACATTGTATGGGCTACCCAGTGTGGCCCAAGGGCTGTTTCTTTTCTGTCAGTGAAGCAGGACTTCATTTTACTCTTGAAATAGTCAGTCCATCAGGGATTCTTTGCTGCAGAAATGGTTAGCTATGTTAATCTGGGATTATAAGAATTGTGGTTGTTCCCGTTGCTGCCTGCCACTTGCTAGTCAGGACTTCCCTTCTGCAGAAGAAGGTGGCTCTGCAGGCAGGCTGTGGTCTGCCACTTGCAGCTTAGGTGGAGAACCCCCAAATTTGTTCTGGATTGCTGATACTCAGAGGGCTTTTTTGCAACAGCTTTATCTGGATTGTTCATTTCCAGAGCAAAACCTTGCTTGAGATCACGCTTACTATCAGACAAAGAAAGACAAAAACCAAGAGGCATGTGTTTAAACTTTCTTAGCATTAACTTAGAAATGGAGTCACAAAAAGAGAAGTATAACAGTAAAATGTAATTGTGAGTTGTATTTAAGAATAAGGATGTTTCTAAACTCATTCACAACTTGAGCTGGGTGGGGCAGTTGGCAACTATCTGCCTCTGAAGCCATCTAGCACTGAGGTTATCCTTTCTCTGAATATTTCTCTTATCCTTCATGCATGCCTGAATGTCTTTCCTACCTGCCTGTATTTTCAAGGCAGCTCAGGCTGCCATTCTTGCCATTGGCAACGAAGCTGGTGAGGGGCCTGGAGCACAAGTCTTATGAGGAGCGGCTGAGGGAACTGGGGTTGTTTAGCCTGGAGAAAAGGAGGCTGAGGGGAGACCATATTGCTCTCTACAACTACCTGAAAGGAGGTTGTAGTGAGGTGGGTGCTGGTCTCTTCTATCAAGTAACTAGTGATAGGATGAGATGAAAGGGCCTCAAGTTGCAGCAGGGAGGCTTAGATTGGATATTAGGAAACATTACTTTACTGAAAGGGTTGTTACGCATTGGAACAGGCTGCCCCGGGAAGTGGTGGAGTCACCATCCCTGGAGGTGTTCAAAAAGCGTGTTGACAAGGCACTTCAGGACATGGTTTAGTGGGGATGGTTGATGGTTGGAGTCGATGATCTTAAAGGTCTTTTCCAACCTAAATGATTCTATGATTCAAAGGTAGCAAGTGCTGCAGGCCTTCTCCTTCGTAGGGGCTTTTCTGGGATAACAATCCTATTGCATTCTTTACTTGAGAGACACCTTCCAGCTAGGCAAAATGTTTTCCAGGCTGCGCAAGGTTCAAAATGCACAGTTATGCTTCACTTTGAGTTCCTGCTCAAGCTCACATGTAATACTAGAAGTACACTGAGCTTAGTGCTTCCTCTTTTATTTCTCCCTGTGCTGTTTGCCAGCTTTGAGCAACATGCTGTTGTACCTGTCACTGCTGACATGGTTTTACATTATGGATAGATGTCTACAGACAGGCAAAGTGGGACTGTCGTCAAGCTGAACTTCAGCAACAGACGAGTTAGCTGGATAGTTATACCTCGTACTTAAAATCCTCTTTATAGCTGATGGAAAGAGATAGTTGTCTCTAAAGGGAGATCATCCCATCCTAAAATAGATGCCTAACTTGGGAGGAATTAACTGCCCCCTGGAGATCCCTATGACTGTAAAAGGAACCTGGAAAACTAACCTAAAAGTGGACATGTGATGACTGGATGAGTACATTTCAGTGTTATCATGCTGTGTCTATATAAATAAAAACATTTTCTGTTTTGTTCTTGTTTTTACTTTTTCTTCACATTACCTTCCCTCTTGCTTTTCTTATTTCCTCTTTGGCAAGAGCTAGGATGGGAGGGTATTAGCAGTAGAAATAAAAGAAAAAAAAAAGGTTGACTATTCATGCTAAAACATCCTTTCTAACTAGCTGGATTACACAGCCTCTTCATAACTAGTTTCATCTTCTTGTAGTGAGGGAAGATTCGGGATTCACTCACAGTGGGTACCACATGTGATCTCCATCAAAACTTCACATTCCAAAGCTGCTATAAACAGACTTTGGCAGAAATTAATAAACAGAACAGAAACATGTTTACTGTAACACCTTGTTGAAAGTTGGCATTCAGAAAACTGAAGTTAAACAGTTAAGTAACAAAAGTACTATTGCACAGGTCTTTGAAGAGGTTGCTTTTAGTACTTTTGTTCTTCAAGACAATGATACCTGAAATGGTCATACAGGCAAAGACATTTCACGTGAAATACAATATTGTTTCTGCTTTCTGGCTCATTAGTGGAAATCCAGACCTTCCAACCACTTCTGTTAACACCACTATCAGCAGGTGGAAGTTGAAGGAAATCAGAAAGGACTCTCATGGCCTTGCACAAGGGTAGGGATTCTTCTGGATGGTAGTTGTAGTTGGACTGACCCAGAGAGATACTGAAATTGCCTTGAACTCTTAAAGCTTCCTTTTGTTATCACCAGTCTTCTCCCCTCCCTGGTCCTGAACATAATCTCATCTGTACTTAATTCTGAGCAAATTCTTCAGTGAAGAAATTTGTGGTTTTTACTGTGCACAGTCCATTCTTATTACTAATAAGAATACTAATACTAATAAGAATTACTAATAAGTAACTTCTATAGCCTCCTTCTCTAATACAGGCCAGTAGATAGGACACCAGAATCATCTCTCCAGGCCTAAACCGTATGATTATAGCAGTCCATTGTAGGAAAACCTTACACGAGTCACTGAGTTAAGTCCCCCAGGTATTACAGACACCATTCTCTATGGCCTCTTCAGTAATGTTTTGTTCCCAGACTTTGCCTGACATTTCATGGCCTTTTTACAAGGGCATGTAGTGATAGGACAAGGGGTAATGGTTTTAAACTCATAAAAGGTAGATTTAGATTAGATGCAAGGAAGAAGTTCTACACTGTGAGGGTGTTGAGACACTGGCCCAGGTTACCCAGAGATGTTGTGGATGCCCCATCCTTGGAAGTGTTCAAGGCCAGGTTGGATGGGGCTTTGAGCAACCTCATCTAGTGGAAGATGTCCCTGCCCATGGCAGGGGGGGTTAGAACTAGATGATCCTTAAGGTCCCTTCCAACCTAAACCATTCTGTGATTCTATGATTTCAGCATAATATTGCCCAAGGATTTTTAACCTCTGTGTGCCTAAGTTTCTTCCTTACGTAATGTGGAATTGGTATTTCCTTTTTCTTCTTTTGTAAAGTGCTTTCAGATGTATGGCTGAAAAATACCAAGTAATTGTTTATGTTAGTACTATTGCATTACATCTGACGGATCTTTCCTGCCAGAGCCTAAAGAAACCTCCTTTCAGCTGACACATCTTCATGGAGAACAATGCAGAACACTGGCAATAACAACAAACGCCCTTCTTTGGGTTTACTTTTATTTATTTAATATACCAGAAACCCAGCAGGCAGTCAGAAGTAACAAGCTGCTTTTTGGACCCTGTAGAAATTAATACTGCCCTTGACAGAACTCAGTTTGCTAACTTGCAAATTGAAAGTACACTTGTCTTAGCTCACAAGCATGGTCATGTGGTAAAACGGGTGCTGTCTGCCCTCAGCCTCGAGCTGCAGAGATAAATGAAAATGCATGTACAGCTCAGCACTTGTCACTGCTCGGATTGAAGGTAACCACAGCAGACGACGAGCCGTACACGCCATGTTGCTATTCTGAGCTGAGTAAAAATAACTACTGTTTTCTTTTCTGAGTACTGTCATCTTGTCCTGCCCAGCACTGTTCTTCCAGAGCCTTATGCAAGCCAGCACAAACTTGTTAGCATTTCTGGGACAAGCCTTCGCTTTTGACTACAGAGAAGCAGGGGATACTGTAGGTGTTTGAGACCAACTGGGTGGTGCATCTCCAGCAAATGGGTATTGCCTGGCACAATTATTCCAGTGCAGGGAACTCTTACGGTTCTTCCCAGTGGCTGGAATCACCAAAAGAGTGACTCGGAAATTACAGTGACCACTCTCAGATTTGAGCTTTTTTGTTCTCATTCAAAAGCCATCTGTATCTCTCCATCCTGCACTGTCCCAGATTAGAGTAAAAGGGTGACTTGCTTCTTTGGGTTGTTACATTTGTTTAATTAAAATGAGCATTTAAAAAAGGAGAAAGGGTGGCCTGAGCTCTAGGTCAGGCATAAGAATAATTAGTAGAGATTCTGAGCACTTAGGCTGTCAAACAAAATGTGATATCCGTCTCCTTAGGTCCATTTTTACACACAGGCTGGCTATGTTGCTGAACTTATTCTTTTTAATAAAGAATTTACCAAAAGCTTTATTGCAGACCACATAATTATAGCAGTAGTACTACAGCAAGCCTGTGTCCAGCTGATCCTTTGTGGTTTTTTGTTCCTAGTACACACTTGTACAATTAAGTTATTTCTTTGAGCTATGTAAAACTGTAATTACAGATACCAGTACCATGCCAGCATGAGATCATGTGGTATCTGACAGTTACCAACAGCTACCAAATGCTGTTAGTAGCTGTTTGAACTGTCAAAACTTAATGTAAATGTTGGACTGGTATTTGAGGGGATGTTGAAAAAGTACATGAGGTGTATTGCTAAATAATATCAGTTTGGATTAAAATATCTCATTCAAACTTTTAATGGGAAGAGGGAGCGTTTTCAGTCAATGTCACTTCTTAACTTCAGCATTTCATTCCTGTATGACAATGACTTTCTGTCACTTTATAGTGAGTTCCAGTTACCACTTATCAGCCTCTGCCTGCTCTTATGTCTGGTATCTGCACCACACAGGAAAAGGATTATTGCTTTTCTTAAATTAATTCTTGCAGTACTTTTTAATGCATGGATAATTTATTTGTGTCTTAGCTTCTGTAAAAGCTTCCCTCTGTAGAGCCTTCATTTTATTTAGAGGCAGAAAGAAAATTCCCCTTTAACATTGCAGACCTAAAACTCCCAACTAGTTTTGTCATCTCCTGACAGCACTGCTCTCAAGACAGTTTTACCTCTTGCTTTGCTAATTTTTGCTGAATATATAAGAAACCCTGAGGCTGGAATGTTGTCTTTCCCCTCTTTATCGAGACTCATGTCTCAGAAGCAGACTGTCCCCAGCTGGAAGGACCTTAAAGGTGATTCAGACTTTGAGCGTCACAGCAACTTCTAATACTTCCCCGGTTTTTATTAGATTACAAGCTTCTGCATGGCTGGCATGTGTAAGCACCAGTGATACTGTACTCACTGAGATGGAAGGAATATTTTAAAATAAAAGATGATTCATTTTGCTAGTATATATAGGTTTTCCTTAACTCCTTGAAGGCTTTACCTGCTTTTGAAAGACATCTGTGAATAAGTCATGTGAATAAGAGGCTGTATTTACTGTCTCTAGATTTCCGGAACACATCCAGTATTAGTCACTAGTGGTTGAGAGTCAATATAATTTGTAAGATTTCTGTGGCTTATGTGAAATGAGTGGTGGGTAGGTATTATGCCATAATTTATAGCTCATTTAGTGCACTTGGCTGTGCATTTCAGCTGCTGAAACCTTTGGTAAAGCTACCACTTGTTCAGGTGTGAAGCAGCTGTGGAACAATTTGATGGAAACTAGTAGTGGTACTGACCTATAGCTTGGTAAAATTGATCCTGTATTTTTCAAATGTGGCCCCTCAGCTGCACAGGAGCATTGATATTATCTGCTGTTTCCTTTCTCAGTTCATGTAAGGCATGGCTTACAGCTCACCTCTCCATTTTAGAGTCACTTTTCCCCATGCTGAACTTGTAATCATTTCTGTAGCAAAGCTCCCTGAATTCAGGACAATAGAATACTTGAAGCATCTTCTGGCACCATCTTCTCTTCACTGAGTGCTCCCCTCAGGAAGAGACTCAGTAACCCAACTTCAGAGGCTAAAGGCTGGCTGGCAGCCTTCATGGCTCTCATAGGGCTTAAGCAAAAGTGTTGCTCGGAATTTCAGGGCTATATTGTCAATCTAGAAAATTCAGGTAGTTCACATGCCTGTGCAGCCAATACAAAATGGGGTGTACATAAAAGTTGATCCTTTCCAACATCTGCTGTGTTGGTCAGGATGCCATCTTCCACTAGACTTGACATCTGAGACACTGCCACAGGAGATTTTATAGTCTTACTGGAATTAATTGGAAAACTCTAGTATCCTGAACTTTCCTTATTAACTAGATGAGTCATTCTTTTCAAGAAGAGTCACAAGCCTGGAAATTCAAGTGTAAGTGCAGCTGAAAGGCCATCTGGGAAGCTGCTGGTTACTCAGTTTTTATGTTTTTTTTATACTGTTGCTGTTGTGAATATCCCAGAGCACACCTGCATTGCCCTGGCAAAGGAGTAACTCTACAGAGGACACTCCTTCTGCATGGATAGGTGAGTTCCTTGGTGAAGCAGCTCTGCACAACCTCTTCCTGCCACCTCCTGCCTATGGAGGATGTTTGCCACCAGACCAACCCAATGACAAAGATGATCCAGTAGCAATGAAGTGAAGGTTGGAGAAACTTATTTGATAGTGCTGTGCCACTGTCTCTTGCCTGGCATTTTCACCCAATGGGTAATGACTGCACAGAGTTAGATGTGCTGCACTAGAACTTGAAGAGATGATCACATTAGCCTAGGAATGACATAAATATATG
>VYZV01039375.1:11602-27041 GCA_013401275.1 Pandion haliaetus | reverse complement strand
AGCCATAAACTGATAAAATTATCCAGAAAGGCCTTAGAGACATCTGAATATTCCCAGTTTGAACAGCAATATGTTGAGGAATAAATTTACATTTTTAGTAGATTAGTTCTACTTTATATAAACCCTAAAGGGCAATGTTGTTCAGTATACTTTGTTGAAGCAAAATATGGCTCTTTAGTGTGTTTATTTAACTAGCTAATGCTCATTTGCTTATCTGCCACTTAAAGACACTAATGCTGCATTGAGCTCTGTGACACTTGTTTATCATTACCTACAGGGAAAGGAGAGAAATTCTACAGCTTGTTTGAAACCCTTTGCTAGAATGGTAAAGTATGTGATCTTGTGCTGAGACTGAGGCCTCTCCATGTCTATCCTGCAGCAACTGCTTTCACACGCCATCAAATCCTCCTTCACAATCAGTGGCATAGCATGTGCCTTTCACAAATAATGTTCATAGAGTGATCACAAAGGCTAGTCACAGAGCAATCATACAAAGCATGCACAGTAAATCCTGATTTACTGCACATGAACATGTATCTTGGGGCCTCCACAGTGTACACACCTTCCCAAACAAGCAGACTGAGCCAGTACAGCAAGCCTGGCCTATCTCTGCAGAATGGCACTGGGTAAGTTGATATTAATTCCCAGGTCCTCTTCCTTCTGCAGATGAGGAGTAGTCAAAATGGATGGAAAAAGACAACCTTTTCTAGGAATCTAATGTCTATGTAGTGCCTAGAGGATTCAAGGAAGACTGGGGTATGCTCACCTTTTAAAAGCCAGCAAGCAGAGGTAGTCCCTGTCCAGAAGGGTGCCTAATCACATTGCAGCTATATGTAGCACATGAACAGAGAGCACTTAGCTATGGAGCAATGCCATTGGTGACTACCTTAGTAAAATGAGAACATTTTTGTGGTAGAAAAGTGTTAATTCTGGATGCAGTTTACCTCTGTTAACGTATGTCCTACAGAAACGTCCATACACTCAGGAAAGAATAATTTCCTGACATTTATAAAAACTTTATAACTTTACAATATAATATTTTTATTGCTAGAGTTTTGTAGAGACTTAAGTTTACTCATGTTTACCAGGAGAATGAATACACTTGAGAATGCATCTACAGAAATCTTTAAGTTAGAATGAAAGCAGATACTTTGCTTTAATATGCTTTGTGCTATAGGCAGCATGCTTTTAAATTTATATACTTAGTGTCTTCCACCACAGTGAAAAATCTTAGCTGAAACAAGAGAGAGAGAGTAGTTTTCTCACTTACTGTATGCAAACATGTTGAAGCCCTACAAAATACTGGGAATGGCACTTATCAGTCAAATCATGCCTGAAATATTCCCAAAATACTGATTCCACAGAAGGGAAGCACATATCTCATAGGCATCTGTGAATACTTAAAAGCTTATCCCAACATAGTTTACCCTATTCTCAAGTTGGACCTTTTCTATTGTTTTTGTGGAGAAACAATGTTTCTCATATTTTGTATTCCACCAGTATATTCATTTTTGGCATACAGAAAGACAAGTCATCAAGTACTTTCGTCATGAAGTACCTTCTCCCCTCACTTAACATTTTCTTGGTTGCAACCTTTTTGTTGCCTGTACCTACTCTCCCCTCTAACTTCCAGAGAAACACAATGCACTTCACTGCAATAATTGTGCAGGACATTTTGCAGTGCATCTTTTCTAGACAACTCTAATCTACCAAGTCCTTCGTGACCACTTAGCAGACATATCCTCCAGGATCTCTGTTCTTGTCATATGGCATCACCACTTCCATACCACTCTTTCAAAGAACACATAAGACACTCTTGAAGGACCTTAGGATAAAGTTAAATGCCTCCTTTCTCTTGGCCATCACCCCAGTGAAAGGCTCCAAAATGTATGGAGGCAGGGAGTAAAGTGGACCTTCAAAAATGATTGATGGTCTCACAACTCTACTTGTGCCCTTCTCTGCAAGGCAAAAGTATTTCCTTTCTCATTCCAACAAGCAGTCAGAAGGGTGAGAGTACTCTGACCATATATAGCTGTTTGCAATGTAGATATCAGTGTCTGAACTGATTTCCCTAGAATTCTTCCACAGCTGGTGAATATCTAGTCTGTAGAACCAACAGTTCTGGACTCCACTTCTTCCCATCCCAAAGTTGACCTGTTAAATATATCATATATTTTGCACCCTAAAGTGATCGTGTCTCATTATGATTTTGAGGAGAGCCCAAAGATATTAGCCAGGACACTGATGTCTACAAGCAGGCCTCAAGGTAGGGTTCAGTTATCTAGAAAAAGCTGCCTAGTGCCTATTGACACTACTGGTAAGGTTCTGTATCATAATTTTCAGCCCCATATGGATATCTTCCCAAGCAGAGACTTGAGGTTCACATGACACTACGTGTCTCTGTTTAAGCAACTGGAACATACTCCTAGTGTTATTAAAAATTTATTCCTCAAGTGCTGGAAGATACAGCCTCTGCATATCTTTTTAATTAACCCACCATCACAATGACCACTGTGATCAATCACTTCTTGAAGTACTGTGGGAGAACACATTCCTGTGTTGATAAAGTCTTTGGACTTTTGTGAAATCAGGATAGATGCATATTCAATCAATAATCCCCATATGAAAATTTGATTTCTACAGATACAGACAAAACAGCACCACCTTCTTCAATGCATCACAAATGATAGTGTCAGGATTTCTAGCAATTGAACAGCAAACATGGTAACAAAAACAACTGATAAAGGATAATGCCAAATATTTAGGTGGTGTTGCAATATGCTTCTTGTCAGTATTTGATCATTAAAAGTGGGACCAAACCCTGCAAAGACAATGGCCTTCAATGTTCTGAATTTCTGCCACCTTTAAAGGTCAGCCCAGACCTCATTTATACCAACAAGTTAGTATGGTACACAGGGCAAGAAGGTCACATTTTAGGAAGATGATTCTTTCCTTCATTTCACATACTTTCATAACTTAACTGGATTCATCAAACTTCATATATGTAATATGGAGGAAAACCAGATTATTTTACTGATTGACTACTCATGCAGAGTGACACCACTGCCACTGCCAAAGTGTACCCTGCTTAGCTGGATAAAATACCAAGTTTCCCAAGTGGGTGACAAAAACTGCTAGGGAGTTACCTTTTGGCAAGGCTTGGCATGATGCCATAGTCACAGAATCACAGAATTATTTAGGTTGCAAAAGACCTTTGTGATCATTGAGTCCAACTGTTAGCCTAACACTGCCAAGTCCACCACTAAACCATGTCCCTAAGCACCACATCGACACGTTGTTTAAATACCTCCAGGGATGGTGACTCAACCCCTTCCCTGGGCAGCCTGTTCCAATGTTTGACCACCCTTTTGGTGAAGAAATTTTTCCTAATGTCCAGTCGAAACCTCCCCTGCTGCAACTTGAGGCCATTTCCTTTTGTCCTATCACTAGTTACTTGATAGCAGAGATCAACACCCACGTCACTACAACCTCCTTTCAGGTAGTTGTAGAGAANTCAATGTCTTTCTTGTAGCGAGAAGCCCAAAACTGAACACAGTATTCAAGATATGGCCTCACTAGTGCCGAGTACTGGGGAACAATCACTTTCCTAGTCCTGCTGGCCACACTATTTCTGATAGAGGCCAGGATGCTATTGGCCGCCTTGGCCACCTAGGCACACTGCTGGCTCATATTCAGTTGGCTGTCGACCAACACCCTGAGGTCCTTTTCCACCAGGCAGCTTTCCAGCCACTCTTCCCCAAGCCTGTAGCATTGCATGGGGTTGTTGTGACCGAAGTGCAGGATGTGGCACTTGGCTTTGTTGAACCTCCTACAATTGGCCTCGGCCCAATGATCCAGCCTGTCCAGATTCCTCTGTAGAGCCTTCCTACACTCAAGCAGATCAAATCTCCCTCACAACTTGGTGTCGTCTGCAAACTTACTGAGGGTGCACTCGATACCCTTGTCCAGATCATTGATAAAGATATTAAACAGAACTGGCCCCAGTACTGAGCCCTGGGGAACACCACTTGTGACCAGACACCAGCTGGATTTAACTCCATTCACCACAACTCTTTGGGTCTGGCCATCCAGCCAGGTTTTTACCCAGTGAAGTGTATGCCTGTCTAAGCCATGAGCAGCCAGTTTCTCCGGAAGAATGCTGTGAGAAACAGTGTCAAAGGCTTTACTGAAGTGCAGGTAGACAACATCCACAGTCTTGCCCTCATCCACTAAGCAGGTCACCTTGTCATAGAAGGAGATCAGGTTAGTCAAGCAGGACTTGCCTTTCATAAACCCATGCTGACTGGGCCTGATTGCCTGGTTGTCCTGTATGTGCTGTGTGATGGCACTCAGGAGGATCTCCTCCTTAACCTTCCCTGACACCAAGGTCAGGCTGACAGGCCTGTATTTCCCTGGATTCTCCTTCTGGCCCTTCTTGTAGATGGGCATCACATTTGCTAACCTCCAGTCAGCTGGGACCTCCCTGATTAGCCAGGACTGCTGATAAATGACTGAAAGTGGCTTGGTGAGCACTTCTGCCAGCTCCCTCAGTACCCTTGAGCGGATCCCATCAGGCCCCACAGACTGGTGTGTGTCTAAGTGGTGTATCAGGTTGCTAACCATTTCCCCTTGGATTATGGAGGCTTCATTCTGCTCCCCTTCCTTGTCTTCCAGCTCAGGGGGGGCTGGGTACCCAGAGAACAATTGGTCTTACTCTTAAAGACTGAGGCAAAGGTGGTATTAAGTACCTCGGCCTTTTCCTCATACTTTGTCACTATGTTTCTCACCACATCCGATAAAGAATGGAGATCCTCATTAGCCCTCTTTTTGTTGCTAAAGTATTTATAGAAAGGTTTTTTATTGTCTTTTACAGCAGTAGCCAGATTAAGTTCTAGTTGGGCTTTGGCCCTTCTAATTTTCTCCCTGCATAACCTCACGACATACTTGTAGTCCTCCTGAGGTGCCTGCCTCTTCCAAAAGGACATAAACTCTTTTTTTTTTTCCTGAGTTCCAGCCAAAGCTCTCTGTTCAGCCAGGCTGGTCTTATTCTCTGCCAGCTCGTCTTTCAGCACATGGGGACAGCCTGCTCCTGCACCCTTAAGATTTCCTTCTTGAAGAATGTTCAGCCATCCTGGACTCCTTTGCCCTTCAGGACTGCCTCCCAAGGGACTCTGTCAACTAGGCTACTAAACAGGCCAAAGTATGCCCTCCAGAAGTCCAAGGTGGCAGTCCTGCTGACCCCCTACAACAGGAGTCCGTTAGTTGTCAGATATTTTCACTTTGCAGGACCTTCTTATGGAAGTGGCACAGTCTTTTGAGGAAGCTGTGTCATGGTTAGCATCCAGGGTATGGGAAGAGGGTAAGACTAGCAGACTATGTGTATCTTCGTGCATGCAGGTATATGCCCAACACTCTTGCTGTGGCCTTATAACACTCCATGTAGGGTACAATGTCCTTTATATTTTGAGTATACTATATGGTACTATATGCTGCCAAGCTAATGGATACTTGGAAAGGACTACTGGAGTTTGTGATTTTTTTTACTCTCAGTTGCAGCACCCCTGGGCTAATAGTTTATTGTTTGTGATAGGCTGCACAATATATTACAAGAAAGGACATAATGATGGTTGAATCTGAAAAAAACCAGAGGCATGTGGATGTACCAATTATAAAAGAATCCACCTTAATACTGCATTACAGTGGTAGTAAGAGCTTTCAGTTCAATAACATTAAATCAATGCAATTAGAGAGAACAAACTGGATCAATGTAACACCTTGGTGAAGACATGGCCTTATTGTTCATTGCTAGAAAAAAAAAAAAAGAATCCTTTTGAAAGAACTATTCATGTAACCATTGAGAAAAGGAAAAATATATAATTGGATAAAAAATTCATGCTTTTTGTTCTTTACCTAAAAGGTTAGTATTAATTGATGTGGCAATCATGTAAACACTCACAGAACTTGCCATGTTAGTGCCAGTAATGCTACTTTTATTCAGACTCAGTTGGCATCAGAATAAATATGGGAGAAAATACAGGGTATCTTTTCAACTAATAATTGTGCATAATTTCACCACCCTCCTTCCCTCCTCCTCCCTATTAAAAGCATTTTTAAACTTCTTTCAAATGCAGATTCTGTCTACTATCTCAATACTATATGCAGTCTTTTTCATTAATCATTTGCAAAAAAGAAAGTCTAACTTTTTTGTGCTTGGACTGACATGTTTAAAAAAATCTTGTAGTTGTTACAAAAATGGTATTGCTCAGGCAGTTTTAACCTCTGAAGACTTCAAATAGCAAATGGTTGTTCTTGTCTACATGACATGAATTTTCTGCTCAAAGGAATTGTTCTTTTTGGAAATTACTCCAGATGCAGATTCCTTAAAGCTTTAAACACTTAATCATAGGTAAAAGCCTCTATTTTCTAACAGAATCTTGTGCAGAAGACAGACTGTTCAAGAGTATCTCCTGAACAGTATCTCCTGAGCAGTATGTATGCATGTGTTCACATCCTGCATCTCTACAGACAGCTAAAAAGTTGGATTGCCACCTATGCCTTTTATAAACATAATACAGATTCTAGTGACCACCTTTTTTCATAAGCAACCTGGAAATATGGTGCCAACTCTTGCTTTTTGTATTTGCATCTTGACTGAGCTTAGGCTAAAAGCAATTCCAAGTTTAATTTGTTCCATAACTTAGTTTCATGAGTCCGTTCTGCTACATCTAGGATCACTGTAGCTAGGCTAAACCTGTCATCTCTGGTTTACAGGCAGTCTGAGCTCTTCAAGGGTACAAAACGTATTTTCACTAAAGTGGCTAAAAAGAGGGCCCTCTCATGAGATATGGCATGAAACTGTGATAGTGCTATCAACAGAAGGGGGAGATAGAAACAACACGGCTTGACACTGTATATCCCTCCTGTCCACACTAGATAGAGATATAAGTCCACACTTTCATAGGTAAAGGATTTTTACGCAGGCAGTCCCTGAGTATAGGTTTGAGCCTATATAATGTATAGAGAGAAGCCACAGGTAAGCTTGCAGAAGAGAAGAGAAATGGGAAGAAATTAATTGCTGCTCTTTGCTCCCAAACAGTTGGCTGCAAAGATGGAGCAAGTCTTTTTGGACAAAAGAGGACAAAGGGAGTAAAAAGAAGAGAGATAATGAACAAAAAATGCAGCAAGGGAAACTCAATCATATATAATTAAAAAAGTAACGTAATGCAGATGGTTAAGCACTGAAACAGGTTGGCCTCTCCAACCTAGAAGACTTTCATAACTTCACTGGACACATCCCTGAGCAATTTAATCTAATTTTTAAGCTAGCCCTGCTCTGGACTGGCAACTCCAGATTTTATGTTCAACCTATCCTATGATGTTATAGACATTCATCCACCTCTGAAAGATGGCATATATATATAGTCTACCTATAGGAGAAGATTACAACATCTACAACAGTAGATGTAGCACTCTGCTTCCCACTGCTTCTAAATACCATGACATACAGAACACACCACAGGCCAGTTTGCCACAGGACTGAAAGTCTTATAATCCTTTATTATCACTGCTTGATATACCTGGCATCCCTTGTGACATGATCCAAAAAAGTCTGTGCGTTGTGCATCTTTCCTATCAAAATTTGTGTGCGTCCAGACTTTTGTGCATCTTTTGGAGAGAAAGAAATTTTAGAGAGTGCCATTCAGCATTTCTCTAAATTTAAGTTACAAGGTGACATAATACTGCTGTTTAGGCATGTTATGTTCTTGAATAAGCTTGTAGCAATTTGAACATGGTTAGAAAGGTAGTTTACAACATTCAGCGCAGGATAAAACAGATTATAAATTCTGTGCAAGAACAGTTGTTATACTGGCTTGCTCCCAATACTATTTAAAAACTATTATTTAGCTGTTGGCTCCAACTTCTGTGTTTTGTTGGGGTTTGTTGCCTGCACTCTTTCGAGAATGTTTTAAAAGAACTTTTGCTGCAGAGGCTCGTTGGTGTTTTACAAATGCCTCAAAGACCATTGCATCTGCTGATGAAAATATTGCTGTATGGTGATACTATGCAGCACTGTTGAAGGGGATATACTGAGAGTGTAAAGATGAACAATCATCTTCTGAATTTTGCAGTTAAAATAAAACTACATCTTTTCTTTAAAGATGACAATATCCTTCCTATGAAACTCCCAGGATTCTAAAATCTGTGGTTTTATTTGTAACTGCATAGAGTTTCAAAGAAATATGCAATTCCTATTGATCTAATAAAAGCTGTCAAAATCTAGTAAAACCAAATCATCTAATTTGACTCTAAAAGTCACACACCATAAATAAGTGTAGCCTGCAGTACTATGCTGAATGCAGTAGGCTAGTTATACATCCTGATTTATAGCAGTCAATGTTCTGGGAGTGTACTTACATTCTTCTTGTTTTTACTTTTGTTGACCCCTGAAGATACACTTGTAAAAAGAAAAACATATTGTTTGGTCTTTGTTTACTCTCTTACAAGAAGGGTAATAATTCCTAACTGACCTGAGCAAAACTCATGTAGCTATAAATCTTTGATTTTCACTTACTCTTTAGCTGGAGTCCATGTAACTAAAAAGTGTTTTGCAACCTGGTGGATTTCAGCAGATTAGTTCATTTCTTTGATCAAACTAAGTTAAAGGAAAGGACAAACACTTATAAACAGTAAAATCTCAGATGCAATTTTAAAATTAACGGAAACTTTTTTTTCATTTTTAGGTATTTTCCTATGGAAAGGAGAAGAGGTTTCCCTGTCAAGTGTCATGTGTGTTTGTTTTAGTACCGAAGTGTTACTTTTACATAGAATTGAGTAATCTAACCCTTTTTCATAGTAAATTTAAACTGCATGACAAGGTGAAGTCTGAACCCTTCAAAGCCACTGGGCTCATTTACAAGATGCACATCTGAAGTTCATTTTGAACTTACACTTTCTGTATTATGGCACTCTAATATTTACTCTACAAATTACAAGTCTAGTGCCTTGTGAAAACTGTACTTTTAATTGGATTTATTAGGTTACACTTTTGTCTATAATAGTGCAGGCTTTTAAAAACCCATATAAGTCTTCTTATATTTGCTTAGAAAAGATAGCCACACCCCTTGTCACATCCCAATTTCTCAGGATGATGACTCAGGTTTGCTGATTCCCGGGCCAGGATTAAGGTGAAATGACACCAGGGGTTCTTTAACTTACAAAACTCAATTTTTTTTGCTCACAGCAAGAATTTGCATGAGGCTATGTCAATAAACTGTGTAACGTGTGCTAACCATACATCACCAAAAATGTACTACAGGCCTTGCTTATTTAGGAACCAGTTCATGGAAGACAGCAAGGCGAACCCTCCATTGAGTCATGAGGTTCAGAGTGGACCCCCTCGCTTTCTAGACTCCTTCTCAGCAAGAAGCCTAGGGGCAGCTGAATCCACTCCTAGTCCCAGACTTGGTCAACGGTTTATGTCTAAAAGGATGAGGTGTAGGGATTACAGAAAAGGAAAAGAGAAAGGAGAGAGAGACAGAGAAGAGAGATTTCACCGGTCCTGGGTCAAGCGTTGGTTCAGTCAGTCGAGGGGTCTGGTTCAGGTGGTCTTGTGCACATAGGGCTCCAGTTTGTGTCCTTTTATCATCCTTGCCCCTCCTGCGGGTGGGCACTCAAACTCCTTAGACTAATTAGGTAGCCTGTGGGCTTTGGGGCCATTTGGGGAGTAGCTTCCCTTCCCTGCAGAAGTGATCTTTGCCATACATGGTGAGCTGCCCTGTTCAGCACATCAGAACAGCACACCAGAACAGGGAGCTGGGCACCCTCCAGCCCTCCCCCTCCTGTTGCTGATGGGCGCTGATGGGGTTCTTTTCACCTGTGGTTCCTTTCCAGGCAGAGTTCATTGTTATGCAGTTAGTTGTCAAGCGGAACTTGCCCCACCACAATGTTTGAGACATTAACTCCTTCAGTCTCTCACACCCCTGTTGCTGAATACCAGTCTTAAATGTTATCTATTGACTTTAGTTTCTGTTAAAACAGACCATCACCATGTTGAGATGCAGGCATGCCATTAGACTGCTGATGTGTAAATACCCTAGTCAGAGATCAAGCTGACAAATCAGGATAGCCACCTTTGCTGGTTATGGCTGGGACAGAGTTAATTTCCTTCATAGTAGGTAGTATGGGGCTCTGTTTTGGATTGGTGCTGGAAACAGTGTTGATGATACAGGGATATTTTCGTTACTGCTGAGCAGTGCTTACACAGAGCCAAGGCCTTTTCTGCTTCTCACCCCACCCCACCAGTGAGGAGGCCAGGGGGGCACAAGAAGTTGGGAGGGGACCCAGCTGGGACAGCTGACCCAACTGACCAAAGGGATATTCCAGACCATATGACGTCATGCTCAGTATATAAAGCTGGGGGAAGAAAAAGGAAGGGGGGACATTCAGAGTGATGGCGTTTGTCTTCCCAAGTCACCGTTACATATGATGGAGCCCTGCTTTCCTGGAGATGGCTGAACATCTGCCTGCCGATGGGAAGTGGTGAATGAATTCCTTGCTTTGCTTTGCTTGTGCATGCAGCTTTTGCTTTACCTATTAAACTGTTTTTATCTCAACCCATGAGTTTTCTCACTTTTGCTCTTCTGATTCTCTCCCCCATGCCACCAGTGGGGAGTGAGTGAGTGGCTGTGTGGGGCTTAGTTACTGGCTGGGGTTAAACGATGACACCACCCCCAAAAATATCACTGTCTCAAAGTGAATCCTCAAACTGACATCACGATAGATGCAGGCTGGCTGCAGAGACATGAAGAGATTTTGTAACTAGCAGAACCTGCCAAAAATAGAACTGAAATCAGAATAAATAAAGTTCTGCACTCCTGTGGTAGTCTGCTAATGAAGTGAAACTGAGTATTTCATCCCTGCTGAAGGCTGGTCAGTGGTTGCTCTCCATAGACCACAGTGACCCCATTGCTTCTCAGGATTTCAGTAGACCAGAGTGTAGAGGTCTGTGTTATGTAGCCAAAGCTTTTAGGCATGCTGATACCAAGTAAAAGTCAGTGTATTTCCATTTCACAGTTTCATGTAATTTCAGTTTTCATTTTTATAGGATGTCTTGAAACTGACTGGGCAATCAAAATTTTGATGGCTTGACTTTTAAAGTACAGTTGATTTGCACAACAGTTTATTGTATTATACATAATACTGTAAACTTACAATGACCGCATTATGCTTAATATAATAATTGTGTCATAATATTGTAATAACAGTATGGTTGTATATTGATGTGAAATACAATAACCACAAATATTTTCAGGGTTCAGTAAGAGTCATAGAATGGTTGGAAATGCCAAGTTGTCTGTAAAGTACTTATGCACTTACAGGTATTTATGTATGAAAGCATCTAAGTCTTTCTCAGCTTTTCTCACATTCGGTGTATTTATCTGTTCCTACATTGCAAGGATTTATGGCTGCAGATAAGGCCCTTAATTTGTAGTTTGTTTACTTCTTGTGCCTAGTTCTACTAAGCTGTTAAAAACTGCACATTTATGCAAAATTAAAGGATATGACATTTTAATAAAATAAACAGATAATTGCAAAGATTATAAAAAAGTCTGAGATTAATATATTCTGTCTCCTCTCAACTGGCTATGCTTTAAAATATATTCTATTTTTACACTAAGAGGTAAATTAATTAGGTAAACTGATAGACATAAAAATATTCAGTTGTTAGATTCTTAAGACAGTTATTTAAATCTCATGCTGAACACATGGACATAATGTACAAATATATGACATTTAGTAAAGCCAGGAGTGTTTAATCACATCTGCCTTGGGAAACATACAGGGCTAAAATGTAAATCACTGCCAAACAGTAGAAAGACACTGTATGAATTTAAGAGTACCAGGATGATTTACCTGAACTGAAGTTCTGACCTCCATTTGCCTTACTCTTTATTTTCACCTTAAGTTGCACTATTCTTGCAAAGAAATAAATTCACATGCACACAAAATCAAGCTCAAAAATAGAACTGAAATTCTGCAAATTAATTAACAGTTTCCTTTCAATATGACAGATTTATCCCTGTTGCATGACAAAAGAACATAATCCCACCAACCCCACCAAAGTCTGAAGCATTGGTATAAAATCTGATTTAAAGAATTCAAGTATTTCTAATAATTCCTCCTATTCTAGGATTTGAGTTAAGACTTCAAAATTTTTGCCTCCGTTGACCAGTGTAGAAAATCAGTGATAAAGTCTGCAAGCAGAAGCAGTTCTGTGGCTATTAATATATTGACTAAAATGAATTATCATTTGAAGGTCATTTCAACCGTACATCAATCATGATAGTTTGTAAATGAACTAGTACAGTGTACTTGAGTATGAATGTGAGTATTTTTGACACTTTATTGTTCTTTCCTGTGGCCAGGTCTTGACCCGATAAAAGAGGTCTCAAATGTTTCAAAAACTATCTTCATAGCTCACATTCTGTACCTGTAAAATAGGTTGCTTGGCTGGACAAGAGGACAGGTTTGATGTGTTGCCTTGGTGATGAGTAATTGGAGAAAGTTGACAGGACTGAAGTATTTCATTTTAATCACCCCCTCTACCCATCTCTGGAAATGAACTGAATTCCCTTGCTGAAAATTCTACATGTAGGAATGTAAGGAGATAGAAGCAACATGCAGGTTTATTTAAAGCAATGAATATATTTGACTCAGTGGACTACTAAGGTCTTGATTTCACAAAAAGTGGGAAGTTTGGATGGTTTCCTTCATTCTTGCTGCCAGCTCCTGCCACAAAAATATCCATGCTACACACATTGATATCAGCTCCACTATTCCAATCGACTTCAAAACATGAGGAAACATTAACAAAAATCTGAAGGAAAATGACAAAAATATCATATCCTTCTGTGTTTACCTGGCTGTACACAATTCTCCTTAGGTCATCATAATGAACAAAGAGAAACAAAGATATTCCATGTTGTCAGTCTTGCTGTTTGGTTAAAAGTCATTATTTGTTTTAATTGTTAAATGCCCATGCAGTGGTGTGAAAAATAATCATAAACTATGGTTTAAATAAATGTATGTAATATTCCAGTAAGGAAAGGCTAATATTTACCTGTCTGGAGTAAAATATTTTCTTTTACAGCCTCTTCAGGCCTAACATACAGCAGGTAGTCTGTAACCATAGCAATCAGCCGTATTGATGGAGAACCCAGCTAGGCTAAGCAAAAAGGGAATTGCAGTGCAAGGAAAGATCTGATTAGTGCAGTTGTGCATGCTACTGACAACATGAGGATATTGGCTCCTGTTGAGTGGAGCTGGTCAAACAGTGAAAAATATTTCAGCAAATGTTAGCTAAAAATTAAAAATTACTTGACTTTATCTGCTTTTTATGAAGAGCTTTGGGATTCACTTGTGTTTCTTGCTGAGATGGAGCTTTTTATTTGCACAACAACCTACATAAGAAAGTGAGTATTATAAGCATTTGTACAGAAAACAATATAGGCTAGATGGGGAGATAATCGGCTGTTCATATTATGGAAAAAGGATCTTCCAAGGATGCTAGGAGCTAAACATATCAAAGATCCAAGCACATCTTCAGCAACTGGCTGAGGTATGACCTTGAAGTAACTTGAGATTGTATCCCCCTCTGAGGCTATGAAACATTTAGCACAGCTGAACAAGGACATTAAAAAACTGCCAGATGCTATAATTCTGATCAGTCCCAATTAAGTTTGGGAAAAAAATATGCAACAAGCAGCACTGTGAATGGACAATTAAAACAGTTCAGGGTGTCAGCAGTACACAGAAATTACCAATTTCATTTATTATGGTTATTCTTGCTGTCTTAATATTGAAAAAAGAGCAGCTGAGAAACTGTTGTGTTGATTGTGAGTTGAAAATTCCCTGACCAAAGTGAGATATTCTTGCAACTGCATCTTCCAGGTTGGAGGTTCCTTTGTGATGTTCTAGTACAGAAAACATCAAGCCCATCCGCAATCACCTGGTTGACAATTTGTGACAAGGATAAACTCTATCAAGCAGCATCTATCCTTCATTCCAGCAGCTAGAGCACCTAATAAAAAAAAGCCCAAACCCACTATTTACTTTCACAAGTAATTGATACTCTTATTATTTTTTATAGCAGTTCTGAAGAATCCTGATTGTAAGCATTACATTAGATACATTACACTACGTTACATTAGATAGGAATAAATGCAAAAAGATCACAACTTAAGCTCTCAGTATGAATACATATTAAAGGTCAGACGAAGTGACACAAGGCTACTGGAAGTTACCATTGCAAACAGTGATTACAATACATCAGCTGTCTGGCTATTATCCAGCAGTAATGGTTTACTGAGAAGGACTGGATGACAGAATGTGTAAGACTCAACAGCTTCTGGAAAAGGGACAGGACCTACTGGCAACTTCTCTTCCATCCTTCAAGACATTTTAAATACTTCTTATTAGCGACACATTAAAACACTACTCTTGGCTTTCAGTGGGGAAGAATTTCCTGAGNCCGTACCACTTTCCTACAAATATTAAGATACACTGCATCTACTACATGGCATGTATTGCAGAGCACAGCCCAAATGCCAAATTGCCTGCATCTTACTGTATATTTGTGTGTACATACACACACATCCATGTGCACGTGCAAACACACACACACACACATGCACACGTGCTCATTCTTTAAATGAAGGTTAGAAGGCACAATTTCTATATTGCAGTTGAAAGTTTAGATGATCACATTAACATGTTAGCATGAATAAGATGGGAAACAGATGATTGGAAATTCAAGAGTCACACCTTCTGAAATCTTAGTGAAATTTAATTTAAAATTTAACTTACAAATTTATGTTATACTCCTGAGTTGCATATTCAAAGTTACATTAAAAAAAAAGACACAAATTCTTCTGATTACATATTCCTTAGTCAAGCATAGAAGTCATGAGGATGTGTTCTTGGGTCTGGAAATGAAGCAGGAAGAGCTACAGTATTTACTTCTACATATTTCATTGCCATCTCAGCTACAATTATGCTATAGGTACATGCTGTAGCATTGCACTTTGATAAAACTACTGATAACAATGTTAGGAACTGTAGCACGGACATGGCCTACCTTGTGAGGCATGAAGGCTAGAAAGGGCTCCCTAGATTCATTTATTCTTATGAGATGGTCACTAAATAGAAAAGATTATTTTCCAACAAACTACAAAAATTATTTTGTAAGTTCACTAAAGACTTGAACACAACTGATCAATAATTAATTCACTTCAGACAAGCTTAGTTCACAGTTTGTTTTTATTGTTACTGAAAGAAGCTACATGTTAATTTTAGCACCTATGACTTCCTATGAACTTACACTTTAAAATATCAGCCAAGAAAAAAGTTCTGCCACTTTATTTCATGATCTGTTGACCCT
>VYZV01039374.1:1304-25080 GCA_013401275.1 Pandion haliaetus | reverse complement strand
GGCTATCTCTTAAACTGTTGCTACTGCAGCACACTCAGTAACGTATTAGTAAGACCATGAAAAAATGTAAGTAGAAAATCTCTGTATAATGTACCATTTCAAATTAAAATCATGTTTTCAAATTTGATGGAAACAAGAGTTCTTTGCAGTATTTCAAGCTGTAGGTGCATTTTTTTTTTCCTTTTTGGAAGACCATAAATTGGCTTCCGAGGATGAAATCACAGCCATATCACATAAAGACAGTTTCATTTCCTGCCCTGTCCATAAGTATAATACCTAGGTAAGTCTCAGGATTCACGTGAGCATGGATGAACTGTCAAGATACCCGAGGTATTTTCACAAATTCAGAGCTTTCCACAGTTACCAGCAGAAATGTCTTGTTCATCTGCATCTTTCCCAACTGGCTGCTGAAGTGTTTGTGATTTGCAAAGCCCAACAGAAGGATAGCCAGACTGACAGCCCTGTGATGCAGCTATCATCTGGGAGGGAGTTCTTACTCCATTACCCCTTGGCTAGACTTCCACTGTCCTCTGATAGCATGCATCCACCAAACCTGACAAGTCCCCTGAAAATGATTCCTTTGTTGAGCTTATCCAAGGTGTTAATAGGTGAAAGAACTAAGTAAGTGTTTAAAATTAGCTTTAACTTAGGTGGTAAAAAGCATTTTGCTGTTAACTGTCTTCACTGTATCCCTTGGGAAGCTGGAATTTTGGTGGTTATGCATTTTCTGTAGCAGAAGAATGATCTGCTCCTAATTTTAAAAAAAGTTCAAGGCAGCCTTCTCATGGTCCAAAGAAAACCTGTGCATAAAACATAATCTCACTACGTACTAAGGATATACATTTCTTCAGATAACATGGATGTTACCGTGCAATTCAGTAACAGAAGTAATGTCTTCATTACGTTTTGTCTTCAGCTAGTAATACACTGACTTTGGCTTCCCTTGGTCAGATCCATAGAGAACCTTTGGAAAGTTTTGAGTCTGGAAACAGAGAAGCTGGTGCAGTATTTGGGTGTCTTCCTATATATGAGGTAAGCACAAATGTTTTCTACCTTTTGCAGTGGCATTCATACAGAAGAAGCCATTAGCACTAGTAAATCATTACAGTCACATACTCATGACATTCTATTGTTAACTGTCTGCTTCTCAATTTGATTTTCTAACACAATTTGCTTTACTACCCATCCAACTCCATTCTCCATTTGATGGAAGCTTGGGAAACCATTTGAAAAGAGCATGCCGCAAAGTGAGTATTCCAGACATTTACTTCTCCTGTTCAACCTCATGTCATTAACTTTTTGCTCAGACTCGACTCTTTCAGCCAGCCCAAAAACTATTGATTCTTATCTGCACAAAGCTTTGGCTATTGTAAATTAATACTGTTTTATGGGTACTATTCATTTGACTTATTGCAAGCTGTCTAGCAAGGCTTCCTAGGTTGCTCCTTCTATGGAGAAAGACCACAATGTCCACACCTTTGTCTATCCCACCTATCATAGGATGGAATCACCCTTAGCAGAGGTGCTGATCTCTTTCTGTAGAGCATACCTAGAGAACTAGCTTGGATGAGACTCCTAACTTCTAGATGGCTAGTTAGGTGGGATGAATAGGGTGCTCTGCATTCAAATATGTATGACTTAATACTTGTGCATGCGGCATTACAGAGTATCTCAGAAAACAGAAAACTCGGGAGCACAATGTTCAAATAGTTGGCACATATGCTCTTCTTCTGACTGTTGATGTACCTTGGAAATCTATGTTTTGTTTTCTTCCAGAAGAAGAAAACAAAATACAGGGAGCCTTGCGCCTTGGCAAGTTAGGAGCAACCACACTGAAGCCAATGGCACTGCAATGGATTTACAATAAAATAAGATCAGACTTTTTCTCTGAGCTACATGCACAACAAATAATTTTTTGTCTGTGCTGTTACAAAATGCTATCAAAATGGTCTGTTCAACTGAATATATTAATTTGTTCTTGAAATTTTGCAATTTATTTTTTAAAGGTCTTCAGTGGAACAAAGCTGAGATGTCCAGTCGCACCAGATGGTCAATGGAGACAGGTTTCAGTGCAGAATAGGGTCAAGACAAATAAACATAGCATCCATCTTCAGGAAAATGGATTAGCGTGTTCCTTACTTCAATTGTTTTCTCTGTTTTTTTCTATTATATTTAAATCCATTTCATTGTTAAGTAGAATATACAGAAATCAAATCTTTACTTCTATTCCAGTCCTTCATGCAGAGAAAAAATTCTAACAAAGCTGGTGTATGATTATAACAAGATACTCACAGAAAAGCCCATCTCACTCCACTTTTTGATAAGAAGGAAAAGCAGCTTACTATGATTAACTGCTTAAAGATTCAGAGCCATAAATCTGCAAAATTTCTTCTTTTGCTAGCCATATAGACTTCTCTGAAGAACAAGAAATGTTATTCCAGATGTACTGCTCTAACCATTCTCTCATGTTTCAGGAGCTTTAGTGTCCTTGGAGAGGCAAAGAGTTGATGGGATATTCCATAGGTAGCATACATACACCACGGTATCCTAGTCAAACGTCTTCTTCCAGAAACATTTAGATTTCCTTGTTAATCATGTGGAGATAAGACAGAAGAAAGATTGAGAACTAGGTTCAAAAGAGAAACAGCCTTATTTAAAGATACCTGGATTTAGGTCACAGCATCATAGAACATGCCATCTTTAACTCTGCACTATTTTCAGCTGAGCTAACTTCATATTAATTAAACATAATTACACAATCAGAAAAAGCAAAAAGCAAGCAAAGCTCCTTTCAATTGTTTCGTTAATGCTATGCAGACAAGTCTTCAGAATTACCATTCTAATATCTTTTAGTGCCAATATTTTTGTTTGTTCAGAAGATGCCTTGACCAGAACTGTTAACAGAATGAAATGGCTATATGACCCCAACAAATCATTATCAGTAGCTCAGATTCCTTCTGGTTTATGCTTTGTTTTAGAAATGCACTAACATGTCACAGTAGGGAAAATCTGTTTAGGTAAGATTTTTTTAAATTAGTTTTTCTGATCAATTTACTGCCTGTCAGTTCAGGTTTATGGGCAAAATCCTGATCCTTTGTTGCACCGATTTAAATCTTAGCTATGCAGATTTAAAACAGTTAAAAATACTATAGGTCAACTCAGTTCACCCCAATTATTTTCATCATTTTTATTATATAGTACAAACCAAGCCTGGGGCATGGTAGATGTGTTTAAAGGAAGGTCAATGTATGACTCAGGGTGTAATGAAGGTGAAAGTATAATAGCATTATTTTATTATTATTGTTATTCAGTATGAACTCCTTACACTGTACTGTTGTAAACAAGACCAAGATTTGTAAAAGTTACTCAGCATATTTTAGGGTGATCAGAAATCATACTCCTTTTCAGCAGTTGCCAGTGGCTGTTTACTTAATGAGAGGAGAGTAACAATGTTGTTCTGGTGGATTTTACATTAATTGAAAGTCTTAAACTATTCCCCTCTGGGATGTCCTAAAACCTACTTAACATCTTCCGTATTTTTATGATTAGGTCCTGAACCCTTAATCTAAAACTGAACCTTTGGATAGCACTGAAAGAGAACCGGCAAATGTTAGAAACTGATCTCCTCACCAACATTTTAGAAACCAATACATAGGTTTTTCCCTTCTTCTGTGGCACAGTAATGGCAGAAAGTTTTGCTCCTCTTATGGTTTATTCTATATTTTCACCTAAACAGGAAATCCAAATCTTTAACTAGCACAGGTAATAATAGTATCATATTGAACAGCATCTTTCATCCTGTGCTGCATAATGAGCTGCCCTTCTGCTTGGGAAAGCACATGCCAAAAGGGGAAGGTATCTTGGGTTTAGGTAAAAATCATTCCTGTCGAAATCAGTGGATAGCCCATTCAACATCTAGGAATTCATTATGGCTCTGAGACAAAGATCTTTACCAGGACCAGCATAGCATACGTTATGTAAAAGAAAACACTCTTGCCTGAGATCTCAGATTAGACAGCTGCTTCCTTAGGGAAGATGATGCAGAAACTTCAATAATCAGGAATGGATAAAATTGGTTTTACTCTCTGACAGAAAGCTGTATGAATTTTAGTGCCAAAGGAATCGGCTGTATCATCCAGTCTAACCTTCTGGGTGGCACGAGGCAGAGAAACCGTCATGAATATCTTCTGTGGCCAAGTGCCTGTTTGTGTTACCATTTTGGTTTCCAGTTGAAGGGAGCATCCTAGGATTCTTAACGTACATTTGTTGCCAGTTATTCTCCATGTCAAAACCACAGGTATCCTCTCTGCTCTGAATTTGTCCAGTTTGGACTTTCATAAATTGGTTATTATGCTGCCTTTTTTCTGCCAGATTAACTTCATCAGCCATCAAAAATCCTCTCCAGAGATTATTCTTAATCAAAGAAGTCAGTGCCTGCTCTCCATGATGCAGTTAACTTGTCTGAGCTGAGAGTAAGGAACAGGCTGGGCATTTTAGCTGAGGGGCAGCATACTGCAGCTCAGGTCTGGAAGCACTGTGTTACACTAACATGGCACTCACTCTGAACTAACAAGCCCTGTCAGCTCCAATAGGTTCTGTACAGGTCTGGCTCCAGTATCCCTGCAGATGCTCCCCAGGCCCTCTGGTTCTGTTGCCCCAAAAGCCCCTATGAAACAGAAACTCAGGGGAGTGTGATACAGAGAAATTACACCTCACGCTCTGTGAGCTGTTTTGAAGGCAGCAGCAAAACACAGATGGCGTTCTCCTTTACCCAGGTTCTATCAGCCTCCCAATTACTCTTGATAATTACAGTTAACTGTAATTTGAGCTTTGTGAGTCTCTCACTATAGTCTCTCTGTAGCCTTTTTATCTCTTTCCATCACAGTGGTTATCTTTTTTTTTAAGTGTCTGCCTCAGAATTCCATTTTATGCACACAATCTTATAAGCATCAGACACACAACAAAGAGTTAATATGCCTTGCTGTTTCTGCCTGTTAGTTCCTTGCTTATGCTTTCAAAGAGCAGGTCCATCCTCTAAGCCAGAAGAGTGCATGCTGAGCTCATATTCAATTAATTATCTGTCATGATTCTCTGAATCTTTCCTGGCATTTCAGCATTCCAAGACAGTGTCACGACATGACACAGGTCACAGAATATGTATTCTATCATCCTTTGTCTGACTAAAGGTACAAATCCTTGCCAAGTGTGTCACCTTAGTGAGTAGTTAGGATAATCCATGTAACTAGTGCCATTATTACCTACTATTTTGGGGAAAATAATGGGTTTCCTATATTGCTGGTAATGAATGGTGTTTGATCTGCTGGCCTGCTTGGAAAGACTGTCTTCTGATGAGCTGAGTATACATGACTTGCAATGATTTCCCTGTCTTCAACTTGTTATAGGGCTGTAATGGATTTTGGGGTAATACTGCTTTTTTTTTTAGCAAAATATCTTGTGGGAGCATATTTAAAAATATTATGATCAGCTGTACTGGTTCTGGCTGGGATGAACCTAATTTTCTTCATAGCAGCCTGTATGGTGCTGTGTTCTGGATTTGTGACTGAAACAATATTGGTAACACACCAGTGTTTTAGCTATTGCTGAGCAGTGCCTGCACAACATGAAGGTGGTTTTTTCCCACCCTCAGCAAGTAGCCTGGGGGTGCACAAGAACCTGGGAGGGGACACAGCCAGGACAGCTGACCTGAACTGAGATATTCCATACCCTATAAAGTCCTGCTCAGCTCCTGGAATGGAGGAGGAAAGCAAGATGTTTGTGGTTATGGTGTTCATCTTCCAAAGTAACCATGATGCGTGTTGAGGCCCTGCTTCCCAGGAAGTGGCTAAACATCTGTCTGCTGATGGGAAGTAGTGGATTAATTCCTTATTTTGCTTTTCTTGCACATGCAGCTTTGCTTCATCTATTAAGCTGTCTTTATCTCGAGTTTTCTCACTTTTACTCTTTCAAATCTCTCCCCTGTCCCACTGGGAGAAGTAAGCAAGCAACTGGGTGGGCACTTGGTGTCTGCCAGGGTCAACCCACCATGTTCCCTTCATCCGCCCCATGATTTAGCAGTTAGCATATGAAAGGTAACCCCACTGCAGTTCCCTGGGTCCTATTTGCCTTTGAAAGACAGCTACATCAGCTCTCTTCCAGTCACCTGAAAATTGCCTAGTCTTCAAAGATTACTGGAAATGAACAGTTCACTTTCAGAGAGCTCCTTACCCATTTCTTTTGATGCTCTTATGTGTTATGTTTTATAATTGTGTAAGATTTTCTCATTGGCGTTGTCCCTATTTATAGTTAGAACTAAAGTATTTTAATGTGGTTGCAAGATGCTGATATCCCACTTCAGTTCATTAACTGACTATTTACTTCCTCAGAACTATTTACTCATTCTTTTGTTTTTACCAAACCTTTAGCACTGCTAGGATTTCATAGGTTCTTAATTTTTGAATTTTACTATTTGCAGTCTTGCTCCTTGCTCCCTTCGTTTTTTCTTATTAATTGCCCATGTTTTCCAAGAGCTGATTTGTATGTATGTCTATTCATGCCACTATATTCTCCACTGTGCAGAAGAGCCCATTCATAATGTAATAGAATTCCCAGTAACAATCAAGTGTTTAATCCTATGCTGAATGAAATCAATGGACCAGCTCTCAGCAGGGAACCATGCTGCAAGGAAAACTGTCAAAAATACATGATACGTATGTGTTACCTTTAGCAGCCTTCCATCCAGTTACTATCCTACTGTTGTGCTATTTAAACTGTGACAAAATTACAGTGCTATAATGCTCTCGGACTTTTTTTCATAGTTCATTAAATTAACAGAACCTGAAGTAGTTCAGACTGCATGCCGTTGCTCAGCATTACTGTTTATTTGAAGAGTTCCAACTCCTAGAGCTTTATAAACACGAAATAGAAACCGGTTCCGGCCCCAAACATTTTAGACAATGATATTATCCAATTATCATTCTTAAGTGTCACAAGAAAAGCAGAGAAGCTTCATTGCTTTAAACAGATAATCTACTAAGGCACTGCACTACACAGAATTCATTAGAAGAAGAACAGTTGTTTATTCTGTGCTAGAGAACAGAGGATGCTACTGGAAAGAAATTAAGCACAGAAAAGCATACCAGGCAAGTGATACTTCCAAATATACCCATTCATCTTCAAGCAGTCTTTTCAATGCTGGATCTAGCACAACACTGTGTGTTAGCGGACTTGTTGGTATTAGCTGTAGATTTGCTCTATGTCGATGTCTCTGTATTCCTTTGCAGGTTAGTTTCTTGCCACCAGCATCCACAATTATATTGCAGGCTTAAATGTTCCAGGTGTATTAGTTGTTCTGTTGTTCCAGATCATTACTGTATTATGGAAAGGTATCTTAACAAGACAGCCTCTTTCAGCATGGCAGAAATTCATGGTTGTACTGGCTGCAGTAGTTAGTTTGCCAGAATTTCATTACAGCCCTTGCTAGTGCTTTACAAAATCTGGGACGTTCTTCAGCTGCCCTCACCCACTGGGGTAGTTCAAGCTGAATGGCATCAACGGTACCAGAACTACGGGAACCAAAAGTCTTTGTTATGTATCCACCACTATAATAGCTCCCATTATTTGGGCTAGGATTGGATGGAGAAGGCACACAAACATAACTGTCACTTTGTTCTTCAATATATTTACCCAAACTTCTGTTCCCCACAACCAACGTCTCAGAAGACACGTTGACTAGCTGGCTGCCCAGATAGCTAATTGAGGAACATGATGCAGAAAAGATACCCGAGTTAAGGGAAGTTTTTGAAAGTGTGTAACCTATTTCTATCCACCGTTCAGGATGTGCTTGTCCATGGATATCCAGAATCAGGCCCCCTGTCATCTGCGATTTTGCAGTGGTCAAAAATCCCATATAATCCTCCCAGGCCCATTCTGCTTGGGGAATTCCAAAGGAGGCTTCTTCCTTTTCCCTGTTAGCATCCATCTTGAACCTCTGCAAGTGGTTTATAACGATATGTGGGAAGAAGCCATCAGTAATTTTGTTGATTTCTTCAGCAAGAGCCTGAGCCACCTCTATAGTATACCTGTCTTGGTTGGTAGACACTTTGCATTTCTTATAATTTTGAATACTTCCAGAAGGACACTCATGAGAGAAAATACAAGAGGATGTCTTTGCATCCCAACAGGCAGCCTCTCGATCAGGGATGTCTTTCGGTTCCATTGACCCACCATGTGGGACAGAGAGAATCAGGTTCATGTTGCCCACTTGATATTCTGTGAAATTATTATGACCAAATATAACCTCTTTGGTGCCTGTGGCTTTCAAAAGCAAATACAAAATGGAAAGGAGGAACAGATACATATTCTTCATTTGCTGCTGGAAGACTCAGCAATATGGAATGTATCAGTATCTACATAAAAGCAAAAGACAGATTTTAGATTACTTACAGCTGGGAACACAAGAGACTGCTCAGCTGCTGCTGGAATGATTAGTTACTGATTAAACTATTTTAATTTTATTCCATGTAGCACAAAGAAGAAGCATACTTCTATAAGAAACAAAAATGAACAGGGCAGTTAATGTGGCTAGATGTAACTGATGCACTGTTTCCAAAAGAGAGGATCGTCCCAGAATAACAGGGCAAGGGAAATGGTAGGTTACTGGGCCTCCTTAATTTCCCCAGAAAGAACAAACACTATTGGACGATCCTATCTGATCCCAGAGAATCACTAGATCCCAGCAAAATATTTGAAATAGGGTTTTTTTCCCACCAAAGCCTCTCTTTTTCAGCTCTGCAATGCAAGAAAATTCTAACAAAATTTAATAGAACATCTGTATCTCATTGACCTGTGTGAAATACATTTCCATTATCCATGTGGTTAAAAAAACTAGAGGCTATGTCAGCTCAGACCAGCACTGGGCTTGTCTAAAATAAGCAGACTGGTAAGAATTGAGACCTACCAAGCTCTATCTCTAGCTGTGCTCCAGACTGAGTTAATTTGGTAGCATTATAGTTAGGTACCAGTGAGTGCATTAAGGAGTGACTCTATTCTCTTTAGTTTTCAAGTCTCCATTCTCTTCAAGGGAGCTAAGCCCTCACTAACTCTGCCTTTTTTTTGGAAAGCTGGAATTCGGCACGGTGCTGACAGTGCCTTCTGGTTTGAAGGCATTACATCTCTAGAAAGATCAGAGTTTCGAGTATTAACTGTGTTGGACAGATGTAAAATGAGTAAGTAAAGTCAGTGAAGAGCAGAATAAAAAAGGATACCTTTCACTTCCATGAATAAAAAAACTCCTCAATATAGGCCAGATGAGTATGTAAACAGATTCACTTGCAGATGAGGCAGGCTGTCCTGTTGTCTGTCCTGCCCCTATCATTACATCACCTGCAGAAATGCAGAGGATAAGAGGAGCAGACAAGGGAAAGAGTAAGAAAGATCTAAAAGAATCTGTGTACATCTGGCCTCAGAGTGTGTATGAGAGCAGCCAGTAAAACTGAGAGGGCAGGGTGCAGTGTGGAAGCATGCTTCCATCAGCCACCTACTCTAAGAAAAGGAGAGGGCAATTTCACCCTAATAATGCAGCAAAATATTCTTTTCCCACTATGAGGGAATTCTGCTGGCTTTTTAGAGACAACCTCCACTGCCCATTGAGCTGGTCCACACTGAGGAGCCTGTACACAGAAAGCAAACATCTACCTTCCCTTCTTCTTTCTGGGCTGAAAGTCCTGTAAAAGTCTGTGAACTGGAATCAGATCCCTGAGCATCTAATCTACAGTTTTGCTGCACAGCATGATTAACAGCTTTTTTAGTTTATTTTTAGTCTTTCAGTTAAATCATCCTTTTACTTGAGCTACTGCCTTAAAACAAGCTTTTATCCAAGTCCTTGTATAGTTCATGCTTCCCTAAATTTCCCTGAGACACAGCCTTCACCTGCTAGTTCACTGTTTGCATTACCAGAAATGTTGGGGAAAGGAATATTTTCAAGCATTATTCAAAAATCCCTTTTCTCAGAAAAACATACTGCACATGCAGAGTATGTAAATCTAAGGATAGCTTATCTCAGATACAGTGGGGCCCAGCACCAAGCTAAATAAATCAACAGCAACAACTGCCAGGTGCTGCTCACCTGCCTCTGAAGGACTCGGGTTACCTTTGCCTCAGGCTCTCACTTTAAATATGATGACACAACTGTTCCTTTCCCACCAGCTGCCAAACTATGTTGTCATCTGTGGCAGTTTGCTTGTCTTTTTTGCAATTTCTCGTTAATGATTAAATCAAGCTGTTAACACTACTGGATCATGCCTTAAAGATATATGGAGAGAGCTCTGTGTTATTCCTAAACTGGAAGAAAGTCACCTCAGCACAGCTCAGGCTCTGGGCAGATTTGGAGAGTGGAGGAACTTGATGACCCCAGACTGCTTTAAAGAGTTTTCTGGACAACATGCAAGGGATGCAGAGGAAAAATGTTAAGTCACAGTAATACAGGCTAGAACTGGACTTCATCATAGCAAAACACACACCTTTCCAAAGGATTTTAACTCAAAAGGATGGTGTTCAGAGAAGCACAGAAGCACCTGCAGCTAGGAAGAGTATGCTAGAAAATTTACCTGTTTGTCTTCTTCAGCACAAGGCTGAGGTCCACATGCATAAGGAACAAAATAACTGTTAACAGGCTCCAAGTTCTCTGTTGATCATAGGTAAACCTACATTATCATGAGGTTAAAAAAAAATCCACAATATTTTAAACTGGTACTAATCACTGCTGGACTAGTTTGAAGATTTACCTGTAAAGAAAGGGAGAGAGAGTTGTTCCTGCCTCCGCACCTTCAAAAGCCAAGCAGAAATGACCATTGGACTTGGCTTCTGCTGGGACTCCCTCTGTCCCAGAGGTCTCTAGAGGCCAGGCTGAGCCATGCAGCTACGTGGCACAGAGGCTTCATCTGCACCCAGATGTATCATTTCACAATGAAGGATCACAAAAAGGGAAAAAAATACACATTGGTATACTAGAAGCTTAGCATGTTCTCTATACTGACATATGTTTCTAGGGATCAAACAAAAATTGCCACAAGCAGCACAGCCATGCCAAAGGAAAGCTCAGAGTAGTTAATATAATCAGTAAAGGTGGCAAAACTGGTAATACAGAGGGTTTTGAGGTTTAACGGCAAAAATGGGTGCCCTAATTCTGGTGTTAGTTTTTGGGGTCTTCTGGGGGAAGTTTAGGAATTTTTCTGAGACTTCACTGTAGGAAAGGTGATGGCATACATCTGTTTGTGTGCACACTCATGTATGCATTTGAAGCTGTCTATTATCTCTTCTTGGCTGAGAAAATACATTCTCTCCACTCAGAATCATTCCAGGGTATGCCTGGCAGAGAAAAAGACTGAAATAACTAGAGATGGTGAACTGAAAGACCTCTGAGTTGAAAAATAAAGACAAAAGGACAGATTGGCAGGGTGGGGACAGGGGTATTCTTTGGAACACAGGAAGGAGGTGAAGGATCTCAACATGAAGAATGGAGGAAATAATCCAATTTCTAATAAGAAGGCACAGAGGCATGAAAGAAAGGTAGAGAAAAATGGGGCAGACTACTGGGGGCAGGGTTCACAGTGAGTCAACCAAGTAGAGTTAAATGCAAGAGTCAAACACAATCCACGGTCTTCCATGATGCTTATTCAGTTTTGCACGTGTGACCCGGCATGGTATGGTTTCTTTTCCGGGTGTTCTCACTTCCTTTGGTACCGATGTGCAGCAGCTCACAGCTACATGTTGCTGACTGACAGGATCCCATTCTGCTTCTCATTATGTATCACTTCACATTATTTTTAGTAACAGGTACCCAACTCATTGTCTATTGGCTATGATAACTGGATGTACTGTTTGTCCTTTTCGGTGTTTTCTTAAAGATCAAATAGGCAATGCATGGGTATATTAATCACTGTAAACTGATTCAGCTGATTCAAAAAATGTGCCTCTTTTCCACATCTTCTTTCAGGCTTCTCATTGTAGAGTAAATCATGAACCAGTTTCCTATTAAGATTTTACAGATAGTTATGCAAAATATTAAAAATAATTACTTCTATGTGTTTTTTTGTAAATGGAAATTCCTCCTAAAACTTAAAACATTTACACACATCCCCAACAAAAAAATTGTTGGGACCTTACATGCAGAGAGAGGGGTTAGCATTCTAGTACCTCTAGAAACATCCTGAACATGCAGGATTTTATGAGTGTTACAGGTAATATTCCTGCATGCATGTACTTACTTGTCAACATGCAGTTGCTGTAGCTGCAAACTGTTGCTGCAAATACACACACCTGGATCTTTGCATATGAACTGAGGAAAATGCTTTTTGATTATACATCTGTGGTGAATTTTGAAAAAAAGAAGCAAAAACTGCTACTACACCCTGGGTGACTTGGTCTTGCTTTGAAAAAAGTCTCACAAACTGCAGTGGGGCTTTGCATGGATTTGGGATTGTACTAAAATAACGCTACTTACTCCTTGGCTTAATTCTCCTATACATCCCTACCCTAGCACTGATGAACCTCTGATGAGTAACAAGACTGTCAAGGGAGATTTCACAGCATTAGTGCATTATACAAATGTTGTGTCCATATGCTTTTAACCACAGGAAGACATTGTTTCTTATGGGTACTCAAAATGAATGCAGTCAGTGCTAGGTGATTAGGGAAATATTTAAAGATTCAGAGAGACAGTCAGTGACTGGGTGTTATGTCTGTGGCTCATATATCCTCATATTGACAATGTGTACAAGAAAAGTTTTCTATAAAGGTAAATAGCAATTTGAAATATAACTCTTTTATGCCTCTTCTATATAGTAACGACCAAGGAAGACTGCATTTTTCCCTGTTTTCAGTACATCCACAACAGAGCACAAGCTATCAAGGCAAGGCACTGTAGTGGGCTTGTGTGAGGATCTGAGGCTGCTGGCAAACACAGGAATAGATTAGACTGAGATGGCTGAAGCAGTGACTACCTCAGGCATTTGCTTTTCTGCCTTCCTGGAAATCGTTATTCTCAGAAGGAGAACAATGTGGCTGGTGAATCAGCTGCTAGTTAATAACAAGAACTAAAATAGATGTGTTACATACCCCTGAGCACTCTGGCAGGTAGTCTCATTACTGAGTAATTGTGGTGATCCATACTATTGATTTGGAGCTTCCATGACTTGTTTCATTCTGTTACAGTTGGTCATCTGCTTTAACTTCTTTGACATAATTTATGATCCCTGTTTAGAATACTTTACTTTCGGTAAGCTACAGATTAGTAAGAAAGGAGGAACACACTCAGTATACACTGTCAGATAAATACAGCTAATAAAGCTGAGCTTCACAAAGACTTTCAATAATGCAGCAATTAACTCTGTTAGCTAGTATCCTTCTTATGCATCAGAGTGAATGTTGCTCAGCATATTTCTTGTGGAATGACTTATGAATCCAGATAATATAAATCTTTTACCAAACCCACATCCTGTTACTAGTATCACTGTTTATAAATGGGTAAGACTAGTCCCTAAGTGGAAAATTTATGAATTTTGTGGAGCCTGTGCAAAAGCAGAAAACTGCTAAACATGGCAAGTTAAATGGTAATTGCAGGAGCAGACTCCAACATCTGTAGCTCAAAGGCCTCTTTGTAGCCCTAAAGGGAGAGATGAAATGCATTACCAGAAACATCTGAAAATAGTCTTTATGATTATTGAAAATAAACTTACTATGTGCAAGATAGAAGTATGTGATTATTCCACAAACTCTTTTCTTGCCACCACTTATATCTTATTTCCTCTGAAGAGAAACCGATTAGGTAAAGTGTAACTAGTCACAGTGCCATTATTCCACTTGGAATCTGCTCAGGCTAATGCTTCAACCTTAAAATAATCCGTTACCTGGATATGAGAACAACATTCTCTTAATTCAGGCTATGTATGCATTGATTAATAAGCAGGCAGAAGGACTGCCACTTATTGAGCCACCTGTGCTGCATCCAAGCACACCTGAGATTCCGTTAGAGGTCATCTACAAGGCTGTTCTTTGCTGGGCATAGTTTGATTTAATCACAGGTTGCAGCTGTAGACAGAAAGTACCACTGGAGGGAAAAATGCACTTATGTAACAGGCAAGTAGGGGCAGGAGAAAAGTAGTTCTGTTACCAACAGAGTTAATGAAGCCTCATTTCCTGCTCCCCTCCCTTGATATTCCTGATTTCCAGATGAGGGAAACCTTTTCCTTTTGTAGGGGAAAGATAGACAACAGTCTACTTCCAAAAAGCAGATTTTCTAGGTCTAGGTATATTCCGTGCCCACATGTCAACTTCACATCTAGAAGAGACCAAAGAGTGCTCCAGGCTCACCCCTTTCTGTAGCTGTCATGCAAAGGAAAGCCTGCACTGATCATGATTTGTAAATCATGATCCACATGTCTGCATGATCAGGGCAGCAAGACCCTAGGGCACTCCTCGGCACGGACCAAAGGTTAAGCTCTGTATGCTACCACGGAGTAACGCTGGGCACAAATATAAATTGAGAGAGGAGTGGTTGGCAAGCAGCCCTGCAGAAAGGGATATGGGGGGGGGCTGGTTGACAGCACACTCAATAGGAGCCAGCAGTGTGCCCTGGCAGCCGAGAGGGCAAACCACATCCTGGGGTGCATCAAACACTGCATAACCAGCTGGTAAAAGAGGTGATTATCCCGCTGTGTTCAGAGTTGGTGCAGCCTCACCTTGAGTACTGTGTGCAGTTCTGGGCCCCACAATTTAAGGATGTAAAGGTCCTTGAATGCATCCAGAGGAGGGCAACAAAGCCAGTGAAAGGGCTGGAAGGAATGTCCTATGAGGAACAGCTGAGGACTTTGGGCTTGTCTAGTTTAGAGAAAAGGAGGCTGAGGGCTACCTCATTGTTCCCTACAGCTTCCTGAGTAGGGGAAGGGGAGAGGGAGGTGCTGAGCTCTTCTCCCTGGGATCCAGTGATAGGACTTGCGCGAATGGTTCAAAGCCGTGTCAGGGAAGATTTAGACTGGACATTAGGAAGCATTTCTTTACTGAGAGGATGGTCAGACACTGGAACAGGCTTCCTAGAGAGGTGGTCGATGCCCCAAGCATGTCAGTTTTTAAGAGGCATTTGGACAATGCCCTTAACAACATGCTTTAACTTTCGGTCAGCCCTGAATTGGTCATGCAGTTGGACTCGATGATTAGGTCCCTTCCAACTGAAATATTCTATTCTATTCTATTCTATTCTATTCTATTCTATTCTATTCTATTCTATTCTATTCTATTCTATTCTATTCTATTCTATTCTATTCTATTCTATTCTATTCTATTCTATTCTATTCTATTCTATTCTATTCTATTCCTCTCCACATTTTCATGAATTGGACAGAGTATCTTCAAGACTTCTAGCCCTTTGTCAAATTACATGAAAATAACTCTATGGCTTCAACATTTATTGCAGGTACATATTCAGGCAAGAGGCATGAGCATGGAAGGCTTCTTAGAAGAACAGGCTGAAAAAAGGCAGGTCCCGAATGCATTATATGTTAAGAAATAAGTGGAGACTAAAGTAGAAAAGTAAGGGTGTGCCTCCTGCCCAGAGAGCCAGCCAATGTCCCTGCACCCGCGGGTGCAGTGACTGTCCTTTGTGCATCCCACTGTGCTGGAGGCTGCTGTGGACTCACTGGGATGGGAGAAGACCCTGTACTTTAGGGTAGGGAGCACAGTTGGAGGAGTCAAGAGGAGCTTCCTGTTCCCTCCCTTCAGCCATTACTAATTTGGAAGCAGGAGCTGTAATGAAATTCCAGAAAGAGGCTGATTAGTGCTGGGAAAAAAAATCTAAACACCATCCTGCAAAATGAGTTGGAGAGCACTTTATTTTCAATACCTTTCAAATGTCCTTGTTCTACATTCTGTTTTCAATCTCACCTAATGTCCTGTAGTGAAAACTAATACTGAAGCAAGCAGAAGGGATGGGGACCTGAGCAGGACATGGGCTTTATTCAAGTTTTCTGGAAAAATGGCAAAAAGCAGAGGAGTGTTAGAGACACAGATGAGAGAGTGCTTTCTGGGACCGCATTACTGCTATGCTATTTCTCAGTGACCAGCAACTAAAGAGATTGTCACTTCTTACTAAAGAGAAGTCTCCAGAATAAGCCTGTGCCTGGCACTACAGCAATTTAAACATTTTTGTTTAAGTAGCCACTTTTTCAAAATTTTTGAAATATGAGCGAGTGGACAGCCTTCCTCCTAGACACCGATACACACCTTTGTTTCCATGACAAACATCAGCAGGAGACTGCTCAAGGGTGCTCCTTCTTATAGCTGAGAATTACTGCTTGAGCACTCAAACTCAAAGGACTTATAGCAAAGGAGCAGACGATCAGATCAAAATGTTGGCAACGCATCATGATGGCAGAGGGCAGGTTTCCCCTATGCAGTAGGGTGGGAAGGGGTCACACAAATTATGCACCCATTTCCACAGGATTACTCATGAGCAGCTTGTTTTTGCTCTTCACTGGCAATACGTGGATTAGTGGTCCTTTGCCTTCACTGGAAAAACCCAGGACACAGAGGTCAGATGATCTTGGCACCTCCAGCCAAGCGTGCTATTGACAGTCAAATATAACTTACCTGCAGTTGAGCTCAACAAGCCTCACAAGGTCTTATTTGGCAGAGCTGTGTTCCCTTCGTTACCACATTCTCATGAAAAAGCTGATGGGCACAGACCTTACCAAAGCGGTAAGGTTTGCACAGGAAGGGAATGCCGGAATCACCCTCACAGATCTCTTCCCTGGAAAATGAATCCAAGAGCTGTGTTCACCCAGCAATGAACAGATAAGAACTGCGACCAGCCTAATGAGGTTACCTGGGATTCTGATGTAGGAAATTAATATGTCTTATCTTCTGTTCCCTTCTGTACCTGTCAGGGGCTGAAGCCTGCAAACAGAATTAACAGTTTAACAGAATTAGTCAATAAGTGAGATACCGCTCGCATAAATCGTGCTCTTGGCCTGGCCTGACTGAAGCAGATGCCAGTTGCAGTATTAACTAGATAATCCAGGTTTTTAATGACTTTACTAACACTATTGATACAGTATTTTCCTGATATATGGGAAGATTTTAAAAACATTTCTTCTGCTAAACTAAATATAGTTTTAAGGATGTCTTCCTCTAGACTTCTGTCAAGCATGTACAAGTGTGTACATGAGTTTGCTTGTGCTATTAAGGCCTGGCTTCTTAGCTAAGCTAAAAAAAAGGGTGAAAATATGCTGTCCATAAATGGAAATTTCAATAAAAAGACAGATAAAGGGTGGAGTATAAACTAGTATAAACCAGACACCCGATCTACTAATGTCACCATACCTGATGCTCTGATTGTGAGCTTCACCAAAGTGGCAGTTTTCATTCTGAGTATTTTAATATACTCCAGCAGTATCTACACAAGCTACTTGTGAAAGGAAAGGATTGTAACTAACCACAACATGGTGCTACTTCCCATTTTCATCCAGTACCTATGGGAAATAAAACTGCAATACTACAGTATTCTTTAAAGGAGTAAGTCACCGAAGTATTATCATCTGGCTGCTTCCTTCCATTAGACACTGTTGAGCTTAAAGACCAGTATCTTTAGCCAGTTTAAGTCAAGATAGCTCTACTGAAACCAACAAAGCCTTTGACTCATTGTATAAAACTTCTATTATTTTATAGAAGTTATGAGATGTAATGAAGGTGGGTCATAGATAATCAGGATAAAGACATTTGTAACAAAGTGAATGTTAATGCATATCATGCTAACTCTTCAGCTCCAAGGCATCCACCCTTTCAGATTAAGGAATTGAAGAGGAAAATCTGAGCTGGGCAAGAATTCTGTAGCTCTGGCTTCCTTCAATGCAAGTTCCTTGGCTCCAGTACTTCTGGCTCTGAGGTTCACCCTATGACTATTTTTAATCTAATCTACAGAAAATAGTCAAAAGTGGATTTAATTGAATTGCACGTGACATTTTGAATGATATGGATATATTAGATTGTCTACCCTGATTATTGTTCTTCCCATGAACACAGCAGTTTGAGGGAAAAAGAAATGTCAGAACTGATACAAGAACATATTCTTAAGACAAGAGATCCTAATCCAAACAGAATTCTAACTGCAATTGAATTTAAAACTTCTGGAGCATGTCAAATGTAGACAGAATCACGGAGTGAAAAAGGAATCAGTAAAGAGGAATTTAATCAATATTTTCAGTTTTAAAACATCATATGCTGTCACCATGCCCAAATTATTTCTATGCATTTCCCAGTGCACACACAATATTCTTAAGAAGTTATAATTCAGATGTGCTCTTTTCAAAACGCATTGAATTTAAGCCCTGCTGTCCACTGTCTGGAAATGTTGCCTTTCTGCCCTGCTGACTGAGTCATCCATGTAACAGAGTCAAAATATCGAAAGAACTATACAAACATCAAAATGGCAAGCAGAAAAATAAACTGTTACCTGGTAGGGTAGATATGAGCCTAGATATATTTCTCACTGCAAATTTTGTTTTAATTTAAACAAGCATACCTTTATGTTAACTAAAAAGAAGAAGCAGCTTTATTACGCATTTCAAACTAAGAACTCGTCAATTGTTGATCATTTTACTCCAGACAATCTGTTTTTCACTTGTAACTTGAAATGTTTGCAGTGGAACCGCAGTACTAACATCTCAGATGGCTTGTGCTGTGGCTAACGTGACTGGCGCTGGCCCTTATGTGGGAAATGTAACTGTGTGCTCTGACCAGCCCACTGCTAGAGGGCTGTTCTCTTCACTTCCACGTCTGGCTGGGCTTTCTGGAGTGAGAGGAGGATCTTGTCAGGACACATCAGACACGTCACGCAAGGGTAAGCCCATCTGATAATTCCTGCCTGTGTAGGAAAAAAGAAAGCTCTTCAAGGTACTCTAAAGTGAATTTATGCTATTGCATTTATGCAATATGTATTTATTTATGCTATTTATGGCAATTATGCTAGTCCATGAGGCCTGGAGGGACACGTACATTCATGTTGCTCAGGAATGGAAAACTTCATACGTAGAAATAAGCAATTTGCTGTTTGTAATTAGAAACATGCCAGATGTACAAACTCTGTGAAATTTCAAGCAAAGTACTACATTTGATTCCTCTTCATCTCTATAATTTTCCTCCATTCCAAGATAGTATCATTTCTCAAACTCTCTTCATAGAGCCAGACATGTCCCCTAATCAGGATTCAATCACCAGCTTCACAGATCTCCACTAAGAGCAGCTTAATAAAGCAGTTAAACATCACGCTTTCTTTCTTAATTTCAGCAAGTCAGTAAATAAAAACACCTACTCCAGTGCAGTGGTAATTTTTATTCTAGAATGTTGGCAAGACTTCTGGTCCAGTGATCTCATTACTTCCAGCTGGAAACATGCACACACCCTTGTATTTGTTCCAGTCTTATCTAAGTACTAGCTCAACAAATGAAGCAGACATGTACGTTTTTATGAGTGCAGAGAAAATTTGCATAATTCAGTATTGCATGCATAGTCTCTCTTTTGTTCTAACTCTCTCCCCATTCTTTACTGAGTTTCTAGACAGCATTTGTTCTCTTTAGCAATATATGTAGACATTTTTCCTGAGAACAAGAAACATCAGGAGAAAGATCAATCTGTGACTGTTCTAGGTTCCAGCATGTGTGGTGCAAGTAGGAAGAAATGAAGGTTTGCACTGTAGAGTCCCTTGTCGTCCTAGTCTGTGGTACGTGCAGACAATATGTTGGCTATGGAACTATGGTTTAGTGTGTTTAATGTGTCAAATAGGCAGAATGAGATAGTAAACAGATGGTTACATAGGAACTCAATCCCATGCATGAGGTGTCCCAAAACAATAACTAGATCTGTGAAACAAAATTGTTATCTGTATGCCTTTTTGTGTGTAGTTGGACTATTCTCGTGAAACTCCCTTGTACACCATTTCAAATTTCAGATATGGATGTTCAGGGCTGGTTAAAATGAAAGCAGTTACAGTAGTATGTAAATACAGATTTAAAATTCTGACTTTGACTGTCAATTCTTAAGTTAACTCCAGGCTTTCACTGCTGTAACATCTGTCCCTCATCTCTTCCTTTGCAATCAGTGGCGCACTTCCCCTCTCTCCCTCCCCACTCACTGAGTTAGCTACAGGACTCAGTCCTTTGTCCTGCCAAAATTCTGTGATGCCTTTTGATTGCAGTATACTTAAAGTTTATAATTTTCATGTTCATTGTTATTATCCATGTGCTGTCTTCAACTGCATGTCATGGATCCTTTGCTGTAATTGAACCAATCCGGAGCAATCACAGTGAAGAATATTGTCAGAAATGGATTGTTCAGTATGACTGTCATCTCAAAATGACTCATTCGGAATATGGGTTACAGCAACAGTACAAACTGATGGTTACTGTATTTAAGTTCCTTATTCATATCTCTACTTAGACCAGTAACTTTTACTTACTGGTGGTTAGCTTCTTTACATATAAATATTGTAAGAAAGGAACAGACACAAATACATGCTTACTCCTATGGAGCATTCTCTGCTGGTTTTGTTGATTTTTTTTAGTTGATAACTACTTGAAAAACTTTTCTATATACCAGGGTACAGATGTGACAAGACAGCAAGGACGAAAAGGGAGAACTGAAAATAAAGGCTGAATACTATGACGACACAATCTTTCCGGGATGTTGACCATAATTTTCTCCACTAGCGACTTAGTGGTTATAAAAAATTTGCATTAGGAAGTATTGCCAACACTAGGCTTTCAAACACAGGCGCATTGGTCGCAACGTAAGGAACCAACGTTTTCCCGTTTTTCTACACGCTGCTGACAGCAGAACTGAATTTGGCACGGGCCGCGCTGACGCAACGCTACAGCACTGACTCTATTTCAGTGCATTAAATGCATTTTAGTGTTTTTGCAGATGCTTGAATTAGCTGCACCTCCTCTGCCAGCAGCAAATTTCACGGTTTACCCTCAAACGTCACGCCCCCTCAGCACCCCTTCCCCAGCACTTGCGGCCCTCCCACAAGCGCTCTCTCCTTACACCCTTATCTGTCAAGCTCGGTTTGAGAAACGAAAGAGCAGGTTCCGGAAAGCTCCCGGTACCCAACACTAGAGCGAGTCCCAAACGACCAGGATCTCCTCCTCGGGCTGCCCGGTGAGCCCCATCCCGACCCCGGGCCACGGAGACGCCCCCCAGGGCCGGGCCTGGCCGGGCCGGGCGGAGCGGGGCCGCCTCACGGGGGTGGAGCTCGCGCCCAAACGGCCTCGCCGCCCTCCCTCCTCCGCGCGGAGCATGCCGGGACCTGTAGTCCGCCGCCGGGGCGGGGCCAGTGCCCTGAGCGCGCGCTACTTGAAAGCCCGAAGCGGCTGCCACGCGCTACGGCTGAGCAGAGCGGAGCGAGCGCCGGCCGGCGCGCGGGTCTCCCCCTCCGTGAGGTACTGGCGCGCGACGCTCCGCGGCGGTTGGTTATCGCGTCCCCCTCCCCCCCAGCCCCTCTCTCAGCCCCCGAGCCCGGCGGTGGCGGCCCGGCCCGAGGCAGAGGCGCCGGCCGCGCCATGGGGGAGGCGGCCCCGAGGCGGGAGAGCTGCCTTAGACCCTCTCGCCCCCGGACGGGTTCCGTTCGCGGTGTCGGTACGTGCGTGCCCCTCGGGGGGAGGCCGTGAGAGACGGCGCGGGGGAGGGAATCGCTGAGACCCCGCCGGCCCCTGAGCCCCTGACCGGAGCGGGGGAAGGGGGCCGTGCCTGGCGCCCCTTGTGCCCTCTCCCGGCCCCGCCGTCTGTCGGGGAGCGTGCGCGGGGCCTGCTGCACCCCCGCCCCAGACACTTGCGGGCTCGCCGGCGGCGGGGAGCCCCCTCCCCGCGGAGCGCACGCACCGCTGGCTTAAGGGTTTTGCATCATTCGGGCGGCGGAAAGGAGCTTCGGCTGCCCAGGGTGCGTGGTGGCACTCGCAGGAGCTTCTCGTGGCTCTGGTTGAGCCCAGCACCCTGTCTGCAACCTGACCTGACGTTCCTTGTGCAAAGATCGAGACTCAAACCTGTGCTCGCGCTTTTCATTTTCCCGACTGTAGTTTAAGCAACAGCATGGGGATTCAGGGCCTACTCCAATTTATCAAGGAGGCTGCTGAACCTACCCACGTGAAGAAATACAAAGGGCAGACGGTAGCCGTGGACACCTACTGTTGGCTGCACAAAGGTGCTTATGCTTGTGCTGAAAAGCTGGCCAGAGGAGAGCCAACAGATCTGTAAGTCTTTATTACATTTCGGTCTCAGCCCTCTTACAAATTAAAGTTTTGTTAGCTTGGCATTTCTTGAGCTAAAAACCAGAGCTTAGATCAGATTTGCATGAATTCCTGCCCAACTCTGGAAAACTGGGTTGAACTCTTGTTTTAGTTTGAGTGTAGTTTTAAATTAAGATTAATCTTTATCTTTTCAGAAATACTGATTACACTAATTAGTCTAGATCAAACTTGACTTATGAAATTTTGACTGAATGTTTGATTGGAGGCAAGAAAGAGTTGGTGGTTTGCAAATGGGTTCAAATCTTTAACTCCTGCTTCTGTTGATAGGAAGAACTGCAGAGTTTCATCTGGCCCTGCTACCTGCATTTGAAGGTAGTGGAGATCCCTCAGAGTCCTGAGAACATGATCCACTTCAGCTGAGCAAGAAATTGACTGACATTAATAGTCATAGGAAACTTTGGAATGGTTGAATTTAACTACATGAATATTATATGACCAAATCTTATTTCCATCTACAGATGATCAGTGATCTTAGACTGGCCCTTTAACTATAGAGAGTCTTTTCACACTTTAAAATTAATCTGAATTGAGGTATTATATAGCTACAATCCTATTCGCTCCTGTCTTTCAAAAATCATAGTTCTTTTTCAGTTTACGTTTTGTAGCTCTAAATCCAGTTTCTTCAGTGCTGATATCCTTAGATTCTAAGTGCTCCAAAGTCCCATTCTCCTTCCCCTCCCTGTCCCCTGCTGGAAAGATTGCTCTTGCTGTTTTAAACAGTGTCTTAACAAAAAAAACGTTTGTTTTTTTCCCTTTTATTTTTTTCTCCACTGAGCATCATTGTCATGCACTTAGTGTTTGCAGCAGCTATTAGATTTTTAGTTCTGTGCTGCTGCTGAAATGATCTCATACAGACCTGTAGAAATAACAGGTAAGGAGATCAGGGGTCTGAGGGAATAGGGAATTCCCTACAAATGTTTTACTAAGGGATGGGCTTGGAAAGCAGTGGAAAATTGCCTCCTGGTCCATACACCATCTTCATTGTTAGTACAGTTTGGGGAACTGTCCTGTCTTTTGCAATATTTTCAGTACTGTGCTTATATTTTTTAGTATGGGAAGATATGTTTGCATGTCTGTCCATAGCACGTATCCACCATCTGAAGAGAAGAGTGGATAGTTCCACAAAGAGGTTTAATACCTTATTGTTCCTCCAACTCTACAAAAGTGCATTTAGTCTGCTTTTCACAAGGCTTTGGGCAAAGATAATGTACTGTTCTTGCCTGCCTCCTGTTGCCCTGGCCTTTATGAATTGAGTTGCTGAAACTAAAAAGATGATCCGTGTTTTAACTAGCAAAGTTTTTGGCAGTGTTGAATCCTAATGTAGCAAAATCAAACTGAATTGTACTTGAGTTCTTATTTCATGTTATGTAGGAGTAGGGAGTAGTCAGTCCAGTTCTGAATTGGGAGGTGGAGTATTTCTCTTGTGTAAA
>VYZV01039373.1:1097-11519 GCA_013401275.1 Pandion haliaetus | reverse complement strand
TTTACTACTGTTGCTTTGATCTAATTTCTTACACATGTAAACATAGACTTTAATCTCAGAATGGTAACACATATGTTTTGTCTCAGAATCTGTAGACATAAGACAACATCAGATTTGTTTGAGAAATGTGATAAAACAGAGTGCATGTTAGAGATTAAAAGGCAAAAGAGCAGTCAGGATTCTAGTAGTTTGTTGGTTGTTTTAATGTAGTCTTCTTTACTACATGTTAATATTTGTTTTATTGGCTAATTTGGATTTTTTTTCTCCTTCTAATATGGTTCAGTGGCAGCATTAATTCATCACATAATTGTTAAATACATTCTTGAAATACACTGTGGATTCTTAGATAACAAGAAAACTTTTTGTAATGTACAACACTCCAGCTGATGCAGTCCGTCTTCCTAGAGTGGGTGCTGTATTTATACTGCAGATACTTGGCATTCTGTGCCTGTATGTCAGAGTTATGCTAATGAGACTTGCTAATGAAAAATGCAATTAAAATCTGAAAATACATTCAGGAAATGGTGAATGGGATTTGCCTTTCTAAAACTGTCTAAGCTTTTGATATAACAGAGTTCTTTAAGTTCTTTATGGCATTGAAAAATAGGAGCTCGGAGATAGAATACTTTGGTTGTTAGATTTGGGGTTAACATCTTTTTCCTCCTTCTCTCATTATTACATAAGTTGTTTACGCTGAAGATAGGGACTAACATGGTTCTGAACTTTTGCAAACTTTGGATTTATAAAGATAGGGTTAGGAATGTAGGGTTAGGATGCTTTTAAGTCTGCATATAGTATTTATCAGACCAGTTAAGAAATACTGTGTACTGACTTTGCATAGATATTTTTAGAAAAGAAGAGTGCATGTTGCAGTGGAAGATATTACCAAAAGAAATGACAACTCTATTTCTTGGTGTTGTGGCATCAACAGTCAATACCTATCTGGAAGAAAAACTTCAAACAAAGTTTCAGGCAGCTCAGTGTAAGGACAACTTAAGTAAAATTGAATTGCTGAAGGAATCAGATCAGGTGCTTTATGGTCTCCATTTCTATGTGAGAATTATAACTGCTGGGCTTCTATTATATCAATATGAAATTTGAAACTTATTTCAAATTTGGCNTTAGATCTAATACTTTGCCATGTTTATTCACCTTTATTGAAAAACAACAACTTCAATGGGATATTAAAACTCAGATATTGCATATATATGCTGAAATACTGACTACAGTAAAATTGGTGGCAGAAATCTCAGTGCCTTCACCTGACCCAAGATTTCCCTCACTGTAGGTACTAGGAGCCTCTGAACTTCTTTGTATGCACTTTATGTTAGTTCTGTATATTCCAGGTTTAAGTCTGAGTCCTTGACAATATGTTCTGTTCTCTTACCGTTTTTCTAATATAAAAAATGGAGACAAACACCTTAGCTTTTAAACTTATGTAAAGTGCACCTAAAACCCCTGGTTTTCCTGTAAGGTTGATCAGGCATTGAAAGAGGTTGCCCAGGAAGGTTGTGGAGTCCCCATCCTTGGAGGCAGTCAAAGCCTGACTGGACAGTGTCCTGAGTAAAGTGCGTTAGCTGATGCTCCTCTTAGGCCCCAGGTGGCTGGACTAGGCAAAGCCCAGAGGTGCCATCCAACTGCAATGACTCTATGTTTCTATTGCTTTCTTAATTGACTGAAGACATATATGCATCACTACTGATACTGCATGAAAATGTGTTCTGTAATCCAAGATACACTTCATGTTTTCTAGACCTAATTTTCAGGTGTATATGAGGTTGGTTGATATGTATGCATACCAGGCAGATCAAATGTTATACACAATGTCTTTGAAAGCTTGGTGTCCTTTCCTGTGTTTGAGTAATTCTTGCTGTTACTTGACAGCTGCATCATGTCTGACTATGGCATAATCTTAATACAATTTTATCACATTTTTATTTCCACCTGACATCAGGTAAAGTCAGCTGGTAAAGAGGTTGAGCTGGACACCCAGCTGGCAAATCAAAGAAACGCTGTTCTTCCAGGGTTTTAAAAAAAAAAACCTGTTGCTCAGGTTTGTCTAGATACAGTCTTTTGCCTGCTCAAGATCATTTTATAAGCCTAAGCATGACGTGTGTACTAAGTACAGTTTTCCTCAGCTAATAGAGGGATCTAGATTGATTGGAGCATTGCGCTATGATTAATGGGATGAAATTTAACAAGTACAAATGCCTGATCCTGCACCTAGGATGGAGTAATGCCAGGCCCAAGTACAAATTGGGAGAGGAGTGGCTGGAGAGCAGCCCTGCAGAAAGGGATCTGGGGTGCTGGTCAACAGCAGGCTCAACAGGAGTCAGCAGTGTGCCCTGGCAGCCAAAAGGGCAACCTGCATCCTGGGGGCATCAAACACAGCATAACCAGCTGGTCAAAAGAGTGATTATCCTGCTGTGCTCAGTGTTGGTGAGGCATCACCCTGAGTACTGTGTGTGGTTATGGACCCCACAATTTAAGAAGGATGTGGAGGTCCTTGAATGCATCCAGAGGAGGGCAACAAAGCTAGTGAAAGGCCTGGAAAGCATGTCTATGTGGAGCAGCTAAGGACTTTGGGCTTGTCTAGTTTGGAAAAAAGGTGGCTGAGGGGCAACCTCATTGCTCTCTACAGCTTCACGAGGAGGGGGAGGGAAGTGGAAAGGGAGGTGCTGATCTCTTCTCCCTGGGATCCAGTGACAGGATGTGTGGGAATGGTTCAAAGCTGCACTAGGGGAGGTTTGGACTTGACATTAGGAAACATTTCTTTACTGAGAGGGTGGTCAAACACCAGAACAGGCTTCCTAGAGAGGTTGTTTATGCCCCCAGCTTGTCAGTGCTTACGAGGCATTGGGACAATGCCCTTAACTACATGCCTTACTTTTGGTCAGCCCTGAATTGGTCAGGCAGTTGCACTAGATGATCATTGTAGTTCCCTTCCAGCTGAAATAGTCTATACTGTTCTACTTAGCAAGAATGGAACGAATGAAGGAACTACAAAGAAGTGTTGGCTAATGTATGCTTTTAGTCTACATGTGTAGACTGTACTTAAAAATGTAAGTTAATTTTCTTCTTCAGAAGAGTCTATGTTTCTTAGGACTGCCTGAATGACCAATGCTATCTGCGATTTGCCTGGAGTAAAAATTCTGGCTAGCTGATCCATTGCTAGAAGTTAAGAAAGTCTGAATCAGTGAAGAATATAATCTTTGCTGTCGAATTGACCAACTAAATCATGAGGTTTTGTCTTACATATGAACAAAGCAATAAGCATAAGACAATGTTCCTCAGTTAAATTACATTGACCAAACTTAAGAGCAGAAATGCAGTTTTCCAGTTCTTCAGAGGTAACCTTTGTGTAACCTGATTCTACTCTCCATGTAACATGAATGAGTCGTCTGCTGATGTAAAAAAACATTAGCCATAATACCACTCATCTCACTTCATCAGTTGTGAAACTGTGCAATCATATAAACTGCCACAAATTATAAAAATGGCCAGCTTTATAAGAAGGAGTATTGTTATTAGTGAGACCAACTTAAATACCAGGAAAAACAGAACTTTCAGAAATTGAAGTTATTCACACCTAAAACTGAAACAACAAATTTCAAAAAAACACAGCTGTTAAATCACTGCTGTAAATTATAAAATCAGTTTAAAGACTGTTTTAAAAATGTTGCCTGAAGTATAGTAGAAATGTACTGATGTTTCAGCAGTTAACATGCTCTATCAAGAAAAAGAAGTTTTGGGGATTTTTTACTCATTTTATGTAAATAAACTTTGAGGAATCAACTGGAAAACCACTTAGCTTCAAGGAAAACACTGCTTATATATACTATAAATGCCATATTAGCATTTAATTAAGTTCTGCCTTGTAGGTATAAATTAGTCATTTTTTTAGATATTACTGGATTGACTGGTAATTATGCAATTTTATGGTGTGTTTTTCACAGGTATTTTGAAGGATTGGCAGTAGTCAGTCATGCTGCTTTTTGATTATGACAACATTTGAGGGCACAAGGGACAGCTTAGATGCAGTACCTCATTTGTAAGCGATTGTAGTCCACAAGTTGTCCAGCATTCTGCAGAAGTATCTTTTGTCCATGACAAGGCCATTTATTTGAACATCTGGGCTGTTAGCCAAAGTGTTGTAATGTCACCAACAGCACCTTTTTTGTTATAAACATGTTGGTTCTGATATGTATGAAATCATATTTGTTATGTGGCTTAAGTTCCCAGGTGCCCTACTTGGATACAATTTTCAAGGTGGGTTTCAAACAAGTAAGATAGAGTTAGATTAGAAATAAAATGTAATATTTAGAGTTTAAATAAAAGTGATGCTTTAAAAAAAATGTGATCTCTTTTGATCTAAATTGGACCTCAGTTAAAAGATCATAACTTCTAGTTTAGGTTAGACTTGTTCTACAGGAATATTTTTACTATTTTAATAATAGTAATATTTAATAATAATAACTAATATTAATAATATTAACTGTGTCACAATAGTGCACGGGAGAGTTATTTTATCACTGTTGAAGATTCAAACCACTGACGCTGTTTTTCAAACACCAGGTAGGGAAAATAAGAAAGCAGAGGGAAGTAGAAATACCCAATACCCAATGGATTGCTTACAAGACAGCAGTAGAGATCCTAAATTTCTGTACTTGTGCTATGTTCTTTTTTACTTTTGGAAAAAAAGTGAATTATTTGATGTAGTCATACATGCAATTTTTGGTATAAAGTAGATAACGTGCAGTTAGGGCAGAATGGTGTTTGAATGCAAATGACTCACATAATTTTTCTTTTTTTTTTTTAACCCTGCTGTCGTGGTTTCAGTTTCAGCCCAGCCGGTAACAAAGCACCACGAAGCCGCTCGCTCACCCCCCACCCCCTCCCCTGGCCACGGTTGGATGAGGAGAAAATACAAAGGCAGGCTCGTGGGTCGAGACAAGGACTGGGAGGGATCACTCCCCACTTATGGTCACGGGCAAAAGACAGGCTCCACTTGGGGAAGAAACAAAATCCTTTTAATTTACTACAAATCAAATCAAAACAAGGATATTAGGAAGGAAAACCAAACATCAGAACACATTTCCCCCACCCCTCCCGCCTTCCCGGCTCAGCTCCATTCCCGGTTCTTTCTACCTCCTCCCCCCGGCGGCAAAGGGGAACAGGGGATGGGGGTTTTGGGTCAGCTCACCACACCTTGTCTCTGCCGCTCCTTCCTCCTCAGGGAGAGGATTCCTCACTCGTCCCCTGCTCCACCGTGGGGTCCCTCCCACAGGAGACAGTCCTTCACAAACTTCTCCAAGGTGGGTCCTTTTCATGGGCTGCCGTTCCTCACAAACTTCCCTGGCACGGGTCCTTTCCGTGGGCTGCTCTCCAGTCACACACTGCTCCAGCGCTGTTTTTACCATGGAGTTACCGCCATCTTTGGGAGCCTCCGCTCCCCCGCTCACCCCTATGGGCTGCAGGGGGACAGCCTGCCATCTCACCACGGGCTGCAGGGCCACCAGCCTCCTCAGGCGCCCCTCCTCCCCCTCCTTCTTCACTGACCTCGGTATCTGCAGAGGCGTTCCTCTCACATTCCAATCCCCACTCACTGCTGGTTCCCCTTCTTAAATCTGTTCTCCCGGAGGCACTACCACCGTCACTGACTGGGTCGGCCTGGGCCAGAGGCAGATCCGACTTGGAGCCGGGGAAGCTTCTAGCAGCTTCTTAGAGGAGCCACCTCTGCAGTCCTCTCCCCAACTACCAAAGGAAAAAAAAAAAACCCCAAAACTGTGCCACACAAACCCATAACACCTGTTTTCTACTGACTCTTAATTTTGAGAAAGTGTTCATTACTCGTTATTTAACCTTCCTGGAAAATTGTTTCTCTCTAAATTAACTTAATTTCAAAGTAATGCTACCAAAAGAGAATGGCTGTGTTGAAATTTACTTTTTTTTTTGCCTCCCTTTTCTTAGTTTTTCCTTTTCCATCATCATCTTGCTGGTGACCTATTATGCAAGTGTACTTTCATATGCATTGCAAATGCATCAGTCCAAAAACTTGCATGTCCCAACAGATGGATTGTTTCATCTTCACTGAAAACTGAAATTTTTGATCCTCTGCGTACTTGCAAATAGCTTCTGAACTATAAATATAATCAAAAGAATGATTCCAAAGGACTTCATAGGACATCAGATAATTCCTGCTTATGATGTGTGTTTGGGGATAATTTATCATTTGTTCTGTTCTTAAACACATGATGGAGTTAAGAACCTCTTCCTTTAGTATTTTTAATCTACTATTTTATTTGTTTTTCTCACTCTGCATCTTCCTTAGTTTTGGGCCCCTCACTACAGGAAAGACATTGAGGTGCTGGAGCATGTCCAGAGAAGGGCAACGAAGCTGGTGAGGGGCCTGGAGCACAAGTCTTACGAGGAGCGGCTGAGGGAACTGGGATTGTTTAGCCTGGAGAAAAGGAGGCTGAGGGGAGACCTTATTGCTCTCTACAACTACCTGAAAGGAGGTTGTAGGGAGGTGGGTAGAGGTCTCCTCTGTCAAGTGACTAGTGATAGGATGAGAGGAAATGGCCTCAAGTTGTGCCAGGGGAGGTTTAGTTTGGATATTAGGGAAAAATTTCTTTACTGAAAAGGTTGTCAGGTATTGGAACGGGCTGCCCAAGGAAGTGGTGGAGTCGTCATCCCTGGAGGCATTCAAAAAAGCATGTAGACATGGCACTTCTGGACATGGTTTAGCGGGCATGGTGGTGTTGTATTGTTAGTTGGACTCGATGATCTTAGAGGTCTTTTCCAAACTTAATGAACTGATTTGATTTGATTCCTTCACTACCAAAAAAAACCAGTCAAAATTGCATTACCAAAATGAGGCTATTAAAGCTCAGATGAGTTTTTCTTACTGGTGGTCATACAGAATGCCACCGGTAGTGAACTTCAGCAATTTCATGACACTTGTAAGTGAAAGGAAACAACCCAATAGATGAATATTTTTTGAACATTTCAAAGCTGTAAAGATTGTAGGCTGTTAAGGAACTTTTTTTTCTGGTTAAGTCTATGCTCAGTATACTGAAGAAGTATTTTTCCTTTGAACCAAGATAGAAGAACTAAGATAGTCAGCCTTGAAAAAAATATACCTGTGAGTGTGCTGCTTCTTTGAAATTAAGATATAAAGATAATATGCCTTGAAAAATACGTATGAAAGGCTGAGTTTTAGACACTTCAGAAGTGACTTGACATACATTTCTCTCCATTTTGTATTTTTCTTTAGTGAATCATTAAACACGGAGTAGTTACCTAGAGTTGCAACAAATGCCAGAATCACTGTAAAATAATTTTTTAAGTTTCTTTTGTTTGGTAGAACAAAATACCCTCATGTTGCAGTTAGCGAATATCGCGTATTTGAGACTTTAAAGATTTGGGATTACCTAATTGCATTTTTTTTTCCTTTTTCTCCCTCTGTACATTTAATTTTCTTAGTATACCTTTTTCATGCTTTCAGGAAACCTCTGTACAGGGAAAATACAGTTAGAAATTACCATAAAAGCATTTAGTCTGATCTCCTTGTAAAAAGCTGAGTTTCTTTCACACTGATTAAAAACAAAATAAATAAAAATATTGACAAGACAGGTGACTAAACTGTGACTGTAGTGAAGGATGATGATAGATCAAAGGAAATGTATGGTGGTTCACATTGAGAGAGTACGCAAAGAATAAAATTTCCAAAACATTTTTCTCCAAGAAATGCAGTCGAATTGTTCAGTTGTCATTTTCCCCTGTCCACCCCAGACTTCTCTTTCTTCATTCCCAAGCCTCTCTCAGCATATGGAAGGAGATACCTGTCCTTTAAGGTGAAGAGAGAAATACCTCTGCTATTTTCCTTCTTCAGATGCAATAGCATGTCCTGTCTCTGCTAGCAGGAGTGGTTTACCTGTAAAATCTCCTCCTTTAAATCTCTCCTGTTTTCTTTGATCTCTCTAAGGGTCTGTGCTCATAGACATATTTCTGTACTTTTCTTTTTATCACTATAGAAGCCAATTTTCTTGCTAAAACTGACACTTATCCTGAATCCACGTTCTCTGGACAGGCTGTGCTGCATCTGCTTAACTGCACTCGTCAGTCAAAGCATGTCACTACTGTCTGGAGAGTTGCCACATCCCAACTCATCTTTACTGTGTTCAGTCTGTTCAGCCCAGTATTCAGGACCTTCTTTACTTTATCTTCCATCCTGCATCTAAACAAGGACCCTGCTCACCTTCCTCCTGTGATTGATAAGGAATATGAGTACATCAATGTATGAAAGTGTTGATGTGAATAATTTGCTGCATGCTTAATTGCACTACAGAACACCTTATGTACGTATTCTCAAAACTGCCTTACTGTCTGCACAATAAGAAATTATGCTTGTTCCATTACTCTACTACTACTGCCACAAAAAGCCTCCCCCCCATATAGATTATGTTAGTTATTAAGATTGTTTTCTTGCAATCCAATAAAACTTTGTCAGTATTTACTGCTGATCAAGACAGTAGTTTTATCATAATCCTGAAAAAGTCAAGGCAAAACACTTGCATAAGTCATAAACCAACTAAGTGTACAGACACTGTGCTGATTAATGAAATAGGTAGTAAGTGTTGAAATTGAGACCATACGTTAAATATAATGATTCTGTTTGGATTCAAGGGCAATGTTCAGACAAATTATGATGCTCACAACTGCTAAAAGGGCAATCACTGAAAATTTCAGATATTCTTCATCCCTTAAAATCTTTCTTCCTTCATACTACTTTTATCTTACTTTTTTGATTAAAAGGTGTCTGGGAAAATATGCAGATATGCTGCACTTGCACTGCTGTAAGATATTGTTTGAAAACAGCATTCTTATTTCCATTTGTCTAGAAATACCTTCAGTAAAATACAGTAAATACTGTAAGCATGTGTAAAAATAATGAGTATAAATAATGTATTCTACTGTGTCTTTTGATTTTTCTTTAATTGTGTGGCTTAGATATTTGCAGTATTATAAAGTAGGCTTAAAAGAGCTTTACATGCATTTTGTACAAGGACTTCTTCAACAAAGGTGAGGCAAAAATCCAATTCTGGACCTTGTGAAGACACATACTGTGTTTAATAGTCTCTGCATGGTATGCTAAAAATAATTATAGACAGAATGACAGGAAGAGATTTCCAAAAGCCACCTCTTCCACCTTCTGCCGCAACATAGCTTAAACTGAACATCATTCTTGAGACGTGTGTCCAAAAAGTTCCTAAAAATCTTTACGGATGGATATTGCACAACCACGCAAAGTGTTTCTGGTCCAGTTCTTAGAGTCAAAATGTTCCCACTAATACCCACTTGATTATCAGTTTCTTCATTTTAGGTTCACTGTATATTGTTCAATTACCAGTGGGCATGAAGAAAGTGTTTTCATACTTTAAGACTGTTATTGTGTGCCTCCTTAATTTTTCTTCTCCAGTCTGAAAAATGTCATCAAGTTTAACCCTTCCTTATAGGTGTCTTTTTAAAAAAATATTATTTAATGCTTATTTGCTTTGTCCATTGTTTCATTCTAATCCTGTTATTGGCTTTTTCGTTGCTTTGCATCTCACTGATCTCATGGGCATCATCCAGCTTCCTTCAAACAGCCTGTTTGATTATCTGTTCTGGTATAGATCTTACGGTATTTTTGAAAGAGTTCAAGGTAAGTTGATCTTTACTGCCACTGTTTTGCCTTTTAAAAGATAAATACCAATTCTGCCTCTCTAGTCTTCATCTTTACAGTTTGCTCTCATCCATCCATTATGGGCTCTTATAGACTTTGTGCTCATAGGCTGTGTAATTGTGAGCCACACAGCAAAAACTAATGTGCTGCAATATGAATGGATCAGTAGAAGAAAGCAATTTGTACCAGGAACCCAAAAGCTAGACTGTAGGCATGCATATTTATTTGCTTTATGATTAATCTGGTCCCCTGGACCAAACATTCCAGTTACACATGTTGCTCGAAGATAGCCAAAAGAAAACTATCCTGCAAACTCTTGCTTTCAGGTGTGTAGGCTTCTCAGTGTTGCTTCAGCAAGTGCCAGAGCATCCTTTCATCCATTTAGTGGAGATGACAGAAGCACATGGGTGTTTTCATGTCCTTTTTCATGGAAGCAACTCTTATTTTTATTCTCGCTCACTTAGATGTAACACAGTGCCCGCTGCTTCCTGACTGAATTTGGGTATTGGCCAGACAGAGGCTCAGAATGGAAGAAATGGTGTCTTAAATCTTGTGGCAGGGGCAAATGATCAAGTGGACACCATGAGAGTAATGACTTCCACCCACTCAGTTGCTCATTTGTATGAGGAAAGGCAGGGTAAATGATAGAGGATATGCAGAGTTCAGAGTTTGGACAGATGGCAGGGCAAAGTCCT